>VWZE01021279.1:1115248-1146991 GCA_013396675.1 Eubucco bourcierii | reverse complement strand
ACCTGCTAGCAGCCTTCTAGTATCTGAAGGGGGCCTACAGGAAGGCTGGGGAGGGACTATTTACAAGGTCTTGAAATGACAGGACAAGGGGCAATGGGTTTAAACTGGCAGAGGGAAGATTGATACTGGATGTTAGGAGGAAGTTCTTTCCAGTGAGGGTGGTGAGGCACTGGAACAGGTTGCCCAGGGAGGTTGTGGCTGCTCCCTCCCTGGAGGTGTTCAAGGCCAGGTTGGACAAGGCCTTGAGTGAGCTGTACTAGTGGGAGGTGTCCCTGCCTATGGCAGGGGGTTGGAACTAGATGATCCTTGAGGTCCCTTCCAACCTTATGATTCTATGATTCTGAACAAATATTGCATACCATCCAGCAGGAACACAAAGCTCCTCTGTTAGTCTGAGTCATGCAGAAATGTGTGGCCCGGCTGCTATCAGTGTAGGACTGTACCATGGTACTTATTCATGTTCTGGAAGTGGTGTAACTGAAGGTGGCTTTACTGGTTCTAAAACTGGTTTTGTTTTCTTGGCAGCGTGACTGGCTTTATAACTTAGATATGCCGGCAGACCTACTAGAGTTCTCCCTTTGAGTTACAGCCTGGAGGAAGAAGAAACTCTTGTGGTACAGACATTAATGCCTACTGTGAAAAAGAGGAAGTGGGCGAGCTGGGAGCTCTCAAATACTGTGAGCTAGATCTTTGTTTGCAGAAGGAATTCAGTCTGTGTGCTACTTCACAGTATGTTCTCTCTGAAAAATGGAACCGAACCTGTAGTCATACAAGGAATTGACTTCTGAAGTGTACAGTTGAATTAGCGTTTGTTGACCTCTACAGGTTTCTAGTTCTGTTGAATGAATGGTTTTTGACCCAGCCTTCTTGAATGTGTTCTGATAGACCAAGCAGTTAGCAGCTATACACTTGTTATTTTGTAATAATTACTTCTGACTTGGGGCTGTTTGTGTTCAAAACATTCTCTCTTGAGTCACTGTAAAACATACTTGGGTGTAGGTGGTGTGTTTGAAGACATTACTAATAGCTTACAAATACTGGAAGAACGAACAGTAACTTTTCCTCTTACAAAGCGGAAGCAAAACCTATTATTAAACTGTTCCTAGTTTAACTTGTTTATTTGTCTTATACTTGTTTTTTCTTCAGAAATAAGTACTGGCAGGGAACTTTTTCCTCCTATAGCATGGGATTCCAGAAGCTAATAGGAGCAGAGTTGTTTTCTTGTTAATTCAGTAGGCACACGATACTATAGAACTTTAGCTTTATCTGTGTAATTTTAGACTACTTTTTGTTCAGACATCTTTTTTCTGACTTGTTGAATTTTTCTGCAAGGTTGTTGGTTGGAAAGGTGCTGTATTTCTTGTGAGTACCTTCCTGTGCCTCTTGAAGAGCTTGCCTTGTTACTGTGGTTGTAGTATTTTTGGCAGAACTTACATCAGTGAGGTTTGCCAGTTCCTATTGAAGCTTAATGTTTATAGTCTGTGTTCTATCCCAAGTCTGAAATTGCTGTGCAGAGTATGTATGCATTCCTCTAAAGCAACTCTCAGATAATATTTGGAAATAGTGTTTAAAAAATTCTCTTTGTTACCACTTGTTAATTTTCTCAACGGTTGTCAGTTTTGTTTACCAGTGGATATAGCTGAGGTATCCCTAAGACGGTCCATCTGCTCAAACAGCAAATTTGAGTAGAAGAAAGAAGGAAAAAGACAAGAACAAATGCTCTGATCTGCTTACCACCTCATGTTGAAAAGAACACGGATGTAAAAGGAAACATAATCTACTGTTGAAAAAGATGAGGTGCTACGATATAGTATAGACTTCATTGTTAAAAGGCATTAGCTAGTGTTCATTGTGTTGCATGGACCCTGCTTTCTCAGACTTTGACCATTTCCACACAGATACAATGTGCTGCATCATCTATTTTATACATCCAAATGGAAAATAAAGATAATGACAAAGACTTTACAGGTGTTGACTCATGGCTTGTGAATTGCAGTTCAGAATCTGGTGCTTTGTTTTGAAAGTACTTCCTGGGAAGGACATGGAACTGTTGGAGCAGGTCCAGAGGAGGGCCACGAGGACGATCAGAGGGCTGCAGCAGCTCTCCTATGAGGACAGGCTACAAGAGTTAGGGCTCTACAGCCTGGAGAAGAGAAGGCTTTGAGGAAACTTTATAANGTTGGAGGAGGCCTTGAGTGACCTGTACTAGAGGGAGGTGTCCCTGCCTATGGGAGGGGGTTAGAACTAGATGATCCTTGAGGTCCCTTCCAATCTTACCATTCTATGATTCTGCTGCGCAATAAAATTCTAATAATTTTAGACTTTGATTTGATTTGTCTTAAACTGGAGATCTCAAACAGGTAGCTGCATTATAAGCATTTGGCAGCCTTGCATAGCAGTGGTTGAATTCTTTTGACCAAGGTTCCTACTGCATTCAATTGTATGTTTTTAGTTGCTCAGAATCAGCAACTGATATTTCCATTTTTCTCTCTTCACCCTGCTGATTATGCTTCTCTGTTGCTTCAAAAGTGTCATGTAAAATAAGCAGTTATGTTTACCCTGTAGTTTTTGGGTGCTTTTACTATCCCTTGAGGGTTTGTTGTTGTTAGTATTTTTTAGGATAAAATAAATATCATCTAAGTGCTTGGTATTTAGCTTTAGCAGTCAGTTAATTCAAGTTTAGTCTTTGCTGTGCTTTTCAAATGACTGTGATTGCAGTGACAGAAAAACCAGAACTTTGTTATTTATTTATTTATTTGGTTTTTTTAATGAGGACATTTAAATAGAATAATCGAGGCAGTTTTGTTTTCCCTGACAGCACTGTAGCCATAAAACTGTCATTCTCTGTGAAGCCCCACAGCAAAGGAGAAAAGTGAAGGAAGGTGTAAATCCTATGTCATTTTGTACCTTTGCTGTAGAATTCCCTTGTTGTCTGTCACTGCTAGAATCACAATACTGTGTGATTTTTGCATTGCTTACCTAACACACCTGCCTAACACACTCTTGGAAGAGGTTCCTTTTTCAGATTCAAACTGACTGATTATCTGGATGCACAAGATTTTGCTTGTTGGTACTGAAAGAGGCAGTAAAGTAATTTATTTCTATACCCGTTGTTAAGGTGAGATAAGTATCTTAACAGATTCAGTGATATGGTTTCCTGTTATCACAAGGTCTATTTTGATTCTTGGTGCTTAGACTTGAAAACCCTTCTGTGTCACATGCAGTTGGTGTGAATGCTTGGGATGCGAGTTTGAGTTTTGTTGTGTCAGTCTCCTCCTTTTGCTGCTGCTGAAATAACTTTTGGAAGTATGAGCTCTCCTTAACTCGTTAGAATCCAAAACTACTGTGGTGAGATAGTTAACAGGATGAGATGAGAAGAGAAGGCAAAACGTGACATAGAGGAATAATGAAAGATGAGATCCATGGGATGAAACAAATGTGTCAATGAAGATAATCAAGATTTCACAGATATTTGAAAGGAATACAGGTATTCCCAGTGCAGCCTCAAGTGCCCACTGAGGCAGTCAGTGGGATGATGGGTCTGGAGTGTAGAGTTAATATTACAACATGCCATGATTGATCTGCAGCAGTGCGTGTTCAACAACCCTCTGTGAACTATGGTATAGTTGGGCAGTTTTGGCAGCTGTGTGTTACTCTCTTACTGCTCCTGTGCTCCCTGTAAAACTTCCTAGCATGTGTGTGGCAGGAGTTGTGAAGTTGTGTTACTGGCCACTTCTGATATGGAATACAGTACAAGATTGTGTATATATATAGAGAGAGAGAGAGAGAGAGTGAGAGAGAGTGACACTGGTGGGAAGTTTTTCCTACCTCGGGTTTCTCAGCACCAACTTCTTATGGCCATTAGGCAGCTTCCTGTTAAGCGGTGTATCTGCTTTGAGTGTGTTGTCTCCATTACAGAATAAGACTCTTAATCCTCAAACTGGGAAACATTTCCCCTGTTTATGGGACAACTAGAAAGAACTACGGTGTGTTTTCCCCTAACAGCTTCCTGTATCACTGCTGTTAAGCCTTGGTCTGACAAGTGTGTGCTGGTTTTTTTCTTTTTATCACACTTTAAATCACTTGTTTCACAGTTCATCTAAATTGAATTGATTTCTTTGTTTTCTCTTTACTGTTTTTTCTGTAGCAGTTGGGAGGAGGCCTGAGAGCCTACATAAATCCTACATGCATAACATTTTCAGAGACACCTTTAGAGAGATTGCATAGCTAAATTTAAGCATGAATACTCTTTTGGAGGGTAATTCCAGATGTAAAGCAATTGACTGCATGCTTAACCGCTTGTGTGATAAGGTTTAGTTCTGACAGTGCTCAGCTTCATGTAATCCAGAAGAATGAATCTGAAGAGGATGGAACCATGAAAGGCAAATTTCAGCTTCTGGTAACATGCATTGTAATATCTGCTATGTATCCCTCTAGTAGATGGTTAAGCAATCAGTAAATGAAGCATAAATAGTAATGATTAAGTGAGTTCCTCGGACATACAGGTTATGTGGAGCTTTGTAGAGTGCTCTGCTGAAAGTCTCAGGTTTCTTGTTACTCTCTGCTACAGGTAATCTATACAAAATTTTTAAAAGTTAATGGGAGAAGAGACCAAATTTTTTACTGTATATTTTCAGAGGTAGAAGCAGGATCATCCTTTGATTAGACCATTTGTCAGAGCAGCTGAAAAAACCTTACTTGTTAGGATAGATGACTGGGGAATAGTGGAGAAGGGTTAGTGTTTACTGCAGGCACTTGGCTATAATTTGGCTACAGTTTCATTTTTCGAGAATGGTGAAGTTAGCTGTGAGTTCATTGTTTTTGAGAAATTGCTGCTTGGATCAAAATTCTCTAAACTTAACCATAAGGCTTTAAAAAGCCTTTGCTGTGCAACTTTGCATTAAGATGCTTTTAATGTGTTTGGGGGAATACTTTTTAACAATTGTAGTGTGGGTGCTTGTGCAAGTGTGAGCTGCTTTGCATTATGCATTAAAGGAGACATAGCAAGGTGAAGTGACTTAGTTCCTGGCTTATTGGTGATTAGAGTTTTCAGCTGTAGCACAACTGATCTTGAACTGTACTGTGTCTCTAAATACATTAACCTATATTCTCCTATCAGGCCTGAGGGTGTTTTAAGAAACAGGATTGCTGTGTGATTATGGAAGCTGTCTGGAGACAGTAGAAATTCAATAAATGGATAAGAGACACACAAATGTGGTTTGATGCTCTTCCTGCTTAATGGAGCTGAGTATAACTTCTGTGTCTTCTATCACAACCAATTTGGGTTATGTTCATCCAAACCTGATGTTTCTGTGGTTCCTATGTGTGAAAACAAGTCCTGTCACCAAGGAAACAAGTAACCATAATATCATAGAATCATTCAGATTGGGAGAAACCCTGGCATCCTCAAGTCCAACCATTAACCCTGTCTACAAAGTTTACCCCTAAACTATGTCCCCAAGCACCACATCTGAATGACCTTTAAATACATCCAGGGGTGGTGACACAACCACCTGCTTGGGCAGCCCATTCCAATTCGTGACTACTCTTTCTGCGAAAAATTTGTTCCTAATGTCAAGTCTAAAGCTACCCTGTTGTGGCTTGAGGCCATCGCCTGTTGTGCTTGTGAGAAGAGACCAGCACCAACCTCTACAATGTTCTTTCAGGTAGTTGTAGAGAGTGGTGAAGTCTCCCTTTAGCCTTCTCTTCCTCAAACTAAATCAGCCCCATCGCCTTCAGTTGCTTTTCGTAAGGTTTATTCTCCAGGCCTTCACCAGCATTGTTGCCCTATTCTGCAGTCACTCCATGGCCTCGACATCTGTCTTGTATTAAGGTGTCCAAAAGCTGGACACACTACTCACGGCGTGGCCTGACCAGTGCTGGGTACAGGGAGGCAATCACCTCCCTACTCCAGCTCGACTTGGCATTTCTAATACAAACCAGGGTACATGTAACAATGCATATAGATTTGATTTTTTTCCTCCTTTTTTTCTTTTCCAGAGTCCTATCCCATCCTTGGCATACATCCGTTGCTATCTTAAATTGCCTTTGCTTTTTTTTTATGCTTTTAAAAATTATTCTAAAATTTTTATTCATTTATTTCATGGTAGAGCATTGTGTCTCACTAGATGAGATTGCCAAGAGCAACTTCAGATGTACTTTTCTGATTTCTTTCTGTCAAAATGGTAAACACACGAGAAAATTCAGGATCAGGTAATGTACGACGGACGTTTTTCGCGCTTGTAACTTTCTCGGCTTTCTCGGCCGGGCTGGGTGCTGTACCAGCAGGAGCCAAGAGGTGGGAGCATTGGCTCAGCAGTGCCGGGCTGGGGCTCGCCTGCTCCTTGCCATGCCTGGGGAGTGCTCCCTGGCTCTGTCCCTTAACAGGGTGTTTAACCTTTCCATTACTGTTCAACTGATTTTAATTCATAGACAGTGGATTATTCAAAATTGAAGTGAAGTCGTATGGTTTTAATTAATCAACTTGAACTTAAATCATTCTGTCATTCTGATCTTATGTCTGCTAAGTTTATAACTTTGCTACTGTGCTACAAAGGTTTATATTTTGTACTTCTATTTTGTTTTACAGTTATCATTTTTTAGCTTAAGTTAGGTTTTGTGTCGGACTCTTTAGTTTCCATTTCAGAGTTGTCGAAGAACAGTCTCTTGTACCTGTTGGGAGCAGTAGAGCTGTGCACTGGGAAGCATTTGAGTTTGCAGAGAACTCTCTGTGTGGGTGGAATGACATTGTGCTGCAGTCTGAAGCAAAGCTGGAGCAGACTTCTGTGGGGTTTGTATCCTCCTGGTTGTAAATATTGAATAGTCACTGGATCTTGGGTCATCCTGTTCTTCTCTGCGGCTACATTCAAAAGCCTGTTGTAAAATAAGCGACTTGTGCACAGGTTCTAAATGTTTCATGGAAGTTGGGTACTTATTTGATCTTAGCAATGCTACATAGAGACATTTTTAACCCTGAGTGGAGGTGATAAGCCACCTGTATGTCTCTGATGCAAAGAAATTACTTTATTGCATCATAAAACTGGTTTGGAATGTTTCATATTGTTATAACTTATTTCTGCAGTTGTTCAGAAATTTCAACCTTATCCTAGCAAGTTTGTGTCACTTTTACTAAACTTTGTATGTGTGTGTGTGTTTATTTCAAATACTTGAAAAAGCAGAATGGATGCTGTTACCAAACAGCCATGGGGAACTTAAGCTGGCTCAGCTGGTGCAGTCTTGACAACATTGCTGGTAGGTAGGCTATGGCGTGTCTGCAGAAATGCACATCCCTGGAGCTTCTGCACACTTCTGTGAATCTTACAGGGTTTGTGTACTGCCAGTTGAACTTAAAGCTTTAAGTGTAAGGGCTGAGGAACAGACTTCATCTGTTTAAGCAGAACACATTAGTATTTGTCTTGTGTGTCAAATCCCTGACTTTGGAATTTGCTTATAGAAAGAAACTAAGCAGAAAAGCAGAAACTTTATCTTGGATGGCTATAAATAGGCTTTGAGTTAATCGTGCCAAAACTGAATTGCTGTTGATTGGTACGAGACACTGGTGTATAGAGAAGTGAGTTTTTTGGCTTGCAATTTAATAGAAGACAGATCACTTGGCTGCTTATTTTATTAGGCATTTTGGACCCTCAGCTTTTGTTGGCCGGAGTTTAAGGTTAAAAGTGTGCTTGTTTTTAATTGATTCCCTAAGTGATAGTTGGCTTTTGAATCTCTCTTTGTTTATGGGTTGGCATTTTTCTGTTTATCACCCTTTGAAAAATTAATTTACCATTTGTGAATGTGAAGAGGTAGACTGTTAGACGATGGTAAATTTCAGCATCCAGGGTTTTTTTAGAGGTTTGAGACACTTGTGACTGGTAGTGATGAAAGTAGGATATTAACTGAATATACTTTAGAAGTCTTCTAACTGGAAAATGAAAAAGTTTAAATCTTTGACAGCTATAGTGCTGCAGTCTCAATAGTTCCAAACAGGCTTTGTACCATTATAGCAGAATAGGAAAAACTCTTAGCAGAATTTTTCATTAGAAGAGAAAAATTACTTTGGTTCTCTGTGAGTGCTGTGACACTTGAGTCTTTTGTTATATAGACATGGAAAAAAAGGCTTGTTGCAAACTTGATGTATTTCCTGAATTACTTTGGTCTATCCATGATTTTCCAAGTACAAACACAGTAGAAGAGAGAATCAGCATCATCTTGTGTAGGTGCCCAACATTTCACTTACTGCTGTAGCTTTTCAGTGTAGTCAGTGGTTTCTCACTTTACTGAGGCAGGTGAATGTTTAAATGGAGGGGACTGTGAGCTTCATCTCTGCTGTTCTGTGAGCTGGGGAGAAATTCTCATAGTTTAGTAACACCTCAGTGTGATGCTGCTTACCTGCTATAATGCTCTTAGGGACAGGGTACAGGGAGAGGAGTTGATTTCTGAAGTGTAAATTGATGCAGAGTTGGAAGGGGAGAGGAGTTTTAAGTAAGGTGGTTTTCCCTGACTACCTGTAGGGTATAGCTTGTATGTTTGTGTTCATGATGGGCAGATGGCTTCCTCTTAGACTGCTGCAGGCTGTCATAGATCATAGGCCAAAAGACCCCTGCCTGCTTGAGCTTTCCTTCCTAGGGCCTTTCACCACTTGTTTCAGCTGGTTGCTGAAAGCCAACATGGAGAGCTTGCAACCTTTTTCAGGTAATTAATGACCTTTCTGGTTGAAAAGTGCTTACAAATGTGTAAAGTAAATCTTTCAACACAAGCCTATGGCTGCCTTTGTTTTCTTTATTAGGTATGGGGTGCATCTGATTCTTCTTCCCACCACCCTTTGACATACTTGAATGCCTTTATCACTTCTCCCCCTAGGTGTCTTGTGTCTAGGCTAGGAAGACCCCATTCCTGAAAACTTCTTTCCTAGGCCATGTATGCTAGATCTCTGATCTTTTGTGTTTCTCTTTTGTGGATGTTTTCCAGATAATTTGCATCAATCTTCACCTGTATTAGTCCCTTTTTATCTTGTGTACTGTTCTGATAAATGAGTAGGAGGTGGGATTTTGATGCCGTATTCCAAATATGGTTTATGGTACCTTCAGACATGGGTCCCAGAACAACTGAAATTTGGTTCAAAGACTTTTAGGGAATAACTGTCATAACTGACATTTACATTTCTTTTAAACAAAATGAGAAAAACTGAAATACACATGTTGAAAAATATTTGAGATGGTTTTAGACCAAGTTGAAGTCCAAGGTGCTGGGTTGTATGCTATTCTGAATGGAATATTTTGCTTCTCTGCGTCCATTTTTAATGTAGCTTAACTGAATGCTGCTGGTTTGTAGAGCTTCAGTTTTTAAAGATCTGTGGCTCATTTGGAGACACTATTGTTGATAATAGCAATATTGTAGCTTTTCCTCAGTAATCTGAAGGGGGCCTACGGGAAGGCTGGGGAAGGATTATTTACAAGGTCTTGAAATGACAGGACAAGGGGCAATGGGCTTAAACTGGCAGAGGAGAGATTTAGACTGGATGTTAGGAGGAAGTTCTTTCCAGTGAGGGTGGTGAGACACTGGCACAGGTTGCCCAGGGAGGTTGTGTCTGCTCCCTCCCTGGAGGTGTTCAGGGCCAGGTTGGACGAGGCCTTGAGTGACCTGTACTAGAGGGAGGTGTCCCTGCCTATGGCAGGGGGCTGGAACTAGATGATCCTTGAGGTCCCTTCCAACCTTACCATTCTGTGATTCCATAATGTCAATTCTAAATTGCTAAGCCAAAGGTTGGCATCACACTTGTTTGCCTTTACGTTTTCTGCTATAATTACAAAAATACTCAGGTATTATTTCATCTTATGTTTTGGCCGTTTAACTCTAAAACTCTCCTACTTCCTTAGCTTGATTTATTGCAAAGCTGGCCAAATCTGTGAAAGTATGTATCTGTGTGCTAGGACATTGTGAAAGAAAGAGACCAGAGTGTTAATGGGGTTGCATGTTCAGGAGATGTGTTGCCTTTCATTTAGTGCTAGTGCTTACTTACGCTGTGTTCAAGTATGTGCTTGTAAAACCAGAACTTTGGACTTGGAACACTTCATTTTGGTGTTTTGTTCAGTGATTGATTTCTGCAGGTATTTTGTGCAATTTGATCTGGTTTAAAAAAAAAAAAATCCATCTTGAAGCCAATCTTTTGGGCTTTTAAGTATCCTATTATCTGCCTCCCTCCCCTCAATAGAAAACTCGAATTTATTGCTGTGTGTAACTTCAGATGTTCTGAAAGTCTAGTTATGACAAGCAGAGAAATCCTGGCTGTTTAAATTGAACAAAAGAAAAATTTAAGGGGAACATTTAGGTAAAAATTTAATTTTCTAATTAGACATGTGATGAAAGAACTATACAGGGCTCCATTAGTATAAGCATTTTGCTAATCTCTACTTAGTTTCTCCAGAACACTTTTAGGAAGCTTTATTACAGATGCGATAATCTATCAAATGTGTTTAAAACACCTTTTCCCCATCTTGCATATGGCCAGAGTTAAGTGGTAAGAGTATTGCAGCAGTTCATGTAGATTCAATCTGTAAAGTGTCAGCTTTTAGGTTTTAGATAGCAATTCTATGAGTCACTTTTTACTGATTTATTTGAATTTATTTAAATGAGTAAGAACTTCACAGACCAATGTGTCAAACTTAGCATCGTAGTAAACTCTATACTGTAAGTCACTGCTAGATGGCACTGTGTAGCTTTCACTAAAACTGTCAGTGAAACCTGGTTATGAGAACTGTTTAAATTAACATTTAGGTTTAAAAATGGCATTTTATTGACTTTTATTTTCAGTTCAGTCACTTAATTGATCCCAATACAAGCGATTTCTGTGCTCAGGGACTTTTTGCGTTGATTGAAAGAACTCCGTAAGTTCAGACGCAGTCTTAACAAGTGAGAGTAAAATTTCTCAGTGTTTCCTACATAATTATTAATAATGCAGAAGCAGTGCATACATTAGGCTTGTATAAATATCCTAGAAGATTATTCAGAAAAAATTAGATCCTTTGTCAGGTCAAATGTGGTCACAATATGGAAGTCTTTTGAGATTAGAAGGGATTTGTATGATTTTTCTTAATTGTTCGTTGCCCATGTATGTTCTTGCTAGTTACACCAGTGCTTTACTCTCAAAATCTTGGCTCTCTCAAGAATTTTACTCTCAAAATTCTTGTAACTATTTACTTATTACTCTGTAAGCCTGCATTTTTGGCTTCAGAGTGACTCCATGGTATTATTGTAAGCATAGTGGTGTTCATTCATGGAAAAGAGCACATTCAAATGAAGCTTATGGGTGTGGTACTCAGAGGCTTACAGAGGGATGCAGCTGGAGATGCCTGTGTCCAATCAGGAAGGTGTGAGTTTTTCCGTAGAGATCAGTGTAAGCAAGTGATGTTCACTCTGTGGAGAGTACAATGCAGCCTGTTTCTTTTACTGTAATGCTTACAAACATATTATAAATTTTGGCTCTCAGGTATGTACGTCAAGAAAGTTCAAATCTTTTAAAGATGTGGATTCTTCCAACAAAAGAATAAAGTTTGCTTTACCTGCAGCTTGTGCTTTGTGACAATAAAAAAATCCTCAAAACCTCCAAAAGGTCTGTGAAGTGCAAAAGTTTATATTATCAGACTGTGTTTTCTGTGTGCATGTAGGATTTTATATTTTCATAACTCACATTAAGTGGGCCCTTTTTTCTCTTTTTTTTTTTTGAGGGGGGAGGGGGAATAGATGTAGTTGCTGAATGCTGTAGTTGTCTGTTTACAGTAATGATTATGCAGATTTCTGTAATTATTAGGCTACATTACTTCCTGAGATCTTGCTGGTTACTGCCTCTGTTCACGCCTGTACTAGCATTATCAGTGGTAGTTTGCATTGTGTGTATACAACACATTAGTGTATCAGTGATTTGCATTGTGTGTATACAGCATTTCTGGTCTGACTTGCCTTCCTGGCACTGACTGAAATCACTTGGTGAATTTGCACTTGGAGTTCCAGGTACGCTACCTAGCACATATTGAATGGAAGATTTGACATAAGGTCTGATTCTTATTTTGTAAGACCACCACAACAACACACACACACTATATTAGCAGATATTGGCACAGGGACTCTTCCATGTAGCAACATTCTGAGGAAATACTGAGCAGTTACACTTTTCATTCTTTAGCTGCAGAACTTTATTAAAACAAATATTTTCACAGAGTTAGGGTTGGTTGTTTTTTTTTTTTTTTTTGGAAACCCCATTTGTATTGAAGTGTTCTTTCAGACTATATCAGAAGGAAACAAACAGAAAATGGTTTCTAAATATATGTGATTTTGAAACATTGAAATTGAGGTAATGTGAATTAGTTTGTTACATAGGCTGTGTGGTGGTTTTGCACCACTGACAGAATTTGGGATTTAGCCCCAAAGAGTAAATTACCAAGCTATTCAGAATTTGAAATTAAAATGAAATTCTTATTTACAAAAATAGGCTAAATATAAAAAGCAATAAACATTTATACATATAAAACTAGACAATAGCCCAGCTACCCTCCCTGAACAAAGCCCAGGGGCTGTTGCCGGCTCATAATTTTATCTCTTCTGCTCCCAGTCAGTATTCTTACCAATAACCAAAATAATACTTGGTGGAGAGAAGCAAGCAATGCCAGGAGGAGACACAGGGATAAAAACAAGCAAGCAAGAGGGCCCAGAACAAGCTGTGTTTCAAACCATATAGGATTTTTTAGACCAATGGAATGGTTCAACCCTTTTGAGAGTCCATCCTGAACTCCCTCTCAAATTCTCTGGTAAATATATATTTACAGTTAAGACACTGTTGTTAAAACTCTAACAGGCTGGATGGAAAAAGTAAGATGTTTATATCTGTTAACAATGGAAAAGCTAAAAAGATCTGCTGTATTACATGAAAACTTCCTCAGTTTAGAAAAAATGCATACCTGTGGTGTGTATTGACCCATAGCTGATGATCCTTGACCATGATGCAGTGATTCTAAAATAAAACTTCAGTTTAGTCTGAAAGAATTACTTAAATGTAACTCTCTTATTTTGCAGGTTTTTTTCAGCCTTTGCTTTGAAGTAGTAAGGCAGATTCTAGGATGAATTAGTAATATATAGTTGAGTCAAGCTGTTATAGAATCATAGAATGGTAAGGTTGGAAGGGACCTCAAGGATCATCTAGTTCCAACCCCCTGCCATAGGCAGGGACACCTCCCACTAGCACAGGTCACTCAAGGCTTCATCCAACCTGGCCTTGAACACCTCCAGGGAGGGAGCATCCACAACCTCCCTGGGCAACCTGTGCCACTGTCTCACCACCCTCACTGTAAAGAACTTCCTCCTAACATCCAGTCTAAATCTTCCCTCTGCCAGTTTAAACCCATTGCCCCTTGTCCTGTCATTGCAAGACCTTGTAAATAGTCCCTCCCCAACCTTCCTGTAGGCCCCCTCCAGATACTGGAAGGCTGCTGTAAGGTCTCCTGGAAGCCTTCTCTTCTCCATGCTGAAAAGCCCCAACTCTTGTAGCCTCTTCTCATAGGAGAACTGCTCCAGCCCAGCTGCTTTTGCCCTGTTAAGGCAAGATCTCTCCTTTTGGTTCTGTAAGAAATGTTTTAATAATGGAAATAATGGTTTTGTATGAAATGATTTACAGGTTTTTATTCTTTTGGGAGAACAACTTTTTTTTTTTTGACACCCGTGCCCACAGAGTGATTCAAGAAGGTGTTGATAATTGCTCATCCTTACTGTTAATAGACATTCTAAGAAGAGAGGTTAATAAAAACCAGGAAGGTGGGTTTCTTTCTGAGCTTCAGGAAACAAAAAACAAAAGTTGAAAATTCATGTGAACTAGTGTGGTGGCTTTTTTGTTGTTTTGGTTTTTTCTGTGAGATTCAAGACACTGAAAAATGCCTCCTAATCAGGCTTGTCCCTATAAAATATGGTTTAAAGCGTTCATTTTTTTCCCCCTCTCTTTTAATTAATACACTCTAGCTTTTTGTAAAAGAAATTCTATTCCCCTTGATGCCTCCTTTGGGTATCAGGAACTAAACAAAAAAAGTGCACTGTGATGTATAGAGAGCGTGGAACTATCTAATCCCTTGCTAACACACAAAGGAGCGTGTGACTTAGGAAACAAACTGTGGTATTTGATACCAAGTTGTACCAGTTATGTCAGACACACTTCAGTATTGAAAACACATGTGCCATCTGTGTTGCAAACCATATTCTCAATAAATTGATTCCTAAAATGAAAGATTTAAAGCCTGATGAATGTGGTAGGTTTAAGATGTTTTTTCAATGGAACTACTTTTATGTCTTCCAACATACTATACTATAATTTTTTTTAACCTCTGCGTAGTCTAATAAGTTTTTTGCAGCGTTTCTTGAGCATTGTTTTGCAAATGTTTTAATTGTCAGCCCTTGGAAATAGGATAGTGCTTTTGAAAGTGTCATTCTGGAATAAACAATGAAGAGGTTTCTTTGGCAAACACCACCTCTCTCACCCTCACCCCCTGAAACAAAACAACTGTTAACATGAGACTTTCTGTCCTTGTTTAAAGATAATATTTTAGCCCCTATGTGAAACTAACAATAAACAAAGAACTACTTAAGGAATGCTGCTATATCTGTCAGAATAAGTGTTCAAAAACTGTTTTTACCATACATCTTTAATTAGATTTGGTTTGCAGGTTAGATGTAAGTAATTGGGAGGAAGAGACTTGCTTTCATGAAGCAGACCCTGGAGGTAAGGAGTCCAATAGTGTTGGCTTTGTTTTTTGCTTAATTATATGGGGAGTTTTGCTCTTAAAACACCTAAAAGAGGTGCAATTCCATCATTCTTTCCAATCTAGTTATAAATGCAGTAAGAGCATGTCCTTTTTTTTCCCTCATAAATCCCTTCAATCTTTAGTCAGCCTTATGATTCTTCAGGGGCTTCAGGTGAGCATGTGAAGTGTGTTAATAAGTTACAGGAGGAAGTCCCATGCTTGGGCTAACATAATTTCAAGTTCTGTTGAATTTCAAGATGTGTCTGTCTTGTTAGTTCTGGCTCTGTTTGTTGGGAGGGCACAGGATTTTTTCATGTTCATTGCTTCTACAGTATACTTAGTTAACTGTGAATTAGTTGAAAACTGGTCCTTGTGCCAGTTGTGTTTTAGCAAGTGTCATTTCTATGCCTTTATGATGTGCCTTGAGTGATATTTTTATCTTTAGATCCATAGATAACCATTAAATCAGAGGAGCAGATACACTATACTCTGTGTCCTGTAAACTTGTTGGTGTAGAGATGTGCGTGCTTCAAAAAATAGATTAGACCTACTTACTGGACTGTTTTGCCCAGCTGCTGTTAAAATGCTATCTTTGTCTGGAAAAATACAGATTCAGTCTAGTTTTGTAGTATTTATACACTGAGTAGTATCTTAAATGCTAAAAAACCTCAAAAGTGAAATTGCAAGAAGTGCTTGGTGGGATGACACCAATCTGATAGTTTATGATGCTGTGTGATGGAGCTGTGATCATGGTTGCGTGATAAATTGGTGCTCCATTTCACAGAATTCAGTCCAGGATGTCAAAGTTCAGAAATGCTTTATATTTTCTTTTGTTCTGTGGAAAGAATATTTCTATTCAAATTTTTCCCTAGTATGCCTAATAGAAACGAATCTGGATGTTAGGAGATATATCAACAAGATATTTTAGTACTCTCAATAGACAATATACTGTTTTATGTTAAAGGTTGACTTCAACGTGTGTTAATAACCATTATAATTAGATTTTCTTACTGTTCTGCAATGGATGTTTCTCAGTAGGTACCAAAGTGGTAAGAAATAGGAGTGCATATGGTAATATTACTGGGAGGAAGGTGCAAGTCAGGTATCTCTAGTTGTGCTTTTATCTTTGCAGTAGACAAACTGAACACTTGTTCAGTATTTGAGTCGGTTTAGTTAAGTATAAAGATGCTACACGTGAGGACAGACAAGATACTGCACTCAAGGAAACAATGACCCTTTACTTTTGTGAAGTTTCCAGCACAAAGAGTATAAACAGGCTTTTAAAGACAGCTATTTGAGGAGAAGCTTAAACTTGGGTGTCATTTATACTGTCATTTACAGTATGCGAATGTATAATTCTAAAGCAACACTTGTTCTTAAGGTGCCATCCTATATTGTTTGTTTATCCAAACGTAACTCACACTACATACACAGGAGGTTCATTAGTAAATTTCTCTGTGGGTTGTAATACTCCTATGTTTGTCCTTGGTTGCAGTGTACATCCATTTGGTCTGATCTTACTGTCCACTAAAGGGGTGAAAGAGGTCTAAGGGTGTTGCCTATTCCTGGTTGTTGAGAGAGAAGGGATTAGTCGTACTTTAAGTTTCCCTTTGTGAGACCTCAGAATGCATGCAGAGAATCAGGTGGTTTCTAAAACATTGAAAGACAATATCACAGTAGCACCAAGGTTGGAAGAGACCTCAAAGCTCATCAAGTCCATGCCGATACCACAGACCTCAGGACTAGACCATGGCGCCAAGTGCCACGTCCAAACCCACCTCCAGGGATGGTGACTCCACCACTTCCCTGGGCAGCCCATTCCAGTAGTCAATGATTCTCTCAGGCAAGAACTTTCTCCTCACCTCCAGCCTAAACTTCCCCTGGCACAGCTTGAGACTGTGTCCTCTTGTTCTGGTGCTGGTTGCCTGAGAGAAGAAAGCAACCTCCTCCTGGCTACAACCACCCTTCAGGTAGTTGTAGACAGCAAGAAGGTCTCCCCTGAGCCTCCTCTTCTCCAGGCTAAACAATCCCAGCTCCCTCAGCCTCTCTTCATAGGGCTTGTGCTCAAGGCCTCTCCCCAGCCTCGTTGCCCTTCTGTGGACATGCTCAAGCACCTCAATGTCCTTCTTCAATTGAGGGGCCCAGAACTGGACACAGGACTCAAGGTGTGGCCTAACCAGTGCAGAGTCCAGGGGGAGAATGACCTCCCTACTCCTGCTGGCCACACTATTGCTGATGCAGGCCAGGATGCCATTGGCCTTCTTGGCCACCTGGGCACACTGCTGGCACATGTTCAAGCAGGTGTCAATCAGCACCCCCAGATCCCTCTCTGTTTGGCTGCTCTCCAACCACTCCACCCCCAGCCTATGTTTCAATATGTCATCTGTTGTTCATCTGTGTTCAATATGTTTCAGTATGTCATCTTTTTGATGTTTCCTTCAGAGAAGTTTAGTACCTTTCTTGAACTCTTAATAAAAATGAACATTCTGTTCTTGACATTCATAGGGCAATAGTTCTTGATTTTGTCCTTCGTCTCTTTCTTGCAAATCTGAAGAAGGACCTGTTTGCCTTGCAAGTTGAAAGATCAATGTCACTGTTTTCTGAGAATGCATCTAATGTAATTATTGGTTTCACTTAAATGTGTTTTAATGTTGCATTTTGGAGTTCTTCAGTATTACCATACACCAACCACAGTACTGTTTAGCTTAAAGTTCAAACTATTGCTTGCAGTCAGCCTGGTGGTCACACTGTTTTGTTTAGCAACAAGAATGAGGCTGGTGGACTGCACGTGTTGTATGGCACTATAGACTGCTAGTAATGTCTGTTGTTCTGTAGGAAATACTCTATCTGAAATACTCCCCACACATTTTGTGCTGTAAAATAGCAGGTTAATTCTGGGCTTAAATCTACTGCATATTGACAACAACTAAACAAAACCCACCCCCAAACTGTAATACAGAAATGTTAAGTTAAAAAAATCCCACAACAACAAATGAACAAAAGAATCCCATACCAAAACACACAAGTTTGTTTACCCTTAAACTGTGGCTAAATCACTGTCTTACCAGGTAATCTGGACTGAGCTGCTTTGACTTCATTTATACTGTTCTCAGATGTATCACTTATGAAAGACACTCAGTGTCTGAAGTGACCACAGAGAAATATCTCCTCAGGAATGGGCTGAACTCTTCTTTTTCATGACTTTTAATATCTAAATTTGAGATTATTTTGAAAAAGTATTTTGGTACCTTCCTTAGTATCTAAACCATCTTGGATGTGCTGCCTTGAAAAAAATGAAGTTGTTAGCATGGAAGAGTAGAAGTTATTCAGAGGGAAACATAACTGAACTGCCCCTCACAGAAATCACCAGTTTTCTTCAGACCTGATTAAAGGTGGCCTACATGCTGAGGTTGCAGTGATGTTTCTGTAGAGGAGCTGTTCCGTATAGGTAGCCCATTGTGAACTTTATTTAATAGTGATTTTAATGAACTTGCTGCTCCTACCACCTGCTGAAGTAGAGTTGGAAGGTCTACTGACCCGAAATGAATGCACATGTTCAGTATTAATACTGCATGTCTGGATCCAGACAGCAATCTTTCATTTTGACGTGCACGTAGTCAAAATAAATTGTTTAAAATTGGAATGCTTGAAGTTCAGCCAGAGTGTGCATTCATAATTATCTTCAGTCTAGTCTAAATAGAAATGCATAGTGCTTTTTTATTCTTTACTTACCGTACAGCAGGTAAAATTTGCAGTGTTAGTAGGTAAATGAATTATGTTGACTTGTTTTCCTCCTACTCATGAACAGTATTTATTAAAAGCCTTTAAAACAGTTTAGTTATAGGGGTTCAGATTCTGTATGAATCAGTGTTTGCTGTGGGTTTTTTCATATATCCTCAAGAACTTGAACTTGTGTTTTCCAGCTTAGTAATTATTACATGTAATCATTCTTAGAAATTATTTTGTTGCAGGGAAAACCAAAACCCTACTTCATCTCAGGAGAGTTTACCAGTCAACAACATGACCTTTCAGAGATTTGATTCTGACCACAGTACCCAGTCCCTTAATTTAAGCTATGTATTCTTCAAGCTCCCAGAAGATAATTAGTCTAACACTGCCATTCGTTTGGCTCAACCCTGTTCACACTGCAGCAAAATGATTTTAGCACACATATTTAAAAGAAGTCATAGCCCTATTAGCAGCTGCAGCTCTAACAGCACAAACACTTTTATGCTGATTTTCATAGGATTGTAAGTCAAAGTTCAAGCTTTAAAGGTACTGCTCAGTCAGGACAAAGAATTTCAAAATGTTTTAGAACTGAGGTTCGTACATGTCTGGCAGTAATGCCAAATAGTGATAGATACTTTTGATATACTGCTATTGATTACTTTTTGCAATAACATGGTAATGGAAAATCTTCCAAGTGATTCTGTTGTTTAAAATAAAAAAGCAAAAGAACAACCCCAATGCTTGATGGAGGTCATGTTCACTGACTGCAAGACTGAAAAAGGCTATGGGTGCATAATCCATCTTACTTCTTGTGTTGAGACTATAATGAACTAGGCCCAAAGCTGTTACCTCTAGAGCTGTGTTCGGCTCTAAGTGGTCCAAGTAAGTAAACAGTGCCTTTTTATATCAAATAAAAAGACCACCCCATTCCCTTCCCAAAACACTTCAATCTCTGTGGAACTATAAATGACTATAAAAATGATTGTCTAGACTTCTTCTGGATGTCAGATGTTTTAGAATCTGAAAGAGGTGTCATCCTAATTACTGGGTTTTGTTGATAAATGTCATATCAGTGGAATCTCAGAAGACATATTAGGAAGGTCTTCACTATGAGGGAGAGACACTGGAACAAGCCCAGGAGGTGGTAGAAGCCCCATTCCTGGAGATTAAGGCCAGATGCATGTGGCTCTGAGCAACCTGATCTAGTGTGAGGTGCTCATGCCGATGGCAGCGGGGTTGAAACTAGATCATCTTTGAGTAATCCTTGAGGTCCTGTCCAACCTTGACAATTCTATTATGTGTAAACATTGATAACCTGTAGTAACTGAGCTCTGAATGTGGATTTTTGACTACTGGCTAAACTATGAGCAAGTACATTTCTCATCATTTGGAGCGGGTCCAGAGGGCCTTGAAGATGCTGAGAGAGCTGGAGCAGCTCTCCTATGAGGACAGGCTACAATAGTTGGGGCTCTTCAACCTGGAGAAGAGGTTGCTTTGAGGAGACCTTATAATAGCCTTCCAGTATCTGAAGGGGGCCTACAGGAAGGTTGGGGAGGGACTATTTACAGGGTCTTGCAATGACAGGACAAGAGGCAATGGGTTTAAACTGGCAGAGGGAAGATTTAGACTGGATGTTAGGAGGAAGTTCTTTCCAGTGAGGGTGGTGAGACACTGGCACAGGTTGCCCAGGGAGGTTGTGGATGCTCCCTCCCTGGAGGTGTTCAAGGCCAGGCTGGACGAGGCCTTGAGTGACCTGTACTAGTGGGAAGTGTCCCTGCCTATGGCAGGGGGTTGGAACTAGATGATCCTTGAGGTCCCTTCCAACCTTACCATTCTATGATTTTTAAGTCTTAGATAAGTTTCAAGCTTGAGTTGATGTCTACACGTAGAATTTGCAGGGTATGGGAGTTTATTATTAAATAATCTGTTAGAATCTTTTACTCTCTTCTGTTTATAGTGTTTGTATATTCATCTTTCCAGAAAGATTCTACTATGGTTCACCTTCCAGTACTTTTTCTTGTTTCATGGTTGACTGTGAATCTGATCTTGAGTTATCTGCAGGGCAAAGCGAGGTGCCTCACCTTTTCTCTTACCTTATTTGCCTATGGATGGTAAGGAATACTGCTTTGTCTCCCTGATTTTACAGCAGGAAATGGATGTGTGATTGAGAAGTCCAATATTTTTGAGTAATGTCCCTCTCATTGAATTATGCTTAGAAATACTTACTAAAAATGATGGGAGTTTTTAGAGGTTTGGGTGAAAAGCTAGCTGCTGCCCTTTTTAGTTGCCAGGAATTTTTCTTAAGCCCTGACAATCTTTTACTATATTGCTTGTGCAAACAAAATGGAGAACAACTAGGAATCAGGCTGTTGGTGTGAGTACTTCTATTATGCTGTCTCCTGTTCTTGCATCTTATTAGTCTTTCCATGGGACTTTTGTTCTAACAACAAAATACTAGAATCACAGACTGAAAATTCAAGTCAAGGAAAGAGAACACTGCAGGTACCTGGAGTAACAGATTACAAGATTTCAACTATTTCTTATCTCAGTAATTAGGTAATTCAAGTCTTCAGCTTAACATGGCATCAGTGAGCCGAAACTACTGTTTCTAAACCACCTTTGTGCCTATTTCTTCCCTGCTCTCTGACCTCCAGTGTAAAACAAACATCACATTTAAACTGAAATTTTTCCTCTGTGTGACAGCTTTATGAGGAGAAAAACATGTAAGGTCTGAAGTGTTACAAGGATGTTTTATGACTCTTACTCTTAAATTCAATACAGCTCTCTTTGGTGCAGCCTTCCTTTCCTGTTCCTCTTAAGCATCAGATAGAGATCATCACAAATACGTAACTGTTAGTGTCTGCCTACAGAGTAAATTTTTGTGTGCAATAAAAACTCTGGGTTCTCTTCAGCAAATGTTTCACTGTGCCTTTTGCTGTGGTCTGACAGGCATGACCTACATTTAAGAAAACCCTCTGGGTCTGTCTGGTTCATTACTGTCTAGTTGCAGATGCTTCTTCATAGATGGTTTGTTGAGATGCTTTTGCCAACGTCTAGGATGCTTTTCCAACAATTTGGTACAGTGGTTTTGCAAATTCATGCTCTCCAGAAGCAAAAGTCTGACTTGCTTAACAGAATTTATCTGACCTTCATTTTAAGCACGTTTCTGTCTTTCTAATGACATTTTGATTGTTTTTGTGTCACTGATCTTCAGGTTGCTCTGGACTGTTAGATGAGAACACATGTAAATTTACATATGAAATGTGCAGTCCCATTGTGAATTTTACTTGGGAGGGGTTTTAGAAGCCTGTTGTAAATAGTTTGGAATATAATTTAAAGGCATTTTCCAAACCAGTGGGAGAGTATTTTTAATAGCAAATGAGACTGCCTCCTATTTTTCCCTTCAGTAGCAAGAGGCTGACTGCTGTAACTGGCATAACTTTTAAAAGATAGTAACGATCTTTAAATTAACCAATACCGCTTCTGTTTGAAATGCTAATCCGTCAGGCTGTATGGTTTGTACAATTATTAATACTCTTTGTCTCTGTTGCTTGGTAGTTAAGAGGTTAAGCAGTTCACAGGAGAGGGGAGATGAAAAACAAAAGCAGTTTGCATTTTGTCAATTTTCAACTTCAGATATCAGTAAATCATTGCAGCAGCCTCCCTTATCAGTTGTTTGCACAAAAAAAAAAAAAAAAAAAAGGAATGGGGGAGTGTAGAAAACCTGTTAGAGTTGTGTCTGAGGGGACCATCTGCTGTGGTTCCCAGTGTTGTCAGTGTGATAAGGGATAAGCTGTGTAAACAGAGGTACCACAAAAAAAGGCAGGCCCCATTCAGGGAGGCATATGTACGATTTGGATTTGGGTTGATAATGGCCTTAGAAAGTCAGAGGACTTAGAGTAAAAGTCTGTTAAGCAGAGGAGTGATGTATTTAATCTGAAACTCCAGATGTAGCTTATTAGCATGAGTTTGCTTTTGGACTAACTTCTGTAGCTTTCTTCTGATTTATTGGAACTTCTACAAACAGAAAATATGCATGAGTTGCAAGGGATTTGTGTAATACTGACACTTTTGTTTTGGAAAGCTTTGCTAGCTGTTTGAATTGGTGCTTAATCAGCAGAAATAGATAAAGATTTGGAGAGTGACTGACATTGATATTAAATGTTTGATTTAGGGGTAGAATTAGCCAGGTGGTCACTTGGCAGATTGAGTGGGCTGATATGAACAGAAATGGTCAGAGAATTGGTGACTCTTCCCCTGGCCACAGGTGTCCTTAGTGGGCCTGAAACTGATCTGTATGTCTCAGACCTCTGGGAAAATGTGCCATAGCAGCAGCCCACCTCTTGAAGTGGGGAGTGGTTTTCCAAACCTCTGGTTAATTACTCCTTGGATACTCCTTACAGTAGGGTGGGGTGTGGGTGTGTTTCTGTCTGACCACCCGCCTGCAGTGTATAAGAGAACCTTAGATCTGTTTGAGCTAAACCAGGCATCTGTTACTGAAGGCCCTGCAAGCAGCTAGGTCCAGTTTAAAATAATCTGTTAGGGTCACTGATGTGTCTGGTTTTATGGTGGCTGAAGTACTGGAAAATGGGGAAGAGATTGCATTAAAAGTAAAGTTAAACTTTTCACCAGTTGGTTTCTGGCTGCTTATGATAGTGATGTAGGGGAAATACAAGCTCAACTTGGAGTGTGTTTTTGTTTGTTTTTAGTTTGTTTATTTTGGGTCAACATTATGAGGCTTTTGCTACGAATACTTGTACAGCCACTTGTGACACCTACTAGAGACAAACTCTTTGGGAAGATAGCATGTAGAGTAATGTTCGGTGGGGAAAAAGAATATGATCAACTGCCTACTACTTGTCCAGGACTGCCTCCTTTTCTGTCATGCAAACTCCTCTTTCTAGTAGCTCTATTGAGAAGGTAACAATTTCTTTCAGTCACTGATGATGTGTGGAAACTGAAGAGGTGCCAATACCTTCACCTTGCTAACTGCTGGAATGTGATATGCCACATTTGGGAAGACTTAGCATGGATGGATTTTGGCCAGCGTCTATGAAATGTTGCTCCTTTGGGGAGGAATAGTTGCTATGAACTATTACCCTCCATGACGGGCTTGGTGCCTGGAGTTTGAGGTGCAGAGGTTTGGAACAAGCTGGAAACCAGAGTGTGCATGTGGAATGAGAAAGTGGAGGGTAGATGCTTTCAAACCTTTATGGAAAAGAAGGGAATTGTCAAATAAATAAAGTTTGAGTGTGGCCAATCTATAGGTCAGTTTACTTTCTGGTGTGCTATGTGAGATGTGAATATTTATACTGCTTATTAGTGAGCCAGTAACAGTATAAATGTAATATTTTCCTAACTTTGGGATCTGGCAGCAGGTTTGTAACAGTTGTGTTTAAAATATATGCTGCTTTCTCTGATGAATGCTTACAGACCTTTTTGTGCTGTGGTTGACTGATGTTTCTGCTGCACATGCAAATAAATTTTGTCAGTATATGACAAGATACAGGTGAAACTCTTCTCTCTGGGCACACAAAACTCTGTTTTGGTACTAGAATAGACTTTTTTTTTTGTGAGTTTGATCAAATACTGAAACGTATCTGATGTGTTAAATCTCTGTCCTTGAAGACACTCAAAACCCAACTGCCCACATCCCTGAACAACTTCCTCTAGTTTCCCTTGCTTTGAGGATGGGGGTTGGACTAGGTGATCTCTACAGGTCCCTTCTCACATCAACCACTCCATGATTCTGTAAAAAAAACATAAGCTTCAGAAGCTATTCTAAATAAGAAGGAACAATATTTCTGGGGAGAGGAAAAACACATTTTTCTCTTTATCTAAAGTTAGATGAGTTGCTGGCTGCTTTTCTCCTGATGAGCTTTTTGCCAAAATTTCCTTTCCTTTTGTGTTTCTGACTATATTGTTTTTCTGTCTGTGAGTTTGCACTCATGTTACTAGGGTTTGAGAAGGCACTTGTGGGAAGTAGGAAAAGGCAGAGGAGAATTTTGCATAGTTTTCCTTTATGCCATAGGACCTGTTCTGTAACTCGTTTTTAGGTGGCTGTTACAAAGGTGAATTCTGTGCTAACCTAGTCTTTATCACTGCCCAAGTCCCAGTAATAGTAAGGGGAAATATAATTTTGTGACCATCTAATATAATGGAGACTATGATCAAAACCTTAGAAATGACATACTGGTTGTAAGAGTTGCTTTGATTTTTATTTTTTCCCACTCTTTGAGTTTAGGCTCAAAGATATTGATTATGTGTGAAATACTGGTGAGGGATGAGAGAGAGCTCAAAGTGAGCATAAAATGCTTCTTAAACACAAACTTTCAAGACTCTGAATGCAGTACTTTCTCTTTATTAAACCACTTAATGCTTCTTCCATACCACTTTGAGTTTGTAAAGTTGTTCCTCTTTTCCTGACAGCCTTTTTTCCTTCTTGATATAGAGGCCTTCACTTTTTATTGTCAGGATTTAGTTATGCTTTTATTGATTCTCATATTGCTGGAATGTTATACTTTGGAGAACGAGTTTCATATGTAATGCTCTCTACACAGGGTTTTAACTGAAATTAATGTGACACATGCTGGGTGGTAGAAGTTGCTGGCTGTTCTTGGAGGTTGCAAGAAGATGATAGAAAGAGTTTATCTTGTTGTAGACCATATATAGGAAATAGTTCATTGCTAGTCTTATCCCTGTTAAAAAGAGCAAGGTTAGATCTGGTGCAGAAAACATGACCAAGGCAATGTGAGTGGACACCTCTTTGTCATCTGAACAAAATGAATTATGTGGATGTATTTCTGCATTTTGCCCAACATGCAGATTTAGCATATTTTCTTTCTCATCAGCAAACATCTGGTATGCTACAAATAATCCACTCATTAAGATATAAAAAATAAGTGCTTTAAATTATAGAGATAGTAAATATTAAGAATGATGAGATGTAAATATTAAGATGAGATGTATAATATTAATATAGAGATGTAAATATTAAGAAATTGGTGATTTAATTAATGATGTTGTAATAATTCTGATACAACTAGACAGAGGTGACAAAACATTTGCAAGCTGAATTAACTGGAGTTATTTCACAGGTTGGTCGTGCCTGCTTCACCCACTGCACATGTTTTTTAATGCTTTCTTTTGGTGTGATCTTCACTTACTATTTCCTTACTTGCTTGAGATTCCATGGGTTATGAGGTAATGGATTGTGTTTCATGAAGATATGAGAACAATATTTCAAGTCTGTCCTCGCTGGTCTGCCACTTAAAGCATTAAGTGCTGGAGGAAAATGTTGTGGGTCAGATGTAGATAGTTTTAAAACCTGATCTCCTGTGGACTCTAAAGCTTCTATAGTGTATTTGAAAGCCTGTTTACCTGCAGTAATATGTGTTAGGTGCTTGTTTATTAAGCACAGCTGTTCTAATTACGTTCTAGTCTGTTCCTGGTTTGAAACAAACTATTGGAGGCTCATGTAGGAGCCAAAACCTGGACTCAAGCTTCTCTCTGCTTTTTCTCACTCAAAGCAATAAAGTTAATCTGTCCGGGCTTAATTTAATATGTTGGAGACCTGAGTTCAGCTTTCTGTTTGCTCCTTTCCACAGCTTCTGCAGTTGTTCTGAGATTTGCTGCTTCATCTGAAAGCTAATGAAAACGTGATGAGTGTGGTATTTCTGCTTTTACAAGTGATGAATTTAGATTCCGTTGGAAGTAATTTCCAAGTAAATGGTATGTGTAAGCTTGCTGTATAGCTGGAATGTTTTGACAAAATAAGTTGTCTTGAAGATAAACTCAGTGTGGGTTAAAACCATGTGTGCTTGCCTGAGCTGACTGGTGGTGAAGTGTACAAATAGAGGGGGGAAGGTAGCCGAATGGAGAAGTTATCTTTAGGATGTCTCCTTATGTTTTAATAGTTCCCACCCCCGCATTTATAAGTTGTGCTTTATTCATACTGAGCTTAAAAGTTCACATTTGGAGGAGTTCACAACGTTATTTGTTAGCCTTTTTAATAAGACTAATAGATACCAAAAGTATCTTGAAATGCAGTCTTTCAAAATTGATTTGGGTTACTCAATGACTGTATGTGACATCAGGGGCATACTGAGAGCTTTGAAGGTACAGAAGCAAAAATCTATCAAATAGGGAAAATGTAGTGTCAGATTTAGTTAGGTGTTTTCTGCTACTGTTGTTCCAGATCAGGGCTTTGTGATTTCTGCTGGTGGTAGATTGGAAGGGGGAAGTGATTGGCACATGGATCCCTTCACAGCTGTGGCTTTCAACACAAATGTGAAGAACCATGTGGAGTGCTGAAGTGAGTGTTAAGGAGTGAAGGGCACCTACTCTAGGTGATCCTGTTCTGGCAGAAGGGTTGGATTAGATGATATTTTGAGGTCCCTTCCAACACCTAACATTTTGTGCTTCTGTGACTGATCCTGTGCTGCCATGATAGAGCAGCAGTGTAGCAGGATAGGCAACTTGCAGGCACTGAAATACTGGAGCTGGCTATGAACTATGGGAATGGAACATTGCTTGAGTTTTGCTGGTGCTGTGCTTCACAGCTCCATCCATCTTGGAATCCAGAGGTAAATAACTTGGAATCATATGTCCATTCTCATATACAGATACTTGCTTCTGTGTTCTCTGAGGTAGGTCGATTAACAGGCCACATACGGTCCAATGACCCTGATTTGAAACATATGGAAGCACTTCTAAGGCTCAAAGCAGCTTTTCCTATTTGCTTGTCTTTAACTTAACGAATTACAGAAGAGCTTTGGAACACATAGCTGAGGAATCTGGGAAACCATTTATTGGTGTGGCTTTTGGTGGGTTTATTTTTTTGTGTGTCTTAAATAATAGTATAGAGAACATGATTAATCCTCTCTCCACAGTCTACCACAGTGGCCAGTTTCCTAAAACAAAGTTTGACTAGAAATTTTATTTTATGTGTAAAGAAAAATGGTGAAGAGTGTTTGGCTTTTTGAAATTGCTCCTTGCTTCTGCAGGAACAGGAGGATGAGTTGGGTAGCTGTTGCTCACAGTTGAAAATAGAGGGTAGTTCTGTATGGGTTGGCAGTTAGAGAGTGGTGGGAGGGAATGTCTGGGGGAAGACAACTATCTCTATGTGAAGGCAGTAGTAGACTATGGGCAGTAGTGTAGGATGGAGCAAGAATGCAAGAGCTGTCACTATGGAATGGAAGAGCAGAGTCTAGTGTCTGGCTTATATAACTTGGAGCACCCCAGTGCTGTCAGCCTGAACAGACCTTGCACTGAGGCCCTTCTGCCAGTGCACAAGAAGTTGATTGAAACAGCTGCCTAATACGAGAAAACCATAGCTTTAGGTAGTGCTGTTTCAGAATGTACCAATTGTTTGGAAGTGTGGCATAGCTAATTTGTTCACATTTTGAATGTTACAGGATTTTAACAGTACTGATGGCATTGTGGTCTGGATCTTTCATTTCATGCCATATGTCACACTTGTAATTTGATTCTGAGAAGTGCTTGCATAATGATTTAAAAGTGCTTTAAGTATTTGACAGCACATCATCAGTTGGAGAAAAGGCAGTTACTGTCTGTGTGAATTCCCTTCTAGCCCTTTTTGATTAGATTATTCAGCACCTTGTTTTAAAGATTAATGACATGCAAGTGTCTTCTGAAAGTCAATTGTCTAACCTGACGTGAGAAAGTGGTACATAAGTATTAATGATAGTACCAGACAGCATCGTGATGCATGACACAACGTGAAAGACTTTTGTCTCCTACTGACTTACCTTGCCACAGGGCCTTTGCAGTGTTACAGCTCCATGGTTAATGTCCATCAGGTACATCCAGTCGCACAGTCTATAACCACCATAGACTCAGCTGAGCTTCGAAGGCCAACACGCAAAACTCAGGAGGGCTTTGTGCCAAGATAGCCATGCTGGGAGGGCAGAGGGGATAGCAACTGTTATCAAATGTGATGGTCTTTTCTTTGTCTTCCTGAATGCTGAAGTACAGGAAAAAAAATACTTCAGTGATGTCATGAAATGAATTCTATCAGTCATGAAGCTGTAAATTGCATAGAGCTAAGCTTACAGGGACTTAAGGCTTTGCTAAGGCATATGGAAAATGAAGCGTTTTGACACTCACATCACATCCTGGATACCAGAGTGGAAAAATACAGACTTGAGGGGTGGACCACTCACTGGATAAAGAATGGCTGGATGGCTGCACTTGGAGAGAGTTGTGGTCAATGCCTCAATGGCCAAACAGATGTCAGGGAAAAGTGGCATTCTTCAGAGGGACCACTGCTGTTTAATATCTTGGTCAACAATTTGGACAGTGACATTGAGTGCACCCTAGGCAAGTTTGCAGATGGTACCAAGCTGTGTGGTCTGGTTGACATGCTGGAGGAAAGGGATGCCATCCAGAGGGACTTGGATAGGATTGAAAAGTGGTCCAAACCAACCTCCTGAAATGCATTAAGACCAAGTGCATGATACTACACCTGGGTCAGGGAAATCCCAAGCACAAATTCAGGCTGCGTAAGGAGTGGCTCAAGAACAATCCTGAAGAGAAGGATTTGGGGGTGTCAGTTGACAAAAAAAGAAACGTGAGCTGGCAATGCGCAGCTGCAGCCCAGAAGACCAACTGTGTCCTGGTCTGCATCTAAAGAAGTGTGACCAGCAGGATGAGGGAAGTGATTCTGCTCTTGTGAGACCCCACCTGGAGTACTGCATCCAGTTCTGGTGCCTCTAGCATAAGAGAGACATCGGACTGCTGGAGCATGTCAGGAGGAGGGTTGTGAAGATGATCAGAGGCCTGGAGCACCTCCCCTGGGGGAACAGGCTATGAGAATTGGGATCGTTCAGCCTGGAGAAGAGAAGGGTCTGGGGAGACCTTATAGTAGCTTTCTAGTACTGGAAAGGGACCTATAAGAAAGCTGGGAAGGAACCTTTTAAAAGAGGTTGTAGTGACAGTATGAGAGGGAAAGGACTGAAGCTTGAACAGGGTAGATTTAGAGTGGATATTAGAAAGGAATTCCTTACAGTAAGGGTGGTGAGACTCTGGAATAAGTTGCCCAGGGAGGCTGTATATGGCATCACCATGGAGGTGTTCAAGGCCAGGTTGGATGAAGCCTTGAGCAACCTGGTATAGTGGAAGGTTCCCCTCCCCATGGCAGGGGGTTGGAACTAGATTAAGGTCCCTTCCAACCCAAACCATTCCATAAATTCTATGAAAGCATTTATTTATTTTAAAATGTAAAGTATATGCACATCTTGTAGGCTTTTAACTCCTGAAAACATCTGCCTCAGGTTTTACTTCTGTATGCTATGAGCTCAGATGTAAACCAAACAAAAACACAAACAGAATACCCACCCAAACCTGCTGTTGCTGTAGCCTACACTGGTAGGTTGGAGGGCTTGAACACCTCTCCTATGAGAACAGACTGAGAGAGTTGGGGCTCTTCAGCCTGGAGAAGAGAAGGCTTCGAGGAGACCGTAGAGGAGGGGACTCTAGGGGAGGGACTGTTTACAAGGTCTTGCAATGACAGGACAAGGGGCAATGGGTTTAAACTGGCAGAGGGAAGATTGATACTGGATGTTAGGAGGAAGTTCTTTCCAGTGAGGGTGGTGAGGCACTGGCACAGGTTGCCCAGGGAGTTTGTGTCTGCTCCCTCCCTGGAGGTGTTCAAGGCCATGTTGGATGAGGCCTTGAGTGAGCTGTACTAGTGGGAGGTGTCCCTGCCTATGGCAGGGGGTTGGAACTAGATGATCCTTGAGGTCCCTTCCAACCTTACCATTCTATGATTCGAGGTCTTCCTGGGACTGGCAGTTTTTGTGGGAATTGAACATTTTGTAAGAGGGAAGACTTAAGTTTTAGAGCTTTTGCTTGTGTATTTATGTATAATGTATGACAAATGTCTTTTGAAATTGCACCATTTTTATCAATTATGCAGCAAACTCTAGATTATGCTGTGGGATTTGCTTCTTTCCAGTTAATGCCTTAGGCAGCTTAGTGGGGAGTCTGTCTTTAGCAATGCCATGCAAAGAATTAAATGTGTTCTTTATAAATGTATAATAAATTAACTTCCTTATTTGAAAAATACCGTTACTTAAATAACTAAGTAACATGAAGGGACCTTACTATTTTGGAGAGTTCATTTTTAGTGCGTGCCTTGTGAACGTTACCTTTTTCGAAGAGCTGAATAATGAATAACTCTAAAATCTGATGATGATTTGTGTAATGAAAATTTCATTCTTGCAGTTTCTAGTGCTGAAAGCATTTGCTATTTCAGTTGTGTGACTTCTGAACACGTTTTGTAAGGCTGAATCGAATAACTTGTAATAAATATTGAAAATGTAGTTTGCTAATGCACTAACAATTCAGGAAGGAAATAACAGTTCTACTTTTCCTGTTGCGTTGTCTGCCTATTCCTTGAATTTTTAAGTAAGTGTGTGTGTGTGTGTATATATATATATATGTATCTGTATGTGTGTGTGTATATATATATATGTATCTGTATGTATGTGTGTGTGTATATATATATGTATCTGTATGTATGTGTGTGTGTATATATATATGTATCTGTATGTATGTGTGTGTGTATATATATATGTATCTGTATGTATGTGTGTGTGTATATATATATGTATCTGTATGTATGTGTGTGTGTATATATATATGTATCTGTATGTATGTGTGTGTGTATATATATATGTATCTGTATGTATGTGTGTGTGTATATATATATGTATCTGTATGTATGTGTGTGTGTATATATATATGTATCTGTATGTATGTGTGTGTGTATATATATATGTATCTGTATGTATGTGTGTGTGTATATATATATGTATCTGTATGTATGTGTGTGTGTATATATATATGTATCTGTATGTATGTGTGTGTGTATATATATATGTATCTGTATGTATGTGTGTGTGTATATATATATGTATCTGTATGTATGTGTGTGTGTATATATATATGTATCTGTATGTATGTGTGTGTGTATATATATATGTATCTGTATGTATGTGTGTGTGTATATATATATGTATCTGTATGTATGTGTGTGTGTATATATATATGTATCTGTATGTATGTGTGTGTGTATATATATATGTATCTGTATGTATGTGTGTGTGTATATATATATGTATCTGTATGTATGTGTGTGTATATATATATGTATCTGTATGTGTGTGTGTGTATATATATATGTATCTGTATGTGTGTGTGTGTATATATATAT
>VWZE01021279.1:1076793-1114584 GCA_013396675.1 Eubucco bourcierii | reverse complement strand
TTTTTTTTTTTTTTTTTTTTTTGAGATGTGCACAGCCTTGGATTTTTCCATGGCTGGATGAATTTTATTTATTTGTTAAGTTGAATGACATAGGTTTTCATTTCTAAATAGCCAACATTCTTTGAAATTATCAGTGTTAATGTGAGTTGAATCTGCTGATGTGTATTCAACACCATGCTGCACTCATGCCAGCTTCACAGTGGAAGTGCTGGCATAGAAGGCTTCCTGTAGCTTCTTCCAGTTTCCAGGTTTGGGGTGTTGGTCTTTTCCACTGCGATGGCTGCTACTTGGTTGGGTAGGGGGAACTGTTTTATTGCTGGCTTCTACTGCTGCTTTACTTTTCCTAAGGTAATTCTATAGTGTATCTCATTAAACTCCTTATTTCAACCCAGAGTGCTTTTGTATTACTTTCCCTTCTGTCTCTCTGTGTGTGGGCTTCACTTGGAAGGCAGACCAGGACACTTCTCCCTCCCGATCAAGGGTGGGGGCCTTGCTTGTTAGAGAGGGCTGCGTTGACCCAGAACATAATTGTTTATGTTAAAAATGTTATGGAGTTGCTGACTGTGCAGAAATTGAGAAAAAACAGTTTTACACCACATTGTTAAATTATTTGAGTTCTCAAAGAACTGATTTTATGTTCCTTAAAAAAAAAAAATCTGCTTTTTTTTGGTTCTGAGTAGATGATCTTTGTTCGCAATTATTCATCATCTGAAGAAAAGGAGGCTCGGGAAACAACTTGGTTCTCTACAACTACCTAAAAGGAGATTCTAGTGAGGTGGATGCTGCTCTGTTCAGTAAGTGAAAGGACAAGATTAAACAGCCTCAGGTTGTGCTTTAAATGATGTGATGGTTTGGGAGTTCCCCACCCCCCCACACTTTGCAAAATCACCCAGACTAGACTCAGCCAGGTGGAAGTTAAGGACTGAAGCTCTATTTACAACTCGGCACAATGTACAAGCAGAGATATACGTTATAGACAGGAATAGTTACAGAAATATACAAGTTAAAGGGAATACAGAAACACAACTCCCCTCCCAGAAATCAGAGACCCCAGCTTCCAACCACCCTTCCACCTTCTCCCCACCCCTGTACCTTACTCCAAGGTTTGCCTTACATGCAAGGTGAGTTTGGAGGATGGGCCAGAGGGATTAGAAGGAAAATGGTTAGTTAGATTTCTCGGCAGAGAGAAGGTAAAAAGGTATGCAGCCCGAGAGTGTCTGCAAGCCTGAGAGACGACTGACTTATCTTTGTTTTGTATTCTTTTCTTATACATCTCAGTAAGCCTGTGAGTGAAGTAGACACCACCATTGTTTCCTTTTCACAGCCTATAGTATAATTTTCTCTATTAAAATATTCCAGTTAGCCTCAAACCAGCACACAGGAGAGGTTTAGGTTGAACATTAGGAAAAATTTCTGCCCTGGAAAGAACGTTAAGTTTTGGGACAGATTGCCCAGGGAAGTGGTCAAATCATCATCCCTGGAGGTGTTTAAGAAATGTATAGATGTGGTGCTTAGAGACATGGTTTAGTAGCAAACATTGTAATGTTAAGTTGATGGTTAGATTCCGTGATCTTAAATTGTCTTTTCCAACCTGAATGAGTCTATGACTTGGATTTTTTTTTTTTTTTAATTAATCACAACTGTTCTGTATGTGCTGGATTTTGCAAGGTATTGTAAGCACAAGAGTTTTACTTGATTTATTTTCTTCTGGATTAATAAACCCCGAGGTAACAGGGTAAAACATGTCTTCTTGCCATAGTGAAGACATCCAAATACCAAGTAGTAGAAACAAGAGAATAGTTGGCCACTCTGCCTGCCATCTGTGGTAGCCAGCCACTGGACTGCAGTGTTTTGTATTGGGGTATAGGCATGTGTCTTGCTTGCTTTGTCATGAAAAGCTGGAGTTGGAAACGCTCTTGTCCAGGAGTACATGGTCTGCCTTGCTGTACTTCTGTGGGCCAGATATCTTCTAATATAACATATGGAGTGTGAGAAGTTAAGTACATGGTGTTTACATTGACTTGTAGTGAAGATGGACTGCCCTAGGAGAGGGTGCTCTAAGGAAATGGAACTTCTCATCTGTGTCCTCTTGATCCTAGTGTTGAGAAGTAGGTAAGTTGCTGTCACTTGTGCACATATAAAGGTCTTTGCACATGTGTTTGTAGAACTGGTGTGGTGTGTGGAGACCAGTGTTTGAATTCTTGCTTCTTTGGGCAAGGTGGTCCAAGAGCAGACTTGAGGACTGGTCACTTTACCTGCCTTGTCTGAGCTGAACTGCTCCGTTCCTGCTAGAGTTCTCTGATTTGTTGGTGTGTAGTCATTGAGTAAGATGACTGGAACAGTCATCCACTAAAGGTTGATTAGATGTCATCCTGTTACTTCCTAAGGTACAGAATAGAAAAAGAATGGTGGAGTGTGTGTCAAAGAGAATGATATGTGATCTTTTCGCTTTCTGTGAAGACTGGGATCTCCTGCTGAAGTTCAGTAATGAACAGTTGGAGACAGTAATATCTTAATTAAAAAACCCTAGTTTTTCCTTTTCTTGAATATAATAGTAATAAAAATCCAGGTTTATCAGTATGATGATGTGTCTAGTCATTTGCATTTATAGTTTGACTCTATTTTGTCATTTTGTGTTAGTGCCTGTGGCTCACTGTTGGTGAGAAATGACTGAGTCTTTTGTGGTGCTGTTGTGGTTCTATGAATGCTCTCTTTTTGAATTTAAAGTGGTCCCTGTTATTAAACTGGTGGTATGAACAATGTTCTATGGTCAGACACAGCTAATTTAGGGAGCTGGTTTGATGTAGATTCTGATCAGTAAGAAAATGAGCAAAAAATGAGGGCTTACACCGTGACAGAAACGTTGGAAGGAGTATGAGTTTTTATACAGTTATGTGGCAACTGTTGTGGTAGGCAGCTAAGATAAAACCACCAAAAGCTAATATGTAAAAGACAGTGCTTTTGTATGTGCTGTAAACTTAGCTCCTGGAATTTGCTGCTGGAAATACCTTCAGGGCCAGAGATTCAGAAATGAATTGTGTTCATAAATAGCAAAGTATTTTCCCACCTCATAAATTGGGTGAGGCATCATTACCTATGGGCCTCAAAGCAACTTCTTTTGTTTCTGACATCACGTATTAAAAAAAACTGTGTGCCTGTCACCATTTGAGCTTCCAGGGCTCAAACCCCCAGGTTATGCCCCCTCTTCCCCCTCCTTCCTTAAGGAAAAGGTAGGCAGAGGAAGTAAAAGGGTAAACAGAAGACTTGGAGAGAAATTAGAAGNAAAAAAAAAAAAAAAAAAAAAGGCTTTTAGAGGGAATGTACAGAGATATAGGGGAAGGGGATAAATACAGACATATGCAGAACCAGTTCGCAGATGGCAATGGATTCTTTGGATGTAGACCACTACACGTGGAGGTAAGCCAGGACCAGGTGGCAAGTCTGACTGTGTGGTCAGTAGCTCTCGGGCAGGGAGGTGAAGGGCAAGAGAGCAAACTGGAGATTCCTCCTCATTTTGTAGAGGGTAGGCAGAAAATGGGAGGGAATAATAAGACACCTGGGGGGGGGTTGAGTTTCCACCCACCCACCTACTAGCTCTTAAACCACAACAGTGCCCCTCTGCCAAACTGCTAAACAAGAGGGACTGTGACCAATGCATGCATGATAAAGAAATTGCTAAGTAAAAAGAGCTTATCACACTACCATTTTTGATGTATCAGCTCACTGTCCAAAGAGTATGTTGGAGAAATTGTAAGGACTCTCTGTTATTAAGATAGTACTCTAATAATGTTTACAGCTTTCAGTGCTGGAGAACAAAGAAAAGCCAAATGATCAAATGACTGGGTTTTGACAAATAGCAGCGATATTAACTAACAAACCCCTGTGTTCTGTTCTGTGGAAATTCATAAGAAAACTTATTTTCTTTGACAGTATTTGCTGGAGAAGCTCGGAATGATTTTCATAACTTCAATAAGTGTTTGCCTGGCTGTTGAGAAGCTTTTCTTAATGTTTAATATTTGCAATCTGTACACAAACCTCTGTTTTAGAGGCATTGAGCTGAAATTACTGGCTTTTGTATTCTTGTAACATGGAACTGTGGGTGAAATACACTAAACTGCTTCTCGCTGCCTAATCTCAAAGCTTGCTAGAGGAAGAGTTTTCCAGATCAGTTTTGATTGTATTTTTCCTACCTGTACCTATAACTCTTTGAATGAAAATACTGTTAAGTAAAATCTAAGGTAATGAATCTGAATGTAGTCTGTTTAGAATTAATTTTGAATCGCAGAATTAACCAGGTTGGGAAAGACCTTCGAGATTGATTCCAGTGTATCACCTAACACCTTCTTATTAACGTAGCTGTGGCGCTAAGTGCCTCATGCAGTCTCCTTTTAAACACCTCCAGAGGCATTGACTCCACTACCTCCCCGGGCAGCCCATTCCAATGCCAATCACTCTTGCTGTGAAGAACTACTTCCTAACATCCAGCCTAAACCTGCCTTGCTGCAGCTTGATGCTGTGTCCTCTTGTTCTGTCACTGGGCGCCTGGGAGAAGAACCCTACCTGGCTACAACCTCTCAGGTAGTTGTAGAGAGCAGTAAGGTCTCTACAACTGACACGTGGTCAAGCATAGATAAATGGGACTGTACTATCTGGCACAACCCCCCCAGTATAAGTGGCTAATGCCAAACAAGGCTAACAGTCTTGTTTCAGTGGTACTTTTTGGTAGGCAAAAAACTTTAGAAATGAAAGATGGTGATCACAGCTGTGCAGATCCTCTTTCTAGAGCTGCCCTGGTGAAGAGAGGAGGGACGTGGAAGATTTTCCATGTATACTTCTGAATGGCTTCCTTTGGGTTTGCATCCAAAATACAGATTTCTATAAAGGGCAAGTGAATAGTTAACCATTAATTACTTGGGAAACAGATAGCAATGATTCTTAATGCAAAAGTCTGTGTTAAAAGTTGCACAACTATTTAACCTTATGAAGAAGTATATTTTGTGGTTAGCCAAGAAGGATTTTGTTACAGTGGTTATAACCACTCTTGAGTCTGAAGTATAAAGCAGGGTATTACTTTATTACATGAGTTAGAAGTTTCATTTTAAGTTGTGCTTTTCCACTACAGTGAAATGAAAAGTGAGCAGTTTTACATAACTGCATTACTTTGAATCCTTCCTGTCTTACTTTTTAAACCAAGTTAGTTTTCAGAGCTGCTGCAAAGCCTCAGAGTTGCCCTAAAGATAACATTGAATGTTTGTGAGTGTTGAAATGGTGACATGTTTTGTGGCCAGTGTTGCTGAAAGACTGCAATGGTTAAGATTTTGCTACTATTTCCGTGGTATCTGTGGTATTTTATCAGAACCTACTGTTCACAATTAAAATTGTTTAAAGAGAAATGGATTCAGTTTTTAGCATTTCTTTTTTGATTGAAATGTTCCATTATGTCAAACCTTACAACTTGGTTGGAAGAGAAATGCAGGATTTGGTCAAGGGACTACAATATCCATTCTTCTTCAGTGCAGTGCTAAGTGCTTGTTTAATATGTACTGGACCATTTTTCAGCTTCATCAAACTGCTAGTCCCAGAAGAATAGGACATGAAGATTGGAATGGGAGATAATGAGGGTCACAGTTCCAAAGGAACGATGTAGAAAAACGAAATTTTTCTTTAAATAGTAATTTGAAACATTTTCACTGACAGGATTTAAAAAGCATTTTATACTGATTATAATATAAGGGTGCAGAGGGGAAAGTTGAACTTAGAACATTACGAACTATACTTTTAATAATTTTTGGTGAAGTGATATTTAATGAAATTCTTAATTTCGGTTGCTGTAGTTTTCAAACGAAAGGGAGATTTCCTGTTGAACTTCAGTATTGATGTGCTTGAAATGTTAGCACTGAATTTGAAAATGAAGCAAATTGAATGTTCAGTGGTTTGGATTTTTTGTTTTTGTGGGTTTTTTTTAAAGGGAAATTTAAGTTACAATGCTACGAGGTGAACAATTTGCTAGTGCAGGCTTGATACACATTAGTTTGAATGACTGATCCTGCCAGCTGGTTAAGGTTGTTCTTGTACTCCAAGGTCTGTTAGAGATACTGTGCTTTAGTTGCTGGAAGCTGAGCTATAATAATGTGCCTGTGAGTTTGCCTGCAGCAAACATTTAAAACACAAACTTAAAGAGCTAGGGAACCAGTCTGTGCTGCTTGTTGGTATACAGCTTTCCTGCCAATAATCTATTTATGCTTATTAATTTTTCTTTCTAAGTAACATGGAGGGTGAGATGGCAGCTTCAGTAAATCGGTTATCATGGGAGAGGGTATAGAGTAAGTTTCAGAAGTTTCGAGTGCAGGTTGGAGATTGCCTTTTGACATTAAGTTACAGCAGATGTTGGCTTTATTCCAAATCCTTAATAAGAGATGGGGGTTATAGTTTTCCACTTGGCAAGTTACCAGCCTAAAGAAAAAGGCTTCTATTCATACTGTTATAATGGAAACTATTCTCTTTACCTTAGTCTTCCATAAATGCAACTCATTTAGTGGATAAAAATATCTTCTTGTATTCATCGATTTCAGTCTCCTGGTTATTCGTACCTAGACTGATTTGTTGCAGTTTCAGAGGTCCTGGGCAATCCAGGAAGATTTATTCAATAGTGAGGAAAGCCTCCTCTGAGGCTTGACTGATACATTCTTGTGAAGTAGAATGAGCTGAAGCAAAGAGAACTCTGGTAGTGGACTCAGCAAGTCATTTGTCCTTTAAAGAGGGGCATTACTTAGTCTTATGGCATCACCTGCTGTATGTGGCTGGCAGACACAACTATGGGATGACAACTGTCATGCCTGGGCTACAAGAGCTTGAGGACTGCTCAGTTTGTGCAGTTCCTGGAATATAAAAAGCAGAAGAGTTACTATTCTCCTTGGCAACTTCATTGTCTGCCTACATTTTTCAGGGGAAAACCTTTGGAGGGCTGAACTAGGCTTGTGTGTTGTGCCAGGGTTTTTGCGGGAATGCTGTTACAGGACTACTTCAGTAGGTTATGTAACAGTGACTGATGAACACATAGGCCTTATATTATGGTGGGAAATGTGAATAGCAGGTAGAGATCCAGATGTTCTTTGGGCATTTTTCTAGTATGCATCTTATACCTTTTCTCAAGTCAGAAAGGTAGATACAGGTGAAGTTTGCATGGCTCTAATGGTATATTGAAATTTTTTATTTTATTTGGTTTTGATGGCACTGCTTAGCCTTTGCTATTAAGATGTGACCAAATTTCATCTGACTAGTGTTGAAGATTCAGTTAAGAGCATTGATCTCTGGGTATCAAAAATAAAGAATGAAAGAAGTTCAAATCTCTGTTAGTAAATGTCTTGAAGTTACCTTGAATGGAGGCTGGGAGTACAAAGGTCCCTCATTTCTGCTACTGAGGAGTACAAACCTCAGAAAACATGAACAAACCAATCCAGCACAAAAAACTCAACCAAAAAATCAAAACCCAAACCTTCAGACTAAAACACTTAAGCATCCATCAGGTCTGTTCACAGTAAAGTAAGAAAAAATTAACCACTATTCCTAATGGCTTATACTGAACAGTAGGTATGCAGACAGAAGTGTGAATATAGTTACACCAGTGGCTGAAAATAGAATCATAGAATGGTAAGGTTGGAAGGGACCTCAAGGATCATCTAGTTCCAACCCCCTGCCATAGGCAGGGACACCTCCCACTAGTACAGCTCACTCAAGGCCTCATCCAACCTGGCCTTGAACACCTCCAGGGGGGGAGCAGACACAACCTCCCTGGGCAACCTGTGCCAGTGCCTCACCACCCTCACTGGAAAGAACTTCCTCCTAACATCCAGTCTAAATCTCCCCTCTGCCAGTTTAAACCCATTGCCCCTTGTCCTGTAGTTGCAGGACCTTGTAAATAATCCTTCCCCAGTCTTCCTGTAGGCCCCCTTCAGATACTGGAAGGCTACTGTAAGGTCTTCTGGAAACCTTCTCTTCTCCAGGCTGCAGAGCCCCAACTCTCTCAGTCTGTCCTCATAGGAGAGCTGCTCCATCCCTCTGATCATCTTTGTGGCCCTCCTCTGGACCCGCTCCAACACTTCCATGTCCTTCCTGTGCTGAGGGTTCCAGAACTGCACACAGTACTCCAGGTGGGGTCTGACGAGAGCAGAGTAAAGGGGCAGAATCATCTCCCTTGCCCTGCTGGCCACGCTTCTCTTGATGCAGCCTAGGACTCGGTTGACTGTCTGGGCTGCATGTGCACACTGCAGACTCATGTTGAGCTTTTCATCAACCCAGACTCCAAGGTCCTTTTCCTCAGGGCTACTCTCCAGCCATTCACCACCCAGCCTGTATTTGTGCTTGGGATTGTGCCTACCCAGGTGCAGGACCTTGCACTTGGCCTTGTTGAATCTCATTAGGTAATCCCTAGGTATCTCATTGAATCTCTAGGTAATTTAAAAAAAAATGATACCTGCAACCTACATTATTTAAAACTGCATTCTACTGCCTGCATAGCATATAATGGCAAAACTAAAGTCAGTAATGACAGATACCTCCTGTCATGGAAGGAGGCAAATCTGGAGTAAATTTGAAATGCATAAGAAACCCGTAATAGAAAATACATGACTTAAGTATTAATCTGTGAAAACTGGTCTAAATGATGCATACACAAATCTTTTCCAGTTCTTATCACTTCACAAATTTTAATTTGTATTCAGTCTGCTTGATTTGTTCTAATAGGTATTAAACACACACGTTCTCACTTTCTGGCTTGTTAATAACACTGCATGTCAATTGAGTTATTCCTCTGAAGGTAGGAGATGAAAAGGAGGCACAACAACTGTAAGAAAATACTAAAATATGTCTGCAATTCTAATTCTATTTTTTCCTCCTATTGAAAACTAGTTGAAAGAAGTTCAGTACTTCTGAAGTTCACCATCTTCTTTGCCATTGGGAGATTATTCCTCTTTTGATGGGAATGTTACTGTGTGTTGAGTTTGACTAAACATTTCTGCTTCAGTATAGTTCTGTCCTCCTTTTTCAGTGTTTACTGGCAAAGTTCAGGTACAAATCCTGGAAGTGGTTAAAACAGGGAAAAAGCGTATTTTTTAACATATAGGTGCTCTGATACCAATGTCTAATAAAAATTATAAACTGATATCAATTTATCTGCAAAGTCATGGACTTCAAGAAAATTATTCATTCTCTGACATTTCAGTAACTCTGCAGTGCTGCTTGGTGCCACAGGAAGCCTCCCAATTTGAAACTGGCATGGAATTTTAGGAGTGTAATTTTTTGTTGCGCTGGTTTCTGCTTATTTCGCTGTGTACTCAAGTTGCATTGTTTACAAAGACCTCAAGAGGTGATGCTCCATGTGCTTTGTTTTGAGAAAAACAGTGTGTTCAGGGGAAACACAACCCTCTTCTAATTCCAGCATTAGTGCTGGAGGAAGCATCCTCTCCGTTTCAATTTGACCCAGCCCATGCAAACATGTTCATATGCAAACAGTCTGTAAGTCATTATGTAAATATGACCTCCTTCATTGTTTGATATTTCTGAAAGCATTGCTTAAGAATTTGCCTAATCGTTTGACTCACTTTTTTGTATTGTCAAGAGTGCAGACGTTGATATGAAAAATACTATAATGTGCACAAAACACAGACAGGTAGTGTGACAGGCAGTGTTCCCAGGTTAAAATCTTTCATAGATATTTGCATTCATTTTGAATATTGAATATTCCCAGGTTAAAATCTTCCACAGGTATTTGCATGCGTTTTGCATAGTGAAGCATTCTTGTGCTTATTAGCCCCACACTATACTTGCAGTTAAGAAATTTGCATATGATTTGCTTTCTGTTCAATGGAATAAGCGTCACATAAAATGTAATGTATTAACTCTTTTTATGCATGACCTATTGCTGGGTGGAAGGTACTTAGGGGGAAAAAAAAATCTGGTACTACTTAGCATTTTGCAACAAATGTGAGTTAAAGGGGGGACACAAGTATGAAGTGTTTCTGTCAATAGGACCTTTCAGTTACATGTTCATGTGCTTGGTGGCATGTTTCCAGATTTCCTGTCATTTCTAGCCTCCAAAGGACTTAAATTTAAGATAACTCTTTGTAGCAGATGCAGAAGAAGAGGTAGAGGGGTTATTTTTTTGTTGTTGGTTGTGGAGGATTGGTTTTTTTGTTTAGTTTTTTTTGTTGTGTGTGGGTTTTTTTGTTGTTGTTGTGTGTCCTCTTCCCCCCCCCTGTTCTTTTATTCATTTGTTGCAGAAGCACTGCTTTGTTACCACTTTGATGACTGGTAGTGTGAGCTGTTGAATAGTTGTCATTTTTGTTCACAGTATTTCTTAGTATATTAATTTTGAATTCCTTCTGAAACAATCAATATTCATTATTCTTTCAGCTCTGCTGGTCTGAATGGAGATTACTCAAATCCTTGAAAAGTTAATAAAATCCTAGGCTTTTTCAAAGACTAGAGGGAAATAATTGTACTCAGAACCTGACTGTCAGTTGCCACTAACAGATTTTCTGGTGAGGTGCTGTGTACTTCCACAGCACGTGTGTAAAAAGCCCATCTCCATGTGTATATGAATAGTTATCCTCTTGAACTGGAATTGTTTTCAGTAAATTTTAAGCTGTGGTAACTTTATTACTTCATTAATTCCAAGTACACTTGCTAACTAATTTACCTATTAGAATATTCATATATAATAATTTACTTTTTAAACATTCTCCTAGGTCCTAGTGCCCTTACCTTCATCTTCCTGACATTAGAAAATGATTTCCACTGCTCTGGCTCCTTGTCTTTGACTATGGTCAGAGTGGGTCAGTGCAAGGGTGCTGTGTAAAGACAAAATCTGTTTGATGATTTCTGAGAGCAGAAATGACAGTGCTCTCTGTATCCTGGTGATTTATGAAATTAAACTTGCACCCTGCTAGTTTTATGCTGCCACTAGGTATCAAATGGCTCTTCAGCATGGCTTGATAGTCTTCTTCATGTGCAAAAAGTTTAAGAATAAAGAATAAAGTATTTAGTGGTCCAGAAATCTGTAACACCTGATTTGCACTGCAAGATGTGTTTTGAATATAGATAGCAGCATACAGACACTAAGGAAAAACAACCTGCACGTCTTCCTTATCCTTGAAACTTGGAGATGATCCCAGTTGTGTCACTTGCTGGCATTACATTTCTGTCACTAAAGAGCAGATAGTGTGGGCTGCAGCACTGATGTGAGCAGCTGCTGTTTGGTTCCCCTGTGTAGCAATGTTAGGTGCTTCGGTTTGTTTGGTTTTTTTTTTAATCCCAGGTCACTTATCTAGTTAATTCTGTAGCCACAGACAGTTGTATCATTCCAATGAGAGGACAGTATGAGAAAGACAGGAAAGTTAGTATCAGTCCAAGCTTTAGTAAAGGAAAGCTTTGTAAAACTGTGACCTAATTCTGTTCCCTGTTAGCTAGTTGTAATTTGTCTGTATGCGAGACCTGGCCTGCCACTCTGCTGCTAGAAGAGCACTGAAAAACTTCTCTAATGACTGGAATTGCTGGATTTACACAATGATTTACTGCTCTTGGTAATAGCTTCATTTTTATTTAGGTTAACACACTGCACTATGCAGAACAATAAGCCATGCTTGTAAGCCTGAGTTTTGCCTGCAGTCTGCATATCCTGTCCTTGAAAATACACTTGGAGTTCGTAAGACTAGATTCACAGAAAGTAACTTTGATAGGTTTCATGCTCTGTTCTTTTGATTGTTTGCTTAGGTTTTTTTGGTGTGTGTGTGTTACTGTTTTGTTTTGGTGGTTTTTGTTTGTTTGTTTTTATCCATCCCCCCCCCAGGTTAAACTTGAAATTTTAGTGATTTATTTACCTTATTTACAGAATCACAATATATATTTGGTTGAATGATACTTCAAAGATCATCCATTCCTAACCTTTGACCCAGCACTGAAGGGTCAGCACTAAACCATGTCCTTAAGCACCATATCCATACACTGTTTGTACACCTCCAAGGATGTGACTCCATCACTACCCTGGGCAGAACACTCCAGTGTTTAAGAACCCTATCAGTGAAGAAATATATCCTAATACCCAGCCTAAACCTCCCTGGTGCAGCTTTTAACCAATTTCTCTAGTCCTAGCTGTTCTCTAGACACCAAGGAGAAGAGACTGTTCCCTTCCTCACTCCAGCCTCCCTTCAGGTAGTTGTAGAGGGCAATCAGATCTCCTCTCGGGATCCTTTTCATCAGGCTGAACAATCACAGCTCACTCCAATGCTCCTTGAAGGCCATGTTCTCCAGGCCCTTCACCAGCCTTGTTGCTCTTGTCTGAACATGCTCCAGCACCCCAATATCCTTCCCATAGTGAGGGTCCCAGAGCTAAACACAGTACTCAAGATGTCACCTCACCAGTGCTGAGTACAGGGGAATGGATGGTAACCTCCCTGTTCCTACTGGGCACATTTAGATGATTAACAGCAAAAAAACCCCAAATGCTCATGACTTTGTGTCATGCTGACACTGTATAAACATCAGAGATTCAAACTAGATCTGATTATGCAGGAAAAAGTATATTATGTAGTCTATTGGTATACCTTGAAGGGAAAATGTGCTTGGAAACTTAATACAAAATAAGCATTTTCTCCAAGATATGTCCTTCAACCTTTGTATCTAAAAGTCATTGGTAATGATTTCAGAATTGGCTTTTGTATCTCTAGTTAAAATGCATTGGGAATGTGTCTGAAATTTTAACTGCTGAGGTGTAAGAAGTCGTTTAGTGCAGACTGATGGCCGTGTTTGGTGTTTCTGGGCACAAGAAGATGACAGGTTTAAAATATGTTATTCAAAAAGGATGTTCAGAAATGTTTCACTTGATGGTTTTAAAACTAATAGCAATGGTGAATGAGAAAACTGACCAAAACTCATCAAAGCTGTTATTTCTTCTGTTTCTACTGATTTCTTCAGCTGACTTGTGTTGGTAACTGTGCCCAGGCTGCTTTGTTTCCCATTCTGTGAGCATGGTACAAGTGCCATATCTAAAGGAGTTGAATTCTACATCTTTGGTGGATTTGCTTGCTTAGTTTGGCATGGTTGAGTTTACACCTTATTTTAAATAGAGACTGGTTGAATGATGTCTTAGAAAGGAAAAACTTGACAATGATAGGATTACCATAAACACAAAACTCCAGTCTTGTTCAGTGAGTGGTATTCTTTGGGGTAGATCTTTGTTTAAATATCTTCTCAGTTGCCTGTATGATTTGTTTAAAGCCCCTGGACATCCCATGTGTATTCAGTTAGTATTTTGGGAGGTGGCTTGTTCTTCCCTATGTGTGCTTCCATCTTGACATTCTTGAACTCTTCTTCAGTGGTACAAAGGTGATGGCTAAAGACCTGTTCCAGTTTTCCCCATGTACTTTTCTGTCTGATTACTGTCCTAGGAATTAAAAATTGTTGTCTCACCTTCTGTCAAATGTGGAAGCCTCTCTTTTATTCTCTTGCACTGTGTAAAATTGTAAAATAGTTGAAAGAAAAACTGAGCAGGGTTTTGAAGTTAATCATGTAGGTGCCTTCATCATCATGACATAGACCAAATGCATATTGTGTATTTTAGCAATACAGCTCACCTTCTTGTAGAGTGAAAACATGCAAATAGTCATCTCCTGATTTTTGATATGGCTGAACACAGCTTTGTGAGGATTACAAACACCTCAATCTACTGAAAAGTATGTTTTTTAGCTGGTGACTCTGGTGTAAGAGAAGGGACATTGTAAGTTGTGTTTGTAGCTAATTTTGTTTCAAAATACTGGGCTGTTTTGGGATCTGTTTTACAAACAACTTGGTCATCCAGACTGGGAGAAGAGGATAATAGTACCCTTGAAGACTGCCTTAGTATATGTTATCTGTGTGAGTCAGAGTCCTGTGACTGATAATTACTTTTTTTTCCTGTGATGTTTAGCATCTGTTCCTTGAGATTAAGTATCTGTTCCACTTTTCATTATAGGTATGTGATTGCAACTATCTTTTAATCAGTGCTGTAGCTTTTAAGGCTTATTATACATTATAGAAATGTAATTGAAAGCATTATTTAAGTATTACTCGTAACTAGTCATGCTTATTAACTCTCTAATGTATAGGTAGTGAACTTCATTTCAATACAGATAGCTTCTTCAGCGTATATTGAGTATGACTTACGTTAACGTCATCTATGGTCAAATGAATTTCTGCAACTGAAATATTTTACTGTTGGCTAATTAATGCTGTACTTGCACATTGATGTCCAGATAGTAGCGAGCTACTTACTTCTGTCTCTCCATCTATTTCTCCTTGAGTTTATCATCTCGTTGGTTGGGCCACCTGACTGCTTTCTAACTTGGATCTGCAGCCTGGCGTGCATGGAATGTGGAATGTCTCTAATAATGTAAGCCAGTCACAGATTGTCAAGTAGTTGTCCCAGATCACCCCAGCTGTAAACTATCTACCTGCACTACTGTGAGAATCACTGATCTCTTTTACCAGCTGGGATTATGATGAAGTCCTGTACCCAGGTCTAGGCTTTCTAGAAAGAGAGACATGGACATTATAAGAGAGAGTCCAGCATGGGACTCTGTCCCACATGACATCCTGGTCACCAAACTGGAAAAGCATGGACTTGATGGATGGACCACTCGCTGGATAAGGAATTGGCTGGATGGTCGAACCCAGAGAGTGGCGATCAACGGCACAATGTCCACCTGGAGACCAGTGACAAGTGGTGTCCCTCAGGGGTCAGTGCTGGGACCAGTGCTGTTTAACATCTTTGTCAGTGACATGGACAGAGGAATGGAGTGCACCCTCAGCAAGTTTGCAGATGACACCAAGCTGTGTGGCACAGTCGACTTGCTAGAGGGCAGGGATGCCATCCAGAGGGACCTGGACAGGCTGGAGAGTTGGGCCCAGGCCAACCTGATGAAATTCAATAAGGCCAAGTGTAAGGTCCTGCACCTGGGTAGGCACAATCCCAAGCACAAATACAGGCTGGGTGGTGAATGGCTGGAGAGCAGCCCTGAGGAAAAGGACCTTGGAGTCTGGGTTGATGAAAAGCTCAACATGAGCCTGCAGTGTGCACATGCAGCCCAGACAGCCAACCGAGTCCTAGGCTGCATCAAGAGAAGCGTGGCCAGCAGAGCAAGGGAGGTGATTCTGCCCCTTTACTCTGCTCTCGTCAGACCCCACCTGGAGTACTGTGTGCAGTTCTGGAACCCTCAGCACAGGAAGGACATGGAAGTGTTGGAGCGGGTCCAGAGGAGGGCCACAAAGATGATCAGAGGGCTGGAGCAGCTCTCCTATGAGGACAGGCTGAGGGAGTTGGGGCTCTTCAGCCTGGAGAAGAGAAGGCTTCGAGGGGACCTGATAGTAGCCTTCCAGTATCTGAAGGGGGCCTACAGGAAGGCTGGGGAAGGATTATTTACAAGGTCCTGCAATGACAGGACAAGGGGCAATGGGCTTAAACTGGCAGAGGGGAGATTTAGACTAGATGTTAGGAGGAAGTTCTTTACAGTAAGGGTGGTGAGGCACTGGAACAGGTTGCCCAGGGAGGTTGTGGATGCTCCCTCCCTGGATGTGTTCAAGGCCAGATTGGATGAGGCCTTGAGTAACCTGTACTAGTGGGAGGTGTCCCTGCCTATGGCAGGGGGTTGGAACTAGATGATCCTTGAGGTCCCTTCCAACCTTACCATTCTATGATTCTATGATTCTATGAAAAGACCATGGAAATGGTTAAGTGACTGGAGCATCTCCTATGAGGAAAAACTGAGAGACCTGGGACTGTTCAGCCCAGGGAAGAGAAGCCTCAAGGAGATTCCATCAGTATAAAGTATCTGAAGAGAAATTGCATAGAGAACAAGCTCATTCCAGTGGTGCCCAGCAACAGGACTAGAGGCAATGAGCACAAAGAGACATACAGGAGATTCCCTCTGAATGTCAGGAAACCCTTTTTTTACTGTGAGAGTGACTGAACACTGGTACAGATTTCCCGAGAAGGTTATGGAGTCTCCATCCTTGTTGATATTGAAGAGCTGTCTAGTCACAATCCTGAACAGTTGGATCAGATGACTTCCAGAGGTCTCTTCCAACCACAACCACATGTTGGCTTTTTTAGCTACTGGGGAAACACTACTGCTGTTTCCAGCATATTTCATGATGTGTTTATGCTGTATGAAAGCAACCACCTTAAACCAGTCCAAATATTGTGTGGTAAACAAGCTTCTGTTGAGTTCCATGGTGCTGTTGCTAAGCTTTTCAAGTGTCTGACTTAGTCAGTTTAATGGTAGCTCAGAGATGTGTACCACCCTGTGTTTACAGTCATACCTGAAGCAACACAAGATCGGGTCAGATTATTTGTGAGCTCTTGTCATGTCCATTGTGAAAGCAGTTTTCACTGAATCTTTTAGCAGTGTATTGTAATAAAGTGAAAACATCTCTGCAAAACATGTAAAAATCATTCTACAGCAGATATTTTCTATAGCAGAAAGGAAAGGAAATACTTATTTCAGCAAAATTTCCTGTTTTTATTTTCCATTTCTAGGCTTCACACTGGTTGGTTTTGGAGTTTTTAAATTTTTTATTAGGTGCCTCTAGTATTGCAAACTTAGTTTTTGGTTCCTTTCTATAGTGATGTTTTAAGTGTGCTTTAAAGATTTAATTTCTTTTCATCATCTGGTTTGAAGCTTTCTTTCTGCAGCCCATGTTCTATTTTGGAGTGCTTTGTGCTGCAGCAGCACTTACCACTCGGTGACAATCTTTCGGTTTCCTATACTGATGAGTTTCTCCTTGGCATACACCTGTTGGTTCCTTAACCCCCTTAGAAATCCTTCCTGTATCAGAATGCTGTCATGTCTGGGTAAAATGGTGATGCTTCTGATGGGGTGCATGTGGAAATATTTGTGTATTTTTCTCACAATAATCTTAATTATCAGGTAGGCTCTTAACTAATTGCCAAGTGTTCTGATGTGGTGTTAGTGTGCTAAGCCTATCCTGGGATCTTTAATCTGTCTAAGCTAGGAATTGACTACCTGTGGATGATTGCTATGGGAAAGAGAGAGAAAAGATTGATGAAGAATATTTATCTGGTAAAAGACAACTTGAATTTTAGTATTCAGTGTGATTTAGCTTACCTTTTCATTTAAACTCAAGGATTTAAATGTCTTGTGTCCGTCAGCTCCCCTTTGTTGGGGGAAGAAAGACAAATATTTGGTTTGGATTCAAGATCCTATTTATGTTGTCAGGAGCAATGCTCAGTTGAATTGTAATGTGTTACACAGCTTGTGCGTTCTTGACTTCTGTGACATAATATTCCACAATGTATTATGACCTGATGTAATGTAAGATACTTGGGGAGTAGGAGGCATTATCTGGAGCAAACATCAGCCTGTGCTTGACATTTGTGAGCTGGTTCATTAAGCAGTCAAAATGTGTGCTCACAACTCAGCAACTTTCAAACACCTTAAATATTAATTTCAAATGACAGAAAAGCAATGAGAATAGGAGTGAGTTTTTAACATGTCTGAGACAATTAATTGTTTTCAGGTAATAGCAACTAAACATTGGTTTTATTTTGTGCATTTTTAAAGGCTCTTGTATTTTTTTAAAAGATCCTTTCTGAATTGGTGAAGAATTTAATATGTATACACCCTTACCTGATTAATCTACTGGTTTTGTGAGGAGCCTTGATGGTTGATTTTTATTCTGATTCCAAGATGGTTTGGAGTACTAACAACAGATTTGGAAAATGCACCTTTTAAGTCCTATATAGAATCAGTATTACAGTTACAGATAAGGCTGCTATTGCTTTATTAGATAATCAAGTGTAGTTGAAGTAGATATGCTTTTGGATGCACAGGCATGAGCCATGAAATAGTAGCCTATGGCTTCGAAGGTAAATACAGGTTGAGAAATGCTGCCCAGCCACATATCCCTGGAGAAAAACCACACCTGGTACTTACGATGTGGACAGTGATGAGGATGATAAAGTGGTTTATCTTTGGGGGAAACAGAAAGCTTCAGCTTATTTTCCATAGATGATGTTTTGAAGCTTCTATACAGTGTGAAAAGTGTGGTAGCACAGAGTCTTGTTTTTCTGTGAGGTGGGTTGTAGCTGGTCTTACAGGACTTTTTCGCTACACATCTATTTACTCCTTAGATCAAATTCACTGCCAGTCTTGTCTAATGTAAAGATTACCACCTTAGGATTTTCACCATTAGTCCTTAGCCACAGGAAGAATGCATTTCTTGCAAGACTCCCCTAGTTGGCCATATATTTATAGTATAGCTCTGCAGACTGTGATACTCTTTATGATAGTATCACACAGTATCACAGTATCACCAAGGTTGGAAGAGACCTCAAAGATCATCAAGTCCCACCCATTACCACAGACCTCAAGACCAGACCATGGCACCAAGTGCCACGTCCAAACCCACCTTGAACACCTCTGGGGACGGTGACTTCACCACCTCCCTGGGCAGCCCATTCTAGTAGCCAATGACTCTCTCAGTGAAGAACTTTCTCCTCACCTCCAGCCTAAACTTCCCCTGGCACAGCTTGAGACTGTGTCCTCTTGTTCTGGTGCTGGTTGCCTGAGAGAAGAAAGCAACCTCCTCCTGGCTACAACCACCCTTCAGGTAGCTGTAGACAGCAAGAAGGTCTCCCCTGAACCTCCTCTTCTCCAGGCTAAACAATCCCAGCTCCCTCAGCCTCTCTCCATAGGACTTGTGCTTGAGGCCTCTCCCCAGCCTCGTTGCCCTTCTCTGGACACGCTCAAGCACCTCAATGTCCTTCTTCAATTGAGGGGCCCAGAACTGGACACAGGACTCAAGGTGTGGCCTAAGCAGTGCAGAGTGCAGGGGGAGAATGACCTCCCTGCTCCTGCTGGCCACACTATTCCTGATGCAGGCCAGGATACCATTGGCCTTCTTGGCCACCTGGGCACACTGCTGGCTCATGTTCAGGCAGGTGTCAATCAGCACCCCCAGATCCCTCTCTGTTTGGCTGCTCTCCAACCACTCCCACCCCAGCCTATAGCTCTGCATGGGGTTGTTGTGGCCAAAGTGCAGCACCCAGCACTTGGATTTGTTGAGCTCCATCCCCTTGGACTCTGCCCATCTGTCCAAGCGGTCGAGGTCCCGCTGCAGAGCCCTTCTGCCTTACAACCCAGCAACATCAGCCCCCAGCTTGGTGTCATCCACAAATTTGCTGGTGACTGACTCGATGCCCTCATCCAGATCATCAGTGAAGATGTTAAAGAGGATGGGGCCCAGCACTGATCCCTGGGGGGCACCGCTAGTGCCCGGCCTCCAGCTGGATGTGGCACCATTCACCACCACTCTCTGGGCTCGACCCTCCAGACAGTTCCTAACCCAACGCAGAGTGTTGGCATCCAAGCCACGAGCTGACAGCTTAGCCAGCAGTTTGCTGTGGGGGGACAGTGTCAAAGGCCCTGCTGAAGTCTAGGAACACTAAATTGGACGCTGTATGTTTGGGTATGCTTTGAGCAAAACCAGTGTCCCAAAAAACGTAATGTGCACCTATTTTCAGTCTTTCAACAGGATTAATTAATGCATCAGAATATAATACAAACCAGTCTGAAGACAGTACTCTGGCTAATGACTCTCTCTGTTATGGCAATACAGGCATGAAAAATAAGGAGGGATTTAAGAATTTTATATAGGATTTTTCTTTTAAATGCAGTGCCAGCTTCTTTGCAGGGGTTAAACCTCCCCACCAATGCCAAACCAAGGCAACTTTGCAACTCTTTTTGGAGTTTACATCTAGACTGAAATGTGTTGATTATTTGTCATTACATTAATCTATTTTTTTCCATATATAGGTAACAAATACCAAATAATCACTGGCCAAGTTTACTTCTGGTAGTAAAAAGCCTTTGTTTTCATGCATGATAAAAATTAAAGGACATGCAGTTACCAAATAAATAAAGAAACAAAAGGAACTGGAAGACTTAGGCATGATGTTATTTGCAGTGTGGTGTTAAAATGGAGTTAACATGACTTTTTAAAGGAATGACAGACCTTGTTTTTTGTTTTCAAAGGCATTAGTGTTAAATGTGCACCTTCTCAAAAGAGACCTCATTTTTTTGTACTTGAAGTAGTTGTCCTAATCGTGTATATTAAACATTGCTTCTGTAATGCAACAGAGACCATTTAAATGCATATGTTAAACCTGAAATCTTGTGAACCTGAGGATGTGATGTACAGAATAATCACATTTGACCAATCTTACAGGTTTCAGTTTCCTACTCAACTCTTCAGAGCTTCCAGAAGACTCCTGTGTGTCAGTGGAATGTTCTGCTTGCCTTTTACTTACTTTACTAACTGGATTGAAGTGATTAAATTCTACCACCTAAATTGATTTCACTAATCATTTGTTTCAAGTGGATTGGTCAAGAAGCATATCTTGCTTATACTTTCTAGTGGCACTTTTTGTAGCCATTTATTTCGTACATGTTTTATTGTGGCTAATAGTGTGTTGAAAGAAGTGTGTGTACCCTTCTGCATTTTTATTGTGTGCTTCCTAAACACATTCTTAAGCTGAGTGTTTCTATTCTCAAACAGGCCCTGTGAAAATTCAGAAGCTGTTGGTGTCATCTTTGATGTATTTTTGACACACACTTGCTGCCCATACTTAATTTAAATCTTCAACCTGAGCATAATGATGAAAAATCTGTACCTTTTCAGTGCATGCCTTAAACTTTTTGAATAGTTCAAGCATAAGTTTCTTCAAGTTATGACCGGCCTGAAAGAACAGAAGCCTCTAATAAACTTCCTCAAATTGCTAGGTCTTTTGATTAGCCTTTAAGTGTCTAGAAGTAATGTTTAAAAACTAAAAATGTTTTTAAAAGCACATCTGTAGTAATTACTAATACACAACATTTTTAAAGTTCCTGTCAGAAAAAAGAGTGAGTCACTTAGCAAGATTCTGCTTTTAAGGTTAATTTTTAAGGGAAAAAGATTAAGTATCTATTATGCTATAAAAAGAGTGGGGAGCAGAAGGAGACAAAGTCACTTAAGGCTTTGAACAGGGTCTAGTAAATTATTTGTCCTAAGTGCTGAATACTGCTCTTGAAATTAAGCATAATGCTAGACCTCAAATTCCTCAGGAAAAATCGAGACTGTTCTAAGAATCTTGACCTATTCAGAGCTGCAGACACTTGATTTTCAGTTACTTTTGCAAAATGTTTTAAAAACTGGTTTCTTCAGTCTGTCTGCTAGAGTGTGATCTTGTTTCTACTTCATAACATGGACTACTTATAATTAATGTGTTTTCAGGCAGGTCATTTTTCAGGGAGTTATGCCTGTTGAGTGTTTACTTTGGTCTGAGGATTTAATTGTGCTTGATATAAGTAATTACATTTGTTGAGGAGTTTAGGTTCTGTCTGCAGTTTGCTACAGTGGCTGTATTTGATTTTAATTATTTTGATGATCCTGTAGTGATTGAGAATCTGGGGGTGATACATAATGTGACAAAGATGCATGTCTCAGCATGAAGAAATAGAGCATTTCACTAAAATGGCCATTTGTAGTGCTGTGAGAATAGACCTGCTGTAATTGTTCCCTGTTTGTGTAAAAGAAGAAGAAAAAAAAAAAGTGCAAGAAAAGTATTGATTTGGACCTGGTTAGGGTAAAAGTTATTTTTTTCTTTTTTTGTTCTTTTTTTTTTTTTCCCCAGTGATTAAATTGGAAACTAACACAATGTCATTGCTCAGAAAGCAGCATTATGAGGGGATTCTGAAATAAGGGGTTGCATAGAACTGACAACTTCAATGTAAAACTGGGAATTGCTGGCATTGTCCAAATAGGGCTCTGTGGTCTCCATGTCAGCAGCCAAACTGCCCAGGCTGTGCAGGGCTCCTGTATTCAGGAGCAGCTGGTATACCCATCTGGCAGCTGAGTATACAGACATAGCAGAGTGCCAACAGTCTGGGGAGTCCAGATGAAAAAATCACCCTATCTAGGGCAGTCTAAAAGCTGCAGATGTTTGGGGCTTAGTTCAGGGCTCCAAAGACATGAGTTTTGGACATGGAGCTCAAGACTAGAAGTTCTCAAAGTCTGATGGAGATGAAAGTGTGTTTTCTTACCAGGAGATTCCAGAAGCTGGCATGATTGGGTGATTGTGGGGTTGTGGACCCTGAAAACACTTGGGTTGCAGGCAAGCAGCCTGATAAAGGAGCTTTGAAATGGGAAGTACAGGAACCTCTGTAATGTAGTGGATGTATTTACAGTTTTACAGCTAATGAATTTTGAAAAACCAGATTTGTTCAAAGCCACTTCCAACACTGTGTTAAGTGGTGGGTAATTAATGGAGACCACAGTGTGTGTCGCTATAAAACTCAGTGATAAATTAATAACTAATAAAAACCTGTAAGAAATAAAGTGCTGTGCTGTCTCTCTTGTGAATATACTGTTAGCATGAGTTTGAGTACAGATTTTCTTATGAAATATTCTTATGAATCTGAGCCAAATAAAAATAAAGATTACAGAGTATTAGGAGTTGGAAGAGACCTCTAGAGATCAAGTCCAATCCTTCTGCCAAAGCAGGATCACTTAGGGCAAACCATGAAGGAATGCATCCAGATGGGTCTTGAAAGTCTCCAGAGAAGGAGACTCCACAACCTCACTGGGCAGCCTTTTCCAGAGGTCTGTCACCCTCCCACCAAAGAAGGTTCTCCTAATGTTGAGGAGGAACCTCTTGTGATCCAGGTTGTGTCCACTGTACCTTATCTTGTTGTTGGGCACCACAGAAAAGAGCTTGGCCTCTTCATCTTGACACCCCTCAGACATGGGTAGACATGGGTAGAGATGGTTAGGCATGGGTAGAGAGTCTTGTGAGGTTTCTCTTTTCTGGCATTTGGAAGACATTTAAAGTTAATTTTAAAATTTTTTTTAAAATCAAGCATGTACTTGCTTTCCTCTCTGCACTTATCTTTAAGATGAAGCAATGCCACAGACATTTTATCCCCCCCCAAGTTATAAAATGAATATCTGCTGAATATTTGAAGTACAGACCACTGGAACAGTAGACAGTTCCATATATATTGCCATGCATACTGAGCATTGAAAAGGGACTTAGGTTTGTAGATCTTATGGATATAGAATTTAATTCAATCTGTTGTAATATGTATTGGCAGAGTTTTAAGAGCTGCTAGTAAAGGGCTGGTGTGACTGAGGAAGAAAAGGTGAAAGTGTGAATTTAGCATTACTGTCTCATGGCGACTTTACTTTCCTGGTTTTATATTATAACTGTAGTAAGCACTTTCTCAGTTTAATTCTAGTTGGAAAAGCTTAGGACAGGAACTTTAAAAGCAAGGGGTTAAGCACTTTGTAATGGTTAACTTCTATGCTTTATACAGGCTGAATGTGTGGATGAACCCCAAGTGGTAGATCATGTGCTTCCAAAGACAGAAAGCAGGCTGTTCAGCCTGTGCTTGTGGAGGGAGTTGATGTTTCCCTGTTGTTTGTATCTGGGACTCTGATGTGTGATCCATACTGTACTGACAAGCTGAATTCCCAGCTATCATGGGATGTGTCCCAGACATGTCCTGACTGCTAACCTGTGTGAAGGTTTGGGAGTTCCCTGCCCCCGCCCCGTTAAAATGACCCAGACTAGAACTCAGCCGGCTGGATGTTTAGGTCTGAAGCTCTGTTTACAGCTCAGCACAATGTACAAGCACAGATATACACTATAGACAGGAATAGTTACAGAAATATACAAGTTAAACGGAATACAGAAACACAACTCCCCTCCCAGAAATCAGAGACCCCAGGAGGGGCTCCCAACCACCCTTCCACCTTCTCCCCACCCCTGTACCTTATCCCAAGGTTTGCTTTATGTGTAAATTAGGAAGATCGACCAGGGAGGTTAGAAGAAAAGTGGTTAGTGAAAATTAATCTGCAGAGGAGTCAGAGCCAGAAGCTGCCAGACCGCCCCAGAAGCTGTTCCAGCAAGCGACAGACAGAGACTGACTTATTCTAATGTTTCGGTTATTGTTCCCAAACAATTTTTCAGCAAGCGTATGAGTGAAGTAGACATCACCATGTTTTCTTTTCACATCCTATAGTGTAATTTTCTCTATTAAAATATTCCAATTAGCCTCAAACCAACACAACCTGTATTAATCAATACCTGTATTAATCAATACCTGTATTTCTTTTTCTTGCTGGACACATCCTGACAAGGTATCTCTCTCATGACTCTTTTTTCCTCCTCTTCTACCTGGACATAACTGTTAGTGCACTTGCAGGCTGTACTGGTTTATTAGGATTATTGCTTCAAGGTCAGTGGAAATAAAAGCCAAGCAAATACCATATAATCCTATGATTTGAAGGTAGGCAGGCTAGGATTTTCATGCAGTCGTGGACCTCCTGCTTTCCTCTCTTGCCACTGTACCACTTCCCTTCATATTTATCAATGTTTTACTCATTTCAATAAGGTCTTGCTCTTCTGAAATGTTAAAAAGACTGAAGGTGTGGTAAACTATTTTTATTCTAAAGTCTTCTCCCACTGCAAGTGATCATTAGGGGGCCTGAAGTGATCTGAAGGGGGCCTACAGGAAGGCTGGGGAAGGATTATTTACAAGGTCTTGCAACGACAGGACAAGGGGCAATGGGTTTAAACTGGCAGAGGGAAGATTTAGACTGGATGTTAGGAGGAAGTTCTTTACAGTGAGGGTAGTGAGACACTGGCACAGGTTGCCCAGGGAGGTTGTGGATGCTCCCTCCCTGGAGGTGTTCAAGGCCAGGTTGGAGGAGGCCTTGAGTGAGCTGTACTAGTGGGAGGTGTCCCTGCCTATGTCAGGGGGTTGGAACTAGATGATCCTTGAGGTCCCTTCCAACCTTACCATTCTATGATTAACCCTATGGTTACAACCAATAAGCATTTTTATCTTCAGATATTAAATGTGAAGGAAATAAAACCTGAACTTGTTTACGTTTTGGTTTTGGCTTTTTTGTGTGTTTTGGTTTAAGGTTTACCGCTAGGGTTCACCAAAAGGTTTCTAAAAAACAGTGTCAGTATCAAGCAATTGAGTGGATGAAGTGCCAGAGTGGAGTGAGTTGTCTGACTTGTAAGAACTTGATATGTTGTTTTTAAAATTCATCTTTGAAAGCAAAGAAAAGGTAAATTAGAGACTCTGTGCTAAGTGAAAACAGCTGTAAGATAGTGAAGTTATAAGATACAGATACACAGAGGAAGACAGTGATCATGGGAGAGATATCAAATTAAAATTCAGCCATTAACATGGAAAAAGAAATTTGCATAAAGGTCCCTCTCACAACAGAAAATGTAAAATAAATTGTGGTTAACTATAGGCCTTGAAGTCTTAAAAGCAGGTGAATTATCTTCAGTCTACTGAAAGAAAAGAGGTAGAAATGGCTTCTGGAGTATATTGGCTACTTGGAGCTTGTGTAATAAAATGTATTTTTCTGTTGTTATTCTTTACCTCACCTTCAAAATAGGAAAGACAAAAGTAAAACAAGTCGAAAGTACTTCCAGTGTGGAGCCTGGAAGGACGACACAACCCAAAAGAGTGTGATTCTTTATGCTATTGTCTTATGGAGGTCTTCTGTTAGCTCTCCTGCCTTTTCCTTGAAGGAAATGGGAACCTGCTAAACAGGATTGTGTACTCTGAAGTGCAACTCACTCTGCTGCAACACATCAGCATCACTTCTGGTGACAGTGCTTGAAATCTTCATATTGCTTCCGAATAAGATGAGGGAATGGATCCTCACAGACCCCTGTACCTTCTCTTGTTTGTCAAAATGATCTCTCTCTTATCTCTGGGAGCTGCTGCTCTATGAAATACAAAAACATTCCCTCACATTAACGTTTGACCAGTTTGTGTTTGATAGGACCATAAAGCCACAATTCTTCACGCAAAACTGGCAACCATGAACTTTTGCAACTTGTTGAAAGTTTCAAAATGAGCTTATTTTATTGTATGTAGCCTCACTGCTACTAGAAGGATATGTTTATATGAGAAATAAAACTACTTTTTCCTGAAGATTTGAGTATTGTGTCCAGTTCTGGAGGTTCTATTATAAGAAAAATAAGGACGTGGTGGCACGTGTCCAGAGGAGGGCCACAAGGATGATCAGAGGGCTGGAGCACCTCTCCTGTGAAGACAGAGAGAGAGTTGGGGTTTTTCAGTTTGGAAAAAACAAGGCTCTGAGGAGCCATTTGTGCAATAGCTACAAACTGGAACATAGAAGGTTTCAGCTCAACATGAGGAGAAACTTCTTTACAGTGAGGATGACAGAGCACTGGAGCAGGCTACCCAGAGAGGTTGTGGAGTCTCTTTCTCTGGAGACTTTCAAAACCTACCTGGATGCGTTCCTGTGTGAACTACCCTAGGGGAACCTGCTTGGCAAGGTGGTTGGACTTGATGATCTCTGGAGGACCCTTCCAACCTCTTCTGTAATTCTGTGACCTTTTCGTGGCCTTCCAGTATCTCAAGAGGACCTACCTAGAAGAAAACTGTTGAGGGACTTCTTAGCATGGTGGATAATGATAGGACTAGGGGAAATGGAGCCAAACGAGAAGTGTGTAGATTCAGATTGGATGTTAGGAAGAAGTTCTTCACCAGGAAGGGGGTGAGACACTGGAACAGGTTGCCCAGGTAGGTACAAACCTCATCCCTGAAAGTTGAGGCTAGGCTGGATAGGGCTCTGAGCAACCTGATCTACTGTAAGGTATCCTTGCCCAAGGCAGGCCCGGAACTAGATGATCATCGAGGCCCCTTCCAGCCCTGACAATTTTATAGTTCTAAAACCTAACCAAAAGCTGTTGGTGAGGTTTTGCTGAGAACTTGTGCAGCTGGTTGCTGCACTGCATCTGTTGGGTGTTTGTGCAAAGAGTGAACTTTTAATTTCCGCTGTGCTCAGGCTGAAGCTTTCACAAGCACTAAATTCTGCTGATAATCTGAACTGGGGATGATGGCTGGGAATTAACCACAGCAAAGGCTTATCTGGCTGCTGGGTATGGTACCTTAAGCCCCTATCTCCTGCTTTTCAGAAAACTGATAAAGTAGCAAATAGATGAGGTGTGAAGGCAGTTCTGAGAAAGTCAATAAATAGCTGGAAGCTACAATTTAATAAGTGTTTGGACATATCTGGCTCGAATAGATTATATATTTTTAACTCTTAAAAATGATAGATGGAACCTAAATCCATACTCCCTGTGGCATTAGGTATCAGGAGAAATAATTCTGTGCCTTTAGGTATCAGGAGAAGTGAGTGGAAGCGAGGCATTTGAAATCAATAAATTGCTTCTAGGTGCAACTTAAAGCAGACAGAATTCAGAGGAAAAAAAAAGATGGTGAAACAGATACAGGAATAAAATTTAGCTTTTAATTTACAGACTACAGTAAAACTGTAATCCTGGCTCTTGTGAAAATGGATGGAGATTAGGAAGTTATGGAAGTGAGGAAGTTCAGTGCCAAGGGCCAACTTGTACAGAATAGGTGTACTGAAAGAGCAAGACATCTGTGGAGAAAAGTTGCTCTCTAGGTCAATGTTATGCTTTTATGGTCTCACTTAAGGCATTTGATTACCAAAGATCTACTTAATAGAACACTTGGAATGAAGCAAAGATTCCTCATTTGCTTCGCAATTTTGCTGTATTTGAGCTGTCTTCTTCACTGCCTTGGGCTTCCTTTTTCTTTTTTTTAAATGTACTTTTGGCTTCCAGGGGCTAGAAGTAAAAGGCTTCACTGAGGAGGTAACTCAAGTGATGCCACTGCATTTTTATAAAGGGTTTGGGTTTGTGCCTTCTGCAGCAAGCACAGCAGGTTGTTATTTGGATGCGTGATGGGACTGAAGCAGCTCTCAATTTGTATTTAATTCTTTCTTCCCTATAGATACAGTGAAAGAGAGCCGTTTAACATTTTATTAGCTCTGCACATAGAAGCATTTAAGTGAGGCCTGTCAGAATGTTGCACCTAAGGGAGATTAAAATGATCTTCCTGGGGCAGATTCAGTCAATCTTTCTTGATTCTGAAATATTTATTACTGTTTCCCACAAACTCATATGGAGTCGTGATATGTACAGAAACCCATAAAGTTTTCATATTTTTTTAATTCACCTTTGGCTTTGCTGTCAGCATACGAAATTAGTTGCTTATGCTTGACTGCAGTGCTTTGGTTTTTTTACCATATAATAAAGTGTAATATTTTTCAAATAAGTAGTTTAGGCTACATTGCTGACTTGCATTTCGTGCCTTGCAGGTCTCAACATCCTCAGTTTCACTTAAATTTTACCAGTTGTTTAGAAACCGATCTGTAAAACATAATCAAATATTCTTAACCACTTTTTTTATAAGTAAGCTTTTTTCTGAGATTATAGATAGAGCAAGTGGAGATTCTAAAGCAATAGAGCAAAAATGAGAAGTGAGCCCTGTGGAAGCTATAGATTCTTCCTAAACTCACACAACTGTCATACATCTAAGGACTTCAGCAGATACTGTAAGTTAAGTGATGAGATTAATTTAAGCAGTCATGAGGGGTCCATAGATTTCTTGTAATCTGGTTTTGGGGTAGTTTTGTTTGGTTGATTTTTCTTTTTTTGGTGTGTGTTCATTTACTATGACCCATAGGAAATCCTCATTTTAATCTACTGATCAGTACTTTGTGTTGATTTGCTGTGCTACCCGAATTACAGAAGGGCTGTTTTTGAGACATCCCCCAAAATCCACTGTCAGAATTACTGGATATCACTGATCTGGCCTGTAAACAATGTGGACTGAAGTAATTTGTGCATATGAATCTAGGAAATGGCTTTGTGTTTAGGAACAGGCCAAGACAACTTGACAAAGATCTTGGCTTATTTGCATAGACATTCTGTGTGGCTCAGTCAAGTTACCGAAACTCTGAAACTACATGTCTGTGTTTGTAGGATGAAAAGGAATTGGTGTAGGGCTGGGTGCACATTTAATGCATGTGTGCTGAAGGCAAATCAATTAATATTTGCCATGTGTTTTGAAAGTCTTGCACAATACTGTTGACTAAATGTCTTTTGTTCATGGTTAACTTCCGACTGGTAGCGACTGAGGTAGTCTGTATTTGCTCATTTGAATAATTCCTATGTTCTGCATATGGAGCTCTATGTAGGGAGTACAGAGATAAAGCACTGAACTGTGCTGAGTACAGAGATAAAGCACTGAACTGTACTGCGTATGCTATTTTTGGAAGTTCAAGCAGCCTTAAGACTTGGAGGAGGAGTTTTCTGGGATTTTTCCAATTTCTGTCAACAAAACAAATTCTACCTTCATTAATCATCAGAATGAGTCGTTGGAGTTACTTGTGTGCCGTAGTGTAGCCTGGCTAAAATAAGCTGCTTGACCTTGTTTCTAATGTAGTGGGACTTTCCCTGTGAGACTGATGAATCACTCATTAGTACTCTTCATACTGAAAGTATTTACACTGGTGGTGAAGTCTTCAGTGAAGTGAAAGGAGCAGTTGACTCTTGAAATGCATGAGCTCAATAGCAGAATGAAATGCTCCCTTGAGAGCACCACACTATGGTATTTGTATATGGCATCTGCTGCTGCCCAGGATAATTTTGGTGCCTTGACATGAGGTGGTATTGTGCTAAACAGCCTCTGGCTATGCTTTGGCTTTCTGCTAACACACCTCTTAGCTAGCAGTGACACTTACCTGATGTTGTTTTAAGATCTTGTTTTGTTCAAGGTATTGTTGTGTGATCCACCTTTCTGGCAGCAGAAAGTCTTAATTTGGAAGGAATGAGATGAAGCTCAAGTTGCCTTTTCCAAGCTGTCTGTAACACCAGGTGCAGAGAAATCTTTTAGGCTTTGTCATCAACCAAGATTCATGAGAAAAGATGGTCCATAAAGTCATGCCACGTTGAAAACAGCTTCATTTACAATGTGGTTGTAAATGAGACACACGCAAGTCTGTGGGACCAGATGGGGATCACCAAGTCGTTCATCATAGTTTTTCAGCAGTCCTGGTTCACGAGTGAGATCTTGGCAGACTAGAGGTTAGCAAATGTGATGCCCATCTACAAGAAGGGATCTTCCAGGAAACTGTAGGCCTGTCAGTCTGACCTCAGTGCCAGGTAAAGTAATGGAGTAGATCACTGTGTGATGTCATGCAGACAAGATGATTTGGCAGAGTCAACATAGGTTTGTGAAAGGCAAGTCTTGGTTAACCAATCTGACTTCCTCCTGTGACAAGGTGACCTGCCTGGTGGATGAGGGAAAGACTATCAATGTTATTTAATCAGACTTTAGTAAGGCCTTCAATACAATTTCCCATAGCATCCTCCTGGAGAAATTGACTGTTCATGGCTTGGATGGGTGCCATGAGTGGTAAAATACTGCAGCAGGTATCTGGGGATGTGTTTGAGGCTTTGTCTCTGGAGACATTCAAGATCAGACTTGATATGCCGTGGGCAGGCTAATCTAGGTGGTGGTGTCCCTGATGACTGCAGGAGGGTTGAACAAGATGACCTATGAGGGTCCCTTCCAACCCAGTGCAATCTGTGAATCTGTAGAGTGGGAGTTCATTGAAAGACATTTGCACTCTTCAGATAGAGTACTTTCAGCATTCATGTGAGTGTTTTGCATCTTAAGTTACATGCATGGTAGTTCTTCAGAGGCTGGGACCTGATAATGTAGCTCTGAAATTTCAGCCAAATGTCAACTGTGGAATTCATAACTCATGATTATGATTTGTAGTTGCTGTTGACAGAGCAGACCGAGGGAAAGTGCTTATTTCTTTGAAGTATTTTCTGTAACATGTTATATGAAAACTGGTAATTTATGTCTGATATGAACTAGCAAACAACAACTGGAAAGGTCTGGAAAGCCTTTTTTTTTGTTTTTGTTTTGTTTTCTTGTGCTTTTCTCAAGTTGGTTGTATATATTTTCTCTGCCAAGCAAAGCTCATTGTCTAGAAGCAAATAACCAAACTTCATGTCCCCAGAGGAAGATGTACCTTCTTTCTGCACTATTGACTCACAGCATTTCTGAACTAGGATTCTTTCCCAATACTTTCTGACGTCCCTTGATGCCCAGTGTCTCAAGAGATCATTAAATTAACCAGCACCTAATTTCAGTGATGCAGGGTGTAAGAGTGGGTTTCTGTGACACAGGAATGTTGAAACAAATAAGAAGTTTGGTAACTTTTTTCCAGTCAAGATGCTGGATGACTTTTGTAAGTGGGTATGAGATGTCCTCATGCTTAGATTTTTGTGTCTTTTGGGGGAAGATGATTCACATGGAGTCCAGTTGTGAGCACATGCTCTAGATACATGACTTGAGGGTTACTGGCTCCAGAGCATAAAATGCTAAGCAGGGGATCGAGGGAAGGGGACAGAGTTGTTTTGGAAGTGAGAAGGCATAGATAAATTTTTAACAGGGAGGTCCAGAAATGGAAACAGAGGCCAAAATAGAGCACATGAAAACAGAAGTTGGAGACGTATTTGTTTTGCAAGAGTTCGAAATAAAGGCAAATTGGAAAGGGCAGAAGGATGATTCAGAGAGCTTTGAACAGGGTAAAGAGACTGGAGGAAAAGGCTATGGGAGAGACTTCTCTGATAGAGAAAGATCTTATTTCTGATTCAAGTTACTCAGGTTCATGTGTAGGATTTAAAAGTATGTCCTACAAATTAGGAGTAATGTTCTTTGAGTAATCAGTGCCAAGCAAATCTGGTAGTGGCTTCAGTGCAGAGAGGCGAGATATGCTGAAGAATGTAAAGACAGACAATTCTTCCAAGACTTTACTCTGTTTCTTGTACTTCAGTGCTGTGTGTGCTTTTATTTATTTATTTTTTTCAAGGACGTGGTTTGGGGGAAACTGAAAAACAAAGTTTTGAAACAGAGTCCAAAGAAAGAAGACTTAAGTTGAAACACCAGGGGAGAACAATGTCAACTGTTTAATTTTCAACTGATAGCATTACTGCAGTCATCTGAGCTTCTCCTGATTTATGATATCTAGAATGATAACAAACCCAAAAATGCTAGTAAGGAAAGCATTGTAAATACTGTTTCCCACTGTAGGTAGACTGCTGTTTCAGACTATTGACATTTTATCCTCATAGCATTGCATAATGCAGTCAAATCCTGTTTTCCAGAGCTTCCCAATTAAGTGAAGTATTCAGAAGTTTCCATGACCTTTAGGTTTCTTTGTACTCAGTTGTTTTTGCAGAGAGTATGATAGACTGTGGTTTACTTCCAGTGTAGCCTTTCTTTCATGGAAAAGATGTCACAATGCAGAAAAACCATGGTTTTGAGTTGTGTTTTTGACCATGTAATCCAATTCTGATTGGACATAATGTTTTTTCTAAAAATGTCTTAATGTACTGGGAACTGTTTAAGTAGCTCATAAAAATTGTTCAGCAGCAAAAAAAAAAAAAAAAAGGTCATTACATTGAATGGATGAAAAGCTGAAGACAAAAGATCTTAGAGAAGTTTATTGGAGGATTGAGAAAAGGGCACCTGTATCTCATATTCACTACTGTAATTGATGTTCTCTGTGCTTGTGGTTCTTGCTTCAGTTTTGCTTGTCATGGTACATATGACTTGCTGGAAAACCTTTTGTAAAGGTTAGGTTGTCCTTAGTCAGATCTGTGAGGGTTCCCAAGCACAAATCTGTTCTTCACTGAGAATTTGGAGATTTCTTAGAAACCTTGTTATCTAATGGACATTTCTGAAAATGATGGGCATCAACCTACTGAATGAATGAGTCCCAGCCTCGCTGTCACCTTACAAGATGGAGACTCAAGCTGGAAAAGGTGACTGGTGGAGACTTTCCAGGGAAGGGTACATGGGCTGCATTAGTAGGTACAGTGCTGTTGACCGTCTAGATCCAAATACTTAAAAGTCTGTAATCCTGGAGCATAAATAGGAAGACCTCAGGTCTGTCTGCCTCTGCCCTTGTAAACATGTATTTAGAAGTTTGAACTTAACTTGTCAGAACTATTTTACTTTTTGGGTACACTGAACACTAGCACCTACTCATGTCAGAACACTGGTTAATGTACATGCACACCCACACATATAGCCAGTCCCTTCAGTCCCCTATCCAGAGTAAAGAACACTTATCCCCATTGTTGCTCAGTATTCAGTAATTATGAAGCTTCAAGGACTTAGAGCTGATATTTTTGTCCATATTTGTTTCAGCATGACCATCAAGGCTGTGCATTTAGTGTAAGTGCATCAAAAGTCCTCAAAGGAAAATACAGTTGATACGAAGTCCCCTCTCGAATGCCGTAAACGTGCAGCCTGATACACAAATGGTAGCTAATTATTTTTATAAACTGAAATTTTCTTGGAAAATACAATAGTTAACAGTGAATCTGTCCTAGGGCATCTACTTCTTTTAGGCATGTTCAGTGCAAGAAAGAATTCAGCTGTCATTTTGAAGATTTGTGGTATGAACTCTTAGTAGTCTATACATGCATGCTTATGAGCTGTATATATGTTCATGCATATCAAACCTTAATTGTAAATACCTGAGAGTGGGAAAAAAAAAAAGTTCAAAAAGTACTTACATCACCTATTTCTATATTTATGATAAAACAATACTATTGCTGTAAGGAGAGGACAAGCCTCTGCTACACTGCAGTTTTTCTTAATTATTTTGTTGCTTTCATTAGATGTATACATTAATGAGACTCCTTTCCTCAGAACTCCTCAGAAGATCCCATTCTGCAGGAGCTTTTATTCTGTACCCTCTCTTTGGCAAAAAGTGAAACAGGAAGGAATGAATTTGAGTATACCAGGAATATTTTTTTCCCCTGTGTGTGTAAAGTGTGTGAAAGTGTTGCAGTTGTCTCTCAAACTCCCAGTCAAGGAGATAGTATATTAACAGCCTGAGTATTGTGTCCAGTTCTGGGCCTCTCAATTTAAGAAAGATGTTGAGATACTCGAACATGTCCAGAGATGGGCAAGGAGGCTGGTAAAGGGGCTGGAGCACAGCCCTGTGAGGGAAGGTTGAGGGAGCTGGGGTTGTTTATCCTGGAGAAGAGGAGGCTCAGGGCAGACCTCATTACTGTGTACAGCTATCTGAAAGGAGGTTGTAGCCAGGTGGGAATTGGTCTTTTCTTCCAGGCACCCAGTAACAGAACAACACAACACAGCCCTGAACTGTACCAGGGCAGGTTTAGGCTGGATGTTAGGAAGAAGTTCTTCACAGAGAGTGATTGGTATTGAAATGAGCTGCCCAGGGAGGTGAGGGAGTCATCACCCCCGGTAATGTTTTTTAAAAAGCCAAATGTGGCACTTAGTGCCGTAGTTTGGTTGATTACCTAATGTTGGGTGATAGGTTGGACTTGATGATCTTGAAGATCTTTTCCAACCTGATTGATTCTGTGCTGCTGTGAGTCTGAGCTGCTGTATGAAATGCATTCTGTTGAGTTAGCATGTCTTTCTAAACTTAAATGTGTTAGTTCTCCCAGTGCTGTTTTGAGGAAAGTGGGTTTATTTTATCTTTAGGGGAGAAATATTGTCACAGTGAGGCTATCTCTTTCTTCTTATGTGGAGTCCATGGTACAAGGAGGAACTGAAACCAAGCCTTGCACTGGTGTTTCCTGTATGAAGGCATCTCTCTCCTGAGCAAAAAAATCTCTTGAAAATGGTTATGGTCTGCAGTGATGTATGACTGCTGCTGAAACTCTTGTCTGTTAAATAGATTCCCAGCCTCCTTGTCTGACTTACAACATTGGCCTCTTGTTATTTAGCTCCCCCATGATTCTCAGGTGGGTGTGTTACGGGTGTGGAGCTGAGTTTGTAAACAATTTATGCTGCTGAAAAGGATAAGAAATAAGAATTTTGGCAGTGCTACTGGAAGACTGTTTTAAAAATCTGTTTTCATAGCGGATGAATTTGATTATGGCAAAGCTTTAGTCTTTTTCTGATTTTGAAAAGGTACCTTGCTTTGCTTTACATCATTCTTAAAAATTACTGTTTTGGGTTTTTTTTTAACCTGTAATTATCTTTCTAACAGTAATGGTATATTCATTAGTCTGATCATGTTGGAGGAGGGGTACTTTGGCTCATTTCATTTTCATTTTGACTTCTGTATAGACTTAACATTGAACTCAGGCCTCCTTCCCAACCTGTCAAGACAGGGTCAGGTCTCGATGCTTTTGCTTAATGTTTGAAATAGCTAAAGGTCTGAATATTATTTTTGATATTTCTTTGTCATGGAAGAGGCCAGTGTTTGATGGAGGCCAATGATGTCACCTCTATCAAGACAGGTATTAGAATCCTTCAGAATGTTCTCACTATGTAGTGTGTATATCTTTTGCTTGCTGTTTTATGTTATTTTGATTTTACCCTCTTCCTAGGTTAAGTGACTGGTAGTTCATAGAATTGTAGAATAGTTTGAGTTGGAAAAGACCTCTAAGATCATCAAGTCCAGCTGTTGACTTAACACCAAAGTGGCCATTAAACCACGTGCCTAAGTGCCATGCCTGCATGTTTTTTAACACCTCCAGGGACAGTGACTCCACCACCTCCTCAGGCAACCTATTCCAATGCCTCACCACTCTTTCACTGAAGAAATTTTTCATAATACCCAAACTTAACCTTCCCTGGAGTAACTTCAGGCCATTTCTTTTTGTCTTGCCACTCATTGCATGTGAGAAGACACCAACCACCATCTCACTGTAACCTCCATTGAGGTAGTTGTAGAGGGAAATGCGTCCTCTTCTAAAGGCTAACCAACGCCAACTCCCTCAGCTGTTTCACACAGGATTTGTGTCCAAGGCCCTTCAAAGCTTGGTTGCTCTTAAGACATGCTCCAGCACCTCAATGTCCTTCTTGTAGTGAGGGCCCCAAAAGTACTGAACACAGTACTTGAGGTGCAACCTCACCAGTGCCAGATACAGGCCTAAGATCCCTTTACTGGTCCTGCTGGCCACATTGTTCCTGATACAGGCCAGGATGCCACTGCTGTTCTTGGTTACCCGAGCACACTGCTGGCTCTCATTCAGTTGGCTGTTGACCAGTGTCCCCAGGTCCCTCTCCCCAAAGCCACTTTCCAACCACTCTTCCCCAGTCCTGCTGCCTTGTGTGGGGGTTTTGTAACTGAAGAGCAGAACCTAGCACTTGGCCTTATTGAACCTTGTGCAGTTGGCCTCAGCCCACTGATCCAACCTGTCCAGATCCCTCTGCAGAGCCTTCCTACCTTCAAGCAGATCAGTACTCCCACCCAGTTTAGTGTTATCTAACTTAATGAGGATGTACTCAATCCCTTTACCCATATCATTGATAAAGATACTAAATACTGATCCCTGGGAAACACCACTTGTGATCAACTGCTAACTGTATTTAACTCCATTTGCCACATGGGCTCAGCCATCCAGCCAGTTCTTAGCCCAGTGAAGCAGCCACCCATTCAAGCCATGTGCAACCAGTTTCTTCAGAAGGATGCCGTGGGAGACAGTGTCAAAGACCTTACTGAAGTCCAGATAAACAACATCCACAGCCTTTCCCTTGTCCACTAAGCATGACTGCTCCATGACTTTCCCCAACACTGAAGTCAGACTGGGACATCTGTAGTTCCCGTAGTCTTCCTTGTGGTGTTTTTGTAGACGAGCATCACGTTTTCCAATCTCCTGTCAGCTGAGATCTCTGTAGTTAGCCAGAACTGCTGATACATGGGATGGGAAGTGGCTTGGAGAACACTTCCAGTTTGGAAGTACCGTCAGGTGCCATCCAGTCCCACAGACTTGTGTGTGTTAATTGTATAGGAGTATTTATTTGTAGAAAATGGCAGTGAGACAGCAGGAAAGACTTTTCACTGATACCATTTAGTCTGTGTATGTGGGGAAAAGGGGATTTGTGCCTGCGGGGATACATTCATAGTGAGTTCATATGTAAACATGCCTAAATCTTGCAAGCTTTCTTCTGCTTTAGCAGGATGTCAGTTCCAATAAGGCATCTTAAAAAATGGTATTTTACCTCTAAACATACTTCATTGACTTATGCTATTTAAAGAAACTTGAGTCAGTACTCAGGATGTACTACATAGTAGCGTATGACACAGGTTGATCTAAAATGATACAATCTCTTCTGATGAATGCTAGAGCACTTGAATATTTGAGGTGGATTACCTTAATTCTTTTATTTGAGGAAAGAAGTTCTGACTTAACAAGCAGGATAACTATGCTAGTAATTCTTCAGCACAGGTCGTGTTTTACGGGATTAGAGTTGATACATGTGCTTCTGCAGGTAATTCTGGGATTCAGTTCTGTTCATGCATTTAGATACCAATAGGCTGTGTATATACAGGATAGTTTGAGTCTTGAAGCAAATTATGTGCTTGTCTGAATGAAGGCAGATGCTCATTGCAGGAATATTGTTTGTCTGAAAATTGCTGATTTATAATAATACCTTAAATAAGTTTTAACCTGAGTTAGATGTACACAATTCTCTCCTGATTATCTGCACTGACTCCTCAAGGTAGTAGAGATTTATATTTTCTAAATTCAGATCTACCTCTTTCGCAGTACTAATTCACTGTAGAGCTGGAGCAGGGGATCGATTTCATTAATGAAACCTACTTTTGTTGACCACTGAGTTTGAAAAGGTCCTTTATACATTTTGGTGAGCTTTTTGCTTGTGGGTAGACCAGATCTTTCCAGGCAATATGTATTTTTGGGTGTACCAACCATTTTTCTTAACTTTGTTTTCTGTGCTGTGTGTCCTCAGCTGGTGAGTGAGATACCTGTTCATTTTGGAAAAAAAAAAAAAAAATTAAAAAAAAAAAAATGGAAAT
>VWZE01021279.1:1001393-1073097 GCA_013396675.1 Eubucco bourcierii | reverse complement strand
AAAAAAAAAAAAAAAGATTAAAGGCAGAGGTAGTAAGTAATAAAGAATTCCCAGTATAATTTACTAGGTGGGGTTTTAAAAAGCAATAATTAGGATCCTTTTTGTCCAGTTACTGGGCACCACTGGAATGCCAGGCTCTGTCATCTCCTCTCTCTCCCCCACTTTGCTCCCCATCAGCTTTATAAACATTGATTGAATTCCCTGTATTGTTCACTTCTCCAGGTTGAAGTGTCCTACCTCTCTCAGCCTCTGGTTTTTTTTTTTTTTTCATTCAAAAGTAATTTTCTTACAACTTAGATGTTATTGGGAACAAGAATAAACATTTAGTAAATAAGTTGCTAACCTTAACTTCTGTAAGCCATAGTAAATCTGTTAATGCTGCTTGAAGAGAATTAAACATAAGAAAATGCTCTAGAGGAGCTCAGTACCTTTTTAAAATACACTTTTTGGTCTCATGTATGCTTTTTTTTTATTTATATGTGCTCTGATAATTTCTAGAATGTTACATCTCAAATATGTCCCTCAGTTTTCCTAATGACTTCCAAAAATTTGGAGGCCATTCTATGTTTTTGGCTAACCATCTTTCCCCCGCACTTGCATTTTCCTGAGTGCTGCTGTGTTGCTGATGTGTTCAAAGACTCTAGCTTTTCCTGAGGAGTTCTGCTGATTCAGGTATTATGGGTGGGATTCTGGGTTCTTTTACTGAAATAGCCAGAATGGTGTCATTTGGGTTGTATGATGTGGTTATGCTGTTGAGCTGGTCATGGCTTATCTCATAGTATGGAATAAGTTTCACCACTATAATCCTCTCTGTTGCTGTATATAATGAATATGGAACATTAACACATTCTGTTACGTATATGTTGCTTTCTTCATTTTAAGGCATACTCCAATGTATATTCAACTCTTTTGTTTCTGATAGCTATGAGTTGTGACAGAATCATAGAATGGTAAGGTTGGAAGGGACCTCAAGGATCATCTAGTTCCAACTCCCTGCCATAGGCAGAAATGTGAGAGGTTTTAGCACTGGAGTAGCACTGTGTGGATCCCATTTCTGTCCTTGCTTCAGTCTTCGCCAATTCATTGAATAAACACTGTGTGGGATTTCACTTTGATGCTAGAAGGAGCATAAAAACCTGCAGAAGTTGTTGAAATGGTAGTTTAACAGAGCTTTGGTCTTACATCATGCAAATTATTTAAGGCTTTCAGGTCCAAGGGACCTAAGTTAAGAGGAGAAGGCATTATTACCTCTGGATGCTACAGAATTACTGTGCATGCAGTTGTGTTGATATGAAGTGCGGAATGAGGTTATTCTTGAAGAAACAGAAAAGCTTGTTCAGAGATAAGAGATGACAAGCAGCAGAAGGCTATTCTTATCTTTGCAAGTGAAAATGACCTTGGAAGCAGGGTTTTTTTTTGTTTCTTTGTTAACATTTATGACTGTAATTTACATGATGCATTTTGCAATTGGAGTAAAACCAGGAGTTGCCCGCTGAGTTAGAACTCTGTTATTGCTTTCTTTAAAACAGCATTAAGCCTTTTGCTTTTACTAATACATTTTCAGTGTGAAAGTAGACTATGGTTTACACTTGTTTATAATGTTCATACAGTAAAGTCAAAGCTGTGAAGTACCTGTGAAAGAGTGAGTGTAAGTGTTCCAGAGCTCTTTATTTTATAGATACTGTTAACACAAGAAGTTTGCCTTCACTGCATCTCTGGGATGTGTCATAGCCTTATAGTCTGTTGCATTTTACACAAATAATATTTTGCCATGACTTTCAATCTTTGTGTTGGAGTACTTCAGGTAATAGGACAGCACTAAGAACTTGTAGCTAGGAAGAATGCCATTTTCTGCTTTTCTTGCATTGAAAAATATGCAAAGAGATGGATTTTCTGAACTAAAAATGCCTGTGCAGCAAGCTTTGTTAGGTAGGAGGAAACTTGGCACTTGACTTGAAGAGAAGTTGCCAGTCATATGCACTCTTGTTCAGATCCTCTATGTTAGTCCAGATAACACTGCTGAAAATCTTACTGTTTTGTCATGAGACTCATGTGGTTATGGATTGAGAAAATGTTTGTATTCAAGAGATACACTGTATTTTCTGTGCAAGTGAAACACTTTCAATCTGTTAACTAGATTTTAGAGCACAGTTATTTTCTAAGAACAACCAGAGGAACTTATGTGCCTGCTGCACTCTGATTTCATCAGAGCTTTGATTGAGACAGACTTAATGCTCAATGCTTATGTATTTGCAGTTATGGGAGGGCTGTGAATCTCTCAGCAATTGCACACAATTGAGCAAAACCAGTTCTTAAATTATTTTTTGAATAGCTCATTATATCTTAATAAATGATTAGCATTTTTTTTTAGAAAGCATTCTTTAATATAAATTGTACCAAGTAACTAGTTGAAAACAATGAACACTTGCTTGATGAACTTTTTTATTTTCAATTTTTCTGGGGGTGGGGGGGCAATTTTATTTTTTTTTTATAACAGAATTAACCAGGTTGGAAAAGTCCTTCAAGATCATCAAGTCCAGCCTATTACCCAACACCATCTAATCAACTAAACTTGGCACTAAGGGCCACATCCAGTCTTTTTTTTAAACATTTCCAGAGATGGTGACTCCACCACCTCCTGGGGCAGCCCATTCCAATGGCCAATCACTCTTTTTGCAAAAGTTTTTTTTTTCCTGACACCCAACCTAAACTTCCCCTGGCACAACTTGAGGCTGTGTCCACTCATTTTGTCATTGGTTGCCTGGGAGTAGAGACCCACCCACCTGGCTACAAACTCCTTTCAGGTGGCTGTAGAGAGCAATAAGGTCTCCCCTGAGCCTGCTCTTCTCTGTTTCTACAAGGGTTTTCTACTTCAGCATTAGAGATTTGGGTTTTTTTTTAATTTAGCTACACTTATGTGTCTTACAAAACACTTCAATGAATTGAGTTTTTTTGTTTAGTTTACTAGTTAAGTTTTCTCAGCTTGGCAATAGCCAGTTTAACTGTTTTATACTTCAGCTTTACCTTGGAGCAGTGTGTTGTGCTCCCTGGCTTCCAAATGCTGCAGAAGGATTTTGTATGAACTGGAAATCATCTCCATTATAAACTCACCAATCTGGTATGGTTATTTTTGCCTTCTTTTTAAGCTTCCTGAATATCGTCACATGTGCTTCTATTAGGTTGATGGAAGAGATAGCTGTTGGTGAGAGAATCTGTGATTTAAATGACGTTTGGTAGTGGAAGGTTTTTTGCTCCATTTGAGTGCATTCCTTTTCTTGCACCCATCTCTGCTGTAAAAGAGAATGTTAAAAGCTGCTTGACGTGATGTTATAAAACACAGAGAAAAAGCAGACCATATTGAGCGGAGTGTTTTCCATTGTATAGCATTTAGAAGATAAAAGGCCTATGGCCTGCTCATGATTACATGTATTACATGGCTGCACTTTGCAGAGTTTTGCAAAAACCTGGCTTGTAAACTTGTATGCACTTTTGTTTAATATTTAAAAAGGAAAAAAAAGGAAAAAAAAAAAAAGTAGTACAAGAACAGAGCCTTTTAAAATAAACTTTTAAACATTATTCTGGAAATCTTTTTTTACTTCAGTATGAACACATTTGGGATTCTTAAGTATTCCATGATGGTTTGAGAAGTTAGCTAGTGCTGTGGCTTTAATTCTGTGCTGCTTATTATAAAGCCTTGGGTGCTTTAGGAGGCTAGTAAGCTTTTAGATACTCTTTAAGCCTTGAGCTTAATCATTAGGGACTGATGCATTCAATTGTCATTTTAAGTAAGAAAATAGTATTAGAACATGAAAGGCTAACTTCATTTTATTCCTTCATATAGCTATATTTGAACTTGTTGATTCAACTGTAGTTACGGGTCCCCAGGTAAGTAGGCTTCTAGAGCAGTGTGTTACAAGTAGTATTTACAGGCATTGAAAATCAGTTAAGTTCATTGTTAAACATTCAAGATAGTCTTTTTTTTTTTTAACAAACAAATTCAAATGTATTACACTTCGGTGATACAACTAAACAGGGAAAGCTTCTGACTTGCAAAGTACAACACCCCTGGCAGTTCATAAAGTGACACTTCCACCTTTCTTCTCATCCACCAAAATGTGGGCATAGCTGTATTTGTTCCTTTTTCAGCATTTTAGAACAGGAACCTCCATGCGTGTGTAAGCATCTGAAACCTCTTGTAAGAAAGTGAGCAACACTAAAAGAGGATCTAATTCTCTTTAGACTGCTGATGCTATCTTCAGTAGAAAGGCAAACAGTCCATCTTGACCCTCCTTTCAGACCTGGACAAATTGCATAATTTTAGGAAACCCCTCCAACCAACCAAATGTAGTAAAATCAGCCAAAGCAACTATTGGGCTTTCAGAGTGTTTCTCATGCTCTTCTGCCCTGTTCTTGCTTCAGGGATATCATGTTCCTGCTGGGATCTTAATGCTGGCTGCCCTGTTTTTGCTTTGACCAGGGTCAGATACAATAGAAATAATCAGCAAGTTGGAGGTACTGTTTGGGGCTGAAAATTTTAGGGTTTTTTTTTGTTAACTTAACTTAATCAAAGGCTTTAAAGAATAGGCTTCTTGAGGGATGGGAGAAATTTGGATAAGGCATTATGGGCATTTATGTGAAGAGCATCTGAAAACCTCTTTGAAAAATGTCTCACCTGGGTGATAACTATTTCTTTTCACCAAAGGCAGCCTCATTCTCAATACAATAGTGCTAAATTTCTAACATTCTCGTTGAAGATCCTGCCTCCCAGGGCAGTCTGGTCAAGTGCTGTCATTCTCAGAGGAAGGAAACTTTTCCTCATGCTGAGTGAAACTTCTATGCTCTGGTTTGTGCCTGTTACCCCTTGTTCTATCTGTGGACACCACTGAATAGAGTTTGGCTGTATCCTGTTAAGATGCATCAATAAGCGCTTATAGAATCGCCTCTCGGTCTTCTCTTTTCTAGGCTAAACAGCCGCACGTCTCACAGCCTCTCCTAAGAAAGATACTTCAGTCACCTCATCTTTGTAGCCCTCTGTAGGACTTTCTCCATTAGTTCCCTGCCCCTTTTGAACTGAGGAGCCCAGAGCTGGACAAAATTCTCCAGATGTGGCCTTATTAGGGGTGATGACTAATTAAGAGCTTATGATTCACATGGTGGCGGGATAGCAGACGACTAACTGGAAATGGAAGCAGTCTGTGTGCTTTTTTTTACCACTTCAGACAGTAGGCTAGGTGTGCTTTCTTATTCTTGGAGAAACATGTGTGACATACCCAAGCAGACTGTAACCAACAATGGACACATTTAGCTGAGCTTCCCAGATTACAATTAATATGGGCATGTGTGGTCAGAGTTCTTTCTTGCCTCTGCCACCCGACATCTCCCTTCTGTTGAGGGATTTGTTTTTAATTTCTCATGGGAGGTAATTGAATTAATTGCATCAGAACTGAAAAGTGTATGAGACACTAAGATATCTTAGATTTGCCTCAAATATGTAATAGCATTTCTGAGATAGGACATAATGTCGATTGAGGTTCATGGAAATGTGAGACTGGATCAGAGCTCTGATTGCTTTGGCTTGCTTTGCTGCATACAGACAGTACAGTCATAAGAGATGAAAATGCTTTGGCATGCTCTCTCCCTTGCTTTCCTGAGCATGTATCTAAGAAACCAGTAAACTTCCCATGAACTGCCAAAGGGAAAGAACAATTTAAAAAGAATTTTTGGTTCCAGCAAGGCTCACTTTTTACTTTTCAATGGGACAGGTGCTGGGCTAAGTTGAAAATAAAGCGTTTCCACACTGTTGTTTGCCACAGCTGTTTTAATAGTTACATTATGAAAGTCCTGGTAAGAGGTGGAGATGGAGAGTCTCTAAGGTGGTGAAAAGGAAAGCTATTTCACCCATATGTATCTTTTTAAAAAGACAAATAGTAGAATTCCAAAAGGGTCTAGTAGTATGAAGAGGAGTTCTTGTTAGCTGTTTTTAATGTGGGTTCTATGAGCTTTACAGAAGCAGCGTTTTGTGTATTATGTGACCCTCTCTGTTAACAGGTGTTTTGTTTTATCACTTCAGGGCAGATGAATTGAGTAGAAAAGGTTAATACTTTGAGTGCTGGAAGCAGGTGGTAGATAGGTTTGAATATTTCTCTCATTAACTGCATGTTGGCTGCTGTCCTAGCAGGCCTGGATGTTCCTCGGGAGGGAGCAGAGAAAGTGTGTAGGAACTTGCTGTAGCAGGATTAATGCAGAAGTCAACAGGGTCTAAACTTGTTCTTACTGACAAGTGTGAGATTTATTTGTTTGTGGTTCAAAGGACTGTCTACTGATGCTTAATGTGTGTTTGTCCTAAACCAGAATTTGGGTTTGGGTGAGCTTGAGTGGAAAAAAACCTCCTCTCTGGTACTACTGAAAGTGTGTCATTGTGTAGTTACAGTAGACCCTAACTCAGGAAGGACAAACCCAGTGTTGGGTATTCTTCTGCTTTGTCTGTATTGAACAAAGCTCTGGCTTTTTTCACTGAGTTCTGTTCTTTTTGTGTCTCTTTGGCTTATTTTCATCTGTAAAGGCTGATGCTATACTGAGATTTTGTTTTGGTGTATTTCGTTAAGGCTTGTTTGGATATTGCCAATGCAATACAGCAGTATCTCAGGTTCACCTTTTGTGTACTGCTCCTGTCAGAGACATGAAAGTAGATAACTGTTTCCTTCAAATGTAACTCTTTAGCCAACATCTCCTCTTGTAAACTTTTTCAGTTTCCACGAAGAAGCAGCAGAAGCACAGGTCAACAGCAAGAAATAGCTGGCTACTGAATTGTTTCACTACATGCATGTATTTGAAATTGAAACTTTCCCAAGAGAGATGATGCCTGATAACTGCTTTTAATGGGATAAATAATCAGCTTTTCTCATCTATTAGTTTTACAGCTCAGAGCACAATGGAACATGACCCTCATTAGTGCCTCCAGCTACCAGTGTAAAGCAAATGCTAGCTGACGAGCTCCATACGCATTTCCTTCTGTGATGATAAAAGCCTGTTGTTTTTCTTGGGTGTATTATTGTTTATTAGTGTGATCTCAAGGGACATTTAGTAGTGAAGATACAGGAGCTTATTCATTCCAAATGGACAATATTAAGTGAAAATTGTTTAAAATACAGTAAAATTCATTTTAAAAGCAAATTGTCTTATCGTACTGGGTAGCATCAGTCTTTTTTCTTAAAAACTAGCTACTTGTATAAACATAAATTACAATGATTTTAAAAATAATTTATAAAAAAATACAAGAAAACAAGTAACATGCAGTTATTTTGTTTACCTGTGTGCTTTTGTTATGAGAACAGTAGCCTTAAAGTAGACCAGTTTGTATGCATTTACCTTACAGCAGTAATCACATAGGATTTGTTTTGTTCTGGTGGAGCTGTTGATAGATACCAGTCACTCCAAAAGGTGAAGAAGAATCAGCAGTGCTATTGGGAGTAGAAATGATACATCCATGGATGTATCCAACGCACAATGAAAACGTCTTTCACATAATTTCAGCTGTGAAACACCATCTTTAACTTGGATCTTGAATAAGGAATTTTCTGCTTCACAGAATCACAGAAGCATTCTGGGTGGAAAAGACCCGGGCCCCGCCACCCCAGATCACCAAGTCCAACAGATATCCCTACTCTACAAAGTTCACCCCTAAACCATATCCTCAAGCATCACATCCAAATGACTTTTAAACACCTCCAGGGGTGGTGACTCAGTCACCTCCTTGAGCAGCTCATTCCAATGCCTGACCACTCTTGCTGTGAAAAAATGTTTCCTGCTGTCCAGTCTAAACCCACCCAGTCACAGCTTGAGGCCATTCCCTCTTGTTCTATCACTGTTTACCTGTGAGAGGGGACCAGCAGCAGCCTCTCCACAACATCCTTTCCAGTAGCTGTAGACAGTGATGAGGTCTCCCCTCAGCCTCCTGTTCTTCAAACTAAAAAGCCTAGCTCCCTTCAGATTATCCGTAACTTCAGCTGCTGCCCCTGTTGAGATTTAATAACTGAACTGGAAATTATTTTTTTCAGAGATTTCATTTTCTTACATTCTACTTCTTACTATTAGCTGGTCTCTTTTTTTAACCAGTATTGGACACATTTGTTAGCTTAGTTACATGAACTGACTGAATGGGCAGAGGTATTTCATACAGGAAGCTATTTCAAGATAGAGACTATAAAATTTAAGGATTTGTGAAACCTAAGTTGGAATTTCTGAACTTTTACAGAAGAGGAAACTATAATTATTTTGTTTCTGTACATGCTCAAGTTATGTGACCTTTTAATGGTCGTATTTAATGTAATTGCATTTGTGGATTTGACTATATATGCATGCAGCATACCTATACTTAAACATTCTGGAGAACAGGTGAAATATGTGGGTTTTACAGAGACTTTCTTATGATTTTTCCTCTATGGTTTGGAAGACTTGCTTCTGATTTAGTCCTGGACTGATATAAATCACAGCATTGCAGAAATCCAGTGAATAGTAAACCTGGGGCTTCAGAATGTGATTACTTTGTAGGATTTAAATGCTGAAATTGATCTTTTGAGAGGTGGATAAATGCAGTCTCAGTTTGGATGGTATAAATTGGGGTAGGCTGCAGTGTCTGTGCCAACACACATACAAACATCCCTAACAGACAAGCCTGATTCATCTTGCAGACAGGGGTGTAAAATGCTTGGGTTTGTTGTGGTGTTTGATAAGTCCTGGATGTCCCTTGAAATGGAACTTGGATGAGGGGCTAATTTCTAAATGCTTTTACAATGGGAAAATAATTGCTAATATTTACTGTGGAAATGCTATGGACATAATCAAGTTCAACAAGGGCAAGTGTAGGGTCTTGCACTTAGGGAGGAATGACACCAGTACAGGTTGAGGGTTGAGTGGCTGCAAAGCAGCCCCGTGGAGAAGTCCTGGTTGACAAGTTTACTGGGAGGCAGATGTGGTCTTGTGGCCAAGGACAATGGTATCCTGTGATGCGTTAAGAAGAGTGTGGCCAGCAGGTGGGGTAAGGTTCTCCTTCCCCCCTCTTCTGCCCTGGTGAGTCTACATCTGGAATACTGGGGCCAGTTGTGAGTTCCCCAGTTCAAGAAGGTCAGGGGACTACTGGAGAGAGTCCAGTGGAGCGAGGGAGAGCTATAAAGACGATGAGGGGACTGGGGCATCTCTCTTCAGAGGAACGGCTGAGACCTGGGGCTGTTTAGCCTGGGGAAGACTGAGAAGAGATCTTACCAATGCTTATCAATATGTAAAAGGTAGCGCCCAGCGACAGAATAAAGCACAACAGTCACAAACTGGAACACAGTAGGTTCTATCTGAGCATAAGGAAAGACTTCTTTCCTGTGAGAGCGACAGAGCACTGGACCAGGCTGCCCAGAGAGGTTCTGTAGTTTCCTTCTCTGGAGATATTCCAAATCCACCTGTGCAACCTGCTCTGGGTGCTGTCAGATATAGCAAGAGGGTTGGGCTGTGTGATTCTGGAGATCACATCCATCCTCTGCTGTTCTTTGATTCTGTGTGCAGCCATGAAGGTAGCAGCTCTCCGTGATAATCTAGGTACAGATTTCTAAGGATCCAGAGGGTTAAGAGATGACGCTACCAGTGGTCCTGGCATTTTGTAGACTTTTAGAACTCCCCAGATTCATCAGGCTTTAATGATGTTAACATGTCTCCTTTTAAAATTAATGTAGAAATCGCACTGGCAGATCAGTTCTTACTGACTTGATTTCTGTTGTTCCACTAACTGATGTGCTCACGAGGGAGGGAATTGTGAGCTTCATATTTGAAATACATTGGGTTTTGGTGTTAATGACATAATAGGAATTAAATACAGTGTTAAAAAATATCTCTTGAGCAATGTGTTTTTAAGTCAACAGTTCATAGTTTTTACAGCAAGCAGTTCATGCTCTTCAGTTTGTGGTTTCCATTTCTGTTTCACAAAAGTGCATGTTTGTTGCAAAATTTTTGAGCAAAGCTGTTGTGAAATGCTACTCAACACTTGATTGATTATTGGAGGAAGGAGCTTCGGTTAGACTAAGCCCCAGGTATTGCATACTCTGCTGCTGTTCTTTACTGGTGCTGCGGTTGAGATGCAGTCTGCCCTGCTTGAGTTTCTTGTGACTTGCTCAGACCACATGCTAAGATGACATTGCCTTAGTCCCAGAAAATTGTCAGGCAGTATGTTGTTACAGAGGGCTGTAACTGACTTCCACTAACATCCTAAATTATATTCCATTCATAATGAGGTTTCCAGCTGGAGTCTATGCTTGGTGCAATATTTCCATGTGAAGAGAGAAAAACAGATCAAGTTGCCCCATTTCTGTTTGCCCAACTCCTTGCTAGAAATGTCCTGGTCGTGCAGCTGCTGCCAGCTTCACCCGCTGCCAAAGATGCAGCACTGCTTTGCAGCTTCGGGAGCAAATGGCAGGGGGCAGGATAGAGCCTACAGCTTCATTCTGTCTTCTGAAAACACACCTCAAGTAACTTCAATGGTGGATGATGCTACATGTTGCTTTTCTGCCTTTATTTTCTCTGACAGGGACAAGCTTTGGTGCTCTTTTGTTAACCTCTGCTGACTGTCCTGAGAATCTTGGGTATCCAGATGTTTGAAACAGAATTAGGAGCTCATTAGAGCAGTGTGTGAGCTCAGTGCTGTTTTGTAATGCTTGTCTCTGCATTTCTTGGTTTCTAAACTTAATATGTTTCCAGTAGGAAAAGACAAACCTTTTCAACGTGACAGGTTTTTTTCCTCAGCCTGACTTTTAATGGTAATGGGAAACTTACAGTATGTTTCCTTTGAGGTTACCTTTTTCTCATCGTTGAGATTTGTAGTTGCACAATAGGATGTTTTGCTACTGACCCATGGTAAATTTGGTTGGTTTCATAGAATGGTAAGGTTGGAAGGGACCTCAAGGATCATCCAGTTCCAACCCCCTGCCATAGGCAGGGACGCCTCCCACTAGTACAGGTTACTCAAGGCCTCATCCAATCTGGCCTTGAACACCTCCAGGGAGGGAGCATCCACGACCTCCCTGGGCAACCTGTTCCAGTGCCTCACCACCCTCACTGTAAAGAACTTCCTCCTGACATCCAGTCTAAATCTCCCCTCTGCCAGTTTAAACCCGTTGCCCCTTGTCCTGTAAATAATCCTTCCCCAGCCTTCCTGTAGGCCCCCTTCAGATACTGGAAGGCTACTATCAGGTCCCCTTGAAACCTCTTCTTCTCCAGGCTGCAGAGCCCCAACTCTCTCAACCTGTCCTCATAGGAGAGCTGCTCCATCCCTCTGATCATCTTTGTGGCCCTCCTCTGGACCTGCTCCAACACTTCCATGTCCTAAAGGTTTGTTTGTTTGTTTTTCTCTGATTTATTTCTTTATTAGGAATCTTTGATCTGTTGCAGTGATGTGGACACACTGAGCCATTCACCCAACCATCTTTGTTCAACTGCACAGAGATTGAAATTCTTTTTCTGTGAGAATAGGCAACAGTTGTTTATCCTTTTAAAACCTGTTCATTCATTTTTGCACAGTGGGAATGTGTGTGCTGCCATTAGATGTTAAAGCGTTCAACTCGGACCAGATGCATGTATGTGCAAGGATTTTACACTTATGCTGATAGAAGAAACAGATACATATTGATACAAATATGAAAGAGGAGCGTGGCTAGTTAGTATTATAGCCTAATCTGTAGGAGCTGTGGCGTGATTCTCTTGGTGTTTGCTTTCAAGAGATAAGGTATGATGCACAAACTGTTCTCTTTCCCTTCTCCTTTCTTCGCTCTGGCTGTTGGTTAATCCTTCTGCATGGCTTTGCTGACCTTGGCTGAGACTTCTTGTTTGTGGCTAAGTAGATAGCAGCAGGGCTCTTCTGATCTCCTTCTGGTAAGGGGGAGCTGTTCCCTTGTCCAGAAGGGTGGGGGAACAATTTGAGGTGGGTTGGTTTTTTTTTTTTTTTTTGTTTTGTTTTTGTTTTTTTTTTTTTTTTTTTTTGGTTTTTTTTTTCCTATTATTTTTGAATTGTAAATATATGTAAATATATTTTGTACGTATTAATTGTATTTTATGCTTTTAGATTTTGGTTTTGCTGCAAATAGAGCTTCACTGTGCTTCCAAACCTTCTGAGCTAGGGCTGGTGACTTTTTTTTTGGGGTGGTACTTTTAACCTTACTATAGGGAGTCATGAGCAATGCCTTCAATCAAATACCTTAGGGTTTGCCTCTGAGGCATGTGTTGTTAAACTTTATTTTCCCTCTTCTCTGTGTAATGCACAAACTCAGGGTAGAGTAGTAAATTCTAGGTTTGTTTTTGTTGGAATTGTGATATTTAGTTGTATATTTTTAATTGAGGTTTTCTGAAAACTGCCATGGCACTGCTGTTAAAGGCCTCTGTGAGGTCCTGTGTTGATCTGGGGTCAGTAAGTGGCACCTCCTCTCCTGCCTAGGCGTGGTTTTAAGCATCTATCCTGTTCTCCTAAGCTCTGGTTTAAATCAACATCAACCAGGGCTGTTTTCCAGGATGTCCCTGTAGGTGGGAGGAAAAAAAAAATGAAACTAGCTGAGATTGGTGAACTGGAGTTAGAGCAGTAATGAAGATGAGTGTGCTTGTATTTGTGCATCAGCGTAACTGCGTGAGGACTGTGAGACAGCTGCTGAAATAAAACAACTGCCTTTGGTTAAAACAACTCTCCATGCCCACGGCTGAAGAGCTCCACTTCTACTTCTGGACCTCTCACCGAGCTATTGTACATAGCCATGCTCTCTGTCATCCTGCCTAACCTACCCTTACAATTGAAAGGAGAGATGAGAACATCAGAAATTCAAAGACAGCCGTGCTTAGATGTTAGGCGTTTGTTAACTGCCCTGATATGGTTTCCAATGCTTTGTTTCCTAGGATTCCCAAGGCTTTGGGAGATGAATACCTGGGCATCAGGAAGGTTTAGGTTACATCTGGATTGCAGGGCATTTATATCATAGATGGAAAATGAAAATGCTCAAAAATCGCGTAAGGATGTTGCTTTCTCTGCTGTTTAAACAGTGCTTTAATTAAATTCCTGAAACTGTTTAAATATTTCTATGAAATAAACTTAAACCAAACATGTTTGGTTTTGTGGTCTTTGATAGCTTTATGTAATTATGTTACATTATTTTGTTTATGAATATTGGCATTCATGCGAGTTGAGAAGTTAAATAAGCACAACTGGCACATGCAAGTGGGAATATGTATCAGTCATTCCTGAGGTCTCTTGTCTGTTTTCCTTATCTGAGTTAGTTATGTTCTGAGCAGTCCCCTATGGCCAGGCAACGGCCAACACAACAAGTTGTGGATTATCCAAATTCCCTGTTGCTAGTGCATGGGGAGAAAATTATAGTTCTTCATGAAACTCGAGTAGCCTCATTTATTCATGGCTTTTCTCTGCACGTGAGCATGGACTGGTTACAGTGGTCTGTGCATTTGTAATGTCCATAGCTGTCTGCAGAGATACACAGTATTTTAGCAGCTGAGGGGTGGGAATAAAAACCCACCCTAGATGTGTAATGAGAAAATAAAAATAAATTCTGATACCTCAGGTGCTGGAGCTTTGCATATTGCATGTAGCTCTCTGAAGATTCCTTGTCGTGTGTTAGCTTTATATCACCTGAGAATGTCAACGTTTTACTTTGTTTAACAAAAGTGGTATTAGTTGGAAGGAGTAAGAAATTAAATTCTTAACCAAAGTGATTGTCTTCTCTTCCTAATGTATCTGGAGCAAGATTTATTCTGGGAGAGTTAACAGTGAGTGTAACTCTGTAGCCATATTGTTTTATCTTGAACGTTGTCATTTTCTATGGTAATGGATCATTAGTGAAGAGACAATTAAAGTAACTTCCCATTGTGCTTTCCAGACTTAACTGTTGGCCTTACAAAATGAGATTTTAGGGTTCTGAGAGCTACAACAGCAAGAAACATGGGTGGTTTTGTCAGGGATTGTCACGCTGTTTATGGCAATTTCCAGGGGAAGTCATGCATGAGTCATCAAATACAGGTTAGTTTAATACACAAAATATTTTCCCATAAACATGCACAATTTCTGTTGTTAGAGGTTACCATGTTGGGAGACATGATCAAATTTACATCCTTGCTTAATGCACAGTTGAAAAATTTGAAATATGGAGCTAAGGGAATCCTGATAAGATGTATAAGAAGTCCACTGGGAAGTAATACAACCATGACATGATGCTGAATCAGTCATGACTCTGTTGAGCTAATCTTTGATATTACTGATGTTTGAAAGCCACTAATGAAACTTCTTGCCATTGAACTGCTTCCATCCTGTTTGCTGACTTCGAAAAGGAATTCTAAATGGCTTACAGATGTTTCTTAAGGCTGGAATAAAGGCATAGAAAAATCTCCATTCAGTCCTTTCTAGAGAGTTCAGCTACGTTTGATAGAAGCTGACTTCCTGAGGTAAATCGCTGATGTATATAACATCATCATTTCCAGGGTTTGGAGCTTAACTCTGATCTCAAGATGAAATTTCATCAAAAAGATGCAAGCTTAACAGACTTGAACTCTTATGTTCTCATGGGTAAAACCAGTCTTAAACGAAAAACTGAAATTGCTTCTGGTTTGTGGAAGGTGAAGAAACTGCCCTGGTTTATCAGTGTTTAGCTTGTGTCAAGGTGGCAGATACCAGGTGGTCTTGGGGAACAGTTAGGTGAGGAAACATCAGGTCTCTGCAATATTCTTTACTGATACTTGAGATACTTTATGTTAAAAGCAATTTTGGAACATATATATTTAAAATAGTACTACAAGGATTGCAATGGTATGTTCTGTGTCACTAATTATTTAGGAAAGTATTAATTTTCTTTCAAAGCTCGCATCATTTGCTTCCTCTTTCTAACAGTCACACAATTCTTTGGCAAATTTTAACGTGTGTGATAGGCTCAGAGGAGGACAGATTTCTGCTTTATGGTATGTCTGAAACCTCTCTGCAGTTCTTTGAAGATCAGTTTCTTCATTCAGACATAATGGGTATCAGAATAAGAGGTGATTGCTACTCTTGATGTGCTGGTAAAAGACAATTTTTTAAAAAATTTTTTTTTTAAACTTAAGTGTGTGGTCACATACTTATAAATGGGAGCAGGTGATTTATCATGGACCTATTCCTGTAAAATATGTTCAGAGGCACAAACAAACAAAAAGCCCTCAAGTGTGGACAAACATTTAAATAAAAACGTTACTATTTGTCTTTCATGGCTTCTGTTATATCCTAAGAGAGCAACCTGAGGTTGTTTAGTCTGGAGAAGAGAAGACTGAGAGTAGATCTTACCAGTGTGTACAAATACCCGAGGGGTGAGTGTCAAGTGAATGGGGCCTATCTCTTTTTGGTGGTGCACAGCAATAAGACAAGGTGCAACACCTACAAACTGGAACATGGAAGGTTTCACCTCAACGTGAGGAGAAACCTTTACAGTGAGGGTGACAGAGCAGCACTCGAACAGGCTGCTCAGAGAGGTTGTGGAGTCTCCTCCTCTGGAGACTTTCAAAACCCACCTGGATGCGTTCTTGAGCAAACTACCCTAGGTCATCCTACCTTGGCAGGGAGATTGGACTCGATCTCTGGAGGTCCCTTCCAACCTCTAAGGTTCTGTGATTCTGTGAATTTAAGTAATGTAAAATGCAGCATTTAAAAATACAGAGAAACGGGAGAGTGAATTTGAAATACATATGTTAGTGACTGCTAACAGAGTGACTAAAGGTGAGAGAAAACCTCAAACCAAAGTAGTTACGTTTTACTTTTCGGTGCTTTATTGTGACTCCACCATTTTGTCTGGAGTTTAAACTACTGGCTTCAGTCAAATATATCAAAAATATCTCTGATGGTTTAAGATGGCAGTACTGCTGTGCTGGCTGTCACTGCACCTGTAGTAGAATTAGCAGAAGAAAAATTAGTAGTGAATTTTTCTTAAAATTTTCTTCAATTCTTTCAAGCAATTCTTAAAACTTAATGAATTAAAAGAAACGAAAATGTGTAGACTGAAGAACTGGGACCACTTTGGAAGCTTCGTAACTTTCATTCTGTCTGTTTTGTAATTTCAAACGTAAAGCTTTGGTCAGTAACCCTCTCTGCACATTCTTTGTCGTTGGTGGCAGTTCCTTTTGTGGCTATGGGTGTCATAGTATAAAGAGTATTACTGGATTTGAAAAATGAAGTACTGGGAAGTGAAAATCAGATTTAAGAGCAGCTATGCAGCCACCTCTTTTTACCTTATGACAGCTCTTATTAAATGTTTATATGCTGCTGTTTGCAGGAGGGTTCTTCTATATTCAGTGCTTTGATACAATTTCCGTTGCACGTTTTGAGGTGCTATTTACTGATACCAAATACTTCATAAAACCTGGAAACTCTTGTTGGAGGGCAGGCTTTTTTATTTCCTTATGGCTCCTCTGTGCTTTCCATCACTGCAATATACAAGTGCTTTACAGTAAAAGGTTTGTTTATTTTCACAGTATTCTTTGTGGTCAGAGCTTTGTGGTATGCCTTTTTAACTCCCTGTATGGAAACTTGATGAGTGAGAACATGGTCACATCCCTCAGTTTGGTCCTCTGACCTGTGACTACAAAAGCTTTGATGCTCACAGAATCAGAGAAACATTCAGCTTGGAAAAGCCCCTCAGGATCACCAAGTCCCACCAATATCCCTACTCTGCAAGGTTCACCCTAAACCATATCCCCAAGCACCACATCCAAATTACTCTTAAATACCTCCAGGGTGGCGACTCAACCACGTCCCTGGACTGCTCATTCCAATGCCTGACCACTCTTGCTGTGAAAAAATGTTTCCTGATGTCCAGTCTAAACCCACCCAGATGCAGCTTGAGGCCATTCCCTCTTGTTCTATCACTATTTACCTGTGAGAAGAGACCAGCAACAACCTCTCCACAACATCCTTTCTGGTAGCTGTGCACAGTGATGAGGTTTCCCCTCAGCCTCCTCTTTTTTCAAACTAAACAGCTCCAACTCCCTCAGTTGCTCCTCCTAAGTTTTATTCTTCGTGATTCTGAACCTTTAGCTGTAGCTATGACCTCTCAGCCCCATACTTTTAAGTGATGGTTGTTTCTGCAAGTCAGAGAGACACTGCCCAAGAGGGTGTTCACAAAGAAATGTAGATATATTTTAGAAGTATGAATGAATTCTGCAGCAGAAACATACCTCAGGGGTGGGGTTGTGATTTCAGGGCTTTTTTGTTGTTACTGGGGATTTGGGTTTAAGATAATCAGGATATTCTTTACTAGGAGGCCATGTTTTTCTGGAATCCACTAAATTGTCATGGATTTAACATCCTTTTGCCATGTTAGATGTTAGAAAGGTTGTAGAAATTACAGTTGCCCTCATGACACAAGGAGGGGAAACCCATCCCGTTCAGCACTGGATGAGAGTCCTGGGGAAATGTCTGAGCCTGTGTAATTATGTTAGAAGTGCACTGTGAGCAGACTGTGAGGAGGAAGTGCTGTTGTGTAGAGGCAACCTCACCTCTGGCATTTTTACTTTTTGAGTGTTGACTTTGCAACCTAAATAATGTGTTTTGACCACAGCTGTGTGCATTGTTTTCTGGGTGAGAAAACAGACCCACAGCAATTTGTTACGTGGCACTGCACTCTGTGCATCACTGTAACCTCTCTCCTGGGCTGCTGAGCCAGTTGCTGTTTCCCCCAACACCCTTCTCCAGTTCACCTCTGCTCTGCATTTACGTTGTGCAATTCATCTGCTGCTTGAACAGCCTGGATTCATGGAAAGCAGAGGAGGCAGAGGCCTCCTGCTTTATGTTTGGGTAGGTGGGATGCAGCCTGCTCTGTTCAGAAGGTAAAGTTGTCTCTTTTGCACATGCTTGGTGGAGTCAGTCTCTAAAGGACGTTGTTTAAATTGATGTCTTCTGCCAAGCTGAAGTGCCTACAGTTGGCCAAATCTGAGTGGTGATTTTTTTTTTTTATTTTTTATTTTGTTTGTTGCTTTCTGTGTTGGCAGAAAGCTTATCAGTCATGAAAACCTTTTCTGTTGCCCATATTGAAATTCACTTGATTAAAAAAAAATAAAGAAAAAAAAGTCTTCCTAACTTAAAAAAAATTGGCAAAACGCTGCTTGTCATTGCCCTGGGTCTTCAGGCTTATTCTTGGATGAGAGCTATGAGTTATGGAGAGTTATGATTACATGCTGGAGTTTCCAGACATAGTTAGATAGTCAGGAAATTTCAGCCTGATGGACAGGGAAGAGGTTTAAGCTAAAAAATAAGGTATTAACTGACTGTTGGAATAGGTCTTTTGCAAGCAGTCTAAGAAATACTGCAGCTGAGTAGTACCTGACTCTAGTTTGGCAATCCTAAAAATTCTTTTTAAATGACAACTAATAAAATAATTTTATTTCTGCAAGGAAAAATATCAAAGTGTGTAGCACTGCACATTCAGTGATTTTGATAAAGGAAGATAAAACTAAACTGGTCTTAAATGATTTAGGCGTAAAAAAAAATTACCTGAAGGGTAAATTACAGAAAGGAGTAAATATTCTGCAATGTGTTTGCTGAAGCTTGGTGCACGCTTCTCTAATGTGTTGACCTCTGAGCTTATTTATGCCTAAAGCTAGAGGTGTGCTCAGAAGCAAGAAGTAGTTGGATATGAAACCTTTGCCTGGTACCAGCTTTCAGCAGAGGGAAGGAAGGTCAGGAGATGTGGAGTTGTCAATAGTCCACATCTGCCTGTCCTGCCTGCTGCCTCTGCCCCAGTGAGCTGTGAACCCAGCTGCTTGACAGGTGGTGGAGAGAGGTCACCAGGGTGGTTTTATGTTTTCCTGCAGATGGAGGTAGAGTTACCAGATAGTCTTTGTTTACCAAATGTTAATGGTTTCTTAAGGAAATAACTCTGTGCCTTCTGGAGCAAAGTTGTCTAGCTGAGTAGAGTGGTTAAAGCTCAACAAATAGCATTTTAAAATGCTGTGTCTCTCTATGACTAATGAATAGCTTTACTAACTCACATTGCTTGGGAACAACTTACAGACACAGTGGCTCGAAGAGTGCCTGCAGAGCTACTTTTTGTGGTCCTTGTAGACTGTGGAATGGTTAAAGAAAGTGTGATGGACTCTGTTTTTCCCTGGACTTTTACAACCATCATGTTATTTTAAGGATGAAATAGAGAAGCAGTCCCAATGGCATTGCTGCCATATTGCAAACAGAGCTGACAAGCACGGCTCACTTTTAATCAGAAAAAAATACTGTTACTTGCTGCAGTTATCTCAGTAGTTGTGAGGACAACATTTAATATATTTTGGTCTTTTTTTCTGCTTCAGTTGCGTGTTGGTGTGGAAGGCTCACTGAGCTTGAACAATGACAGAAAAAAAAAAAAATCTGTCTCACCTTTCATGAGTTAAAGTTTAAACAGCAAGAGTTAACTAACTGCAGACCGGGAGAAAAAAAGGAAGTTTCTTAGCTTTGCACCTGTCAAGTGCTGCAAATAATTGGAAAAGCAAAAACAAAACAAAACAGAAGCTGTACAGCAGCTGCCAAGCCCAGCATATTGGGTATACACAGGTACCTGGGCCAAGCAGGTTGAGGAAGACAGAACTTTTTGTGTGCAAAGTTGAGATGTGTTTTGTGCTGTGGAAACCATGGGATACAGGTGTGGTGTTTGCACTGGAGGGAACAGCCAAAGCAGTCACGAGGGGGGATTGCACTCTGGCAGGAGGCAACGAAAGCTTTGCTGTAACTTGAGTTGAATATGGCTCAAAGCGTTTTTCCAACCACCTCAGCTGGTCTTGTAACAGGCAGTCTCCCCCCTCACAGACCCTCCCTTGGTTATGTCTTCAGGTCAGAGGTGTAGCCTCCCTCCACAGTAATGAGCCACATTAGGAAAATTATATGTTTCTTTTCTGCTCTCATGTAGCAGGAATGAGTGAGCGACGTGGTTACATTTTTGTGTAGATGTGAATTGGCCCCCTTGTTTTGCTGAAATTAATTAGCTGCCTGGTGCTTCATATTACTAGAAATCCATTACTGAAGACTTGAAAATTAAGGGGGGAAAAAAAAATAGTGGGCACTGGAATTTTAATGCTGGTCGTGGTTTAGTTCAGCCCAGATTGGTAATGTTTTTCAAGATAGAAAGTCTTTTGTTGTTTGTTTTGTGTTGTTTTTTTTTTTTTTCCAGAAGCTTCTGTGTCAGTTGGAGAACCAGAAATTGCAGTAACCCATTAGTAGTGAAAGAAAATCTAAACCTGAATATGATAGGACTGGTAATAATTTACATGTGGTAGGTCTGAAAGCTTAAATTATCCCCAGGAGGCTTTGATTAAGGCGTGTTTTTGCAGCAGGTTAAGCTTTGTCCTGGTGATTCATTTCAATGTTAAGCTTCTTGTGCAACTCATTTTGCATTTCCTTGGTCAATACAGGTAATATTAGGATGCTGGCACTTTTTTGTTATTTAAAGGAACAACAGAAAGTGAAATTGATAAATTTGTTGCACTTGCTGCTACTAAACAAGGCAATAGTAAACTAGACCAAGGTGTAGCATNGAAAATTACAGTATTTTAGTAAGTAATGAAACATGATCTGTTCTGGTGGTCAGAGAACACCTGAACCTCTAAAGTCAGGTGGCCCAATAAATACTTGTTCTCCACATAGAGTTTCTTACTGTATCTTGAAAAGCCTGGCTTCTAGGATGGACAAAACCCCAAATTTGGGTTTTGGCTGTTGTGACAGGACGTGAGGAAAAGGGTAGCTGTGCTCTCTTAAAGGTGGTTAGCTCTGAGTGATCCAACAACAGGTGATATAAGGCAAATGTTCAAGAGTGTGAAATCAGTGGTGTTCTACCTAGGTACCTGGCTGTGGCTTTGGTAGGCTTTTTCAGGCATCTTCCATGGAATACTTTCTTTGATGCGAGGATGAGCTTTTTTCAGGCATCTTCCATGGAATACTTTCTTTGATGCGAGGATGAGCTTTTTTCAGGCATCTTCCATGGAATACTTTGATACGAGGATGAGCTTTTTCCAGGCATCTTCCATGGAATACTTTATCTTTGATGCGAGGATGAGCTTTAAAAATGGTGATATTGTTGGAATGACACAAGTCCTTGAGAAAAACTGTATTTACATACTTAATTGCATTGTCTATAATTGGTGTCTAGCAAGTATTAATGAAATGAATCTGCATTGTGAAGAAGGAAATTATATTCAGTTCTGTTTTAAGAGAATCAAGGAATTAAGAGAACTGATAAAGGTCCCATTAGGATGTTGTGGGGTAGAGCTAGAAAATAGACCTAGGTTAGCAGAATTCCAATCCTTAGATTAGTAGACTCCCACTGCAATACTTAATCTACCAGATTTAAGTTATTTTATTCTCCTGTATGCCAGAACTTGCAGCTGAATCCAGTTGTGTCTTTTTAGATTCTAAACTGTATTGTTTATTTTTAATTTGAAAGAAAACAACATGGGAGAAATGTTTCTTTGCTAACCTCGTATGGAAGGACTTTGCATTTGCTTCATGCTGGGGTGGGGTGGGAAGAGAGAGAAAAAAACCACTCTGTACAGCAGGTTGCTTGGCTGGTATTCAATATTGTGTTAATCTTGTGCATCTTGTTAAACTGCTACACAAGCTGGATGCAGACATATCTACAAGAGCAAATAAACTTATGCTGTTGCTGGTCTGGGCAATCACATGCTCCTGTGGCTTCTGGATCTTACATCTTCTTGCTGTTTTAAGTCAGTGTGCTTCATATGGTAATCCCTGTAAGATAGGGATGCTGTATTTTAGGATCTTCATGGACAGTAGAGTCCAGCTCTGCATTGCTGCTGTTGCTCAGTGTCTCAGTGCAGTAAAGGGAGACATGAAGTTGTGATACTCTTAATCAATCCTTGATTGACTTCCGTTCTCATTAGAGAACTCAGATGTAGGTCAACATTGTACCCCTTCTCCATAGAATTAGCATTTCAGTGTTAAGCAGTTCATCTGGGTTATAGCCATACTTTTAGTTAGACGTGAGAGACTTGTTTTAGGACCACATGGTCTATGTGCACCATTCCTGTATCAGAGTAATAATGGGGCAGCCTTGCCTGTATATTCACACTTCCACTGCAACCCCCCCCCACACACATACACACTTTTTGTTATACAGATAATAAATATCAGTTGAAGACTATTAATACTGAATTTCTGTTGTTGAGCACTTAGACTGTTTGGTACTTGTATTTTACACAGAAAATTTAACATAGAAGTCTGCTGATCTAAATCTTTCATGCTTGTAGGACCTTCTGACTCTGTGTGCTTTAGCAAAGATATAGTAAATACTCTTAAGTCTTACTCTGTTTGCTAGTTTATGATTAATAATAGTGACAGGCTGATTAAGTGCATGGTCATCATGCATGTATTGGTGAGGCTTCTTGGATGTTGATACTACATAACATTTTTTAAATTGATCTGGATGATGAAACGAAGAGCATCCTTACTAGATTTGCAGAAGATCCCGAAGGGAGGAGTGTGTTTGGCACAGCAGCCTGCCATTAGGTGCAACTAACAAGCTGGAGGAGCAGGCCAACAGAACCCCATTAGATTCAGTGAAGATGCATGCACCTTGAATAGAACAACTCCATGTAACAGTGTGGGCTGGAAACTATTGGTCTTGAGAGCAACTTGTGTGTTGGGATTTGATTTGTTTGCATTACTTTTAAAAGAAAATAAACTTGGAGGACATCAGGTTGAGTCAGCAGTGTGTCCTTGCAACAGTAAAGGCCAACAGCTTGACTGCATTAGCAAGAGTGTGGCCAGCAAACTGATGGAAGCAATTATTCTTGTTTACCATTTGGGAGAATAGAACTAGAAAACTTACTCAGTTTTGGACTCCTGAAGACAAAATTTGGTATCAACAATCTGGAGAGAATCTATCAAATGGCTGCTGGGACTGGAAGGCTGGAAACAGGAGCTCACTGCTTAATTTGCAACTGCAGAGAAATCGGGAACCCAGATTTTCTCAAAGGAGCCCAGTGTGATAGGACAGGAGGCAGTGGTCTGGCAGTAAAACCTTAGTGTAGTTCACAGGAACAATGGTAGTGATGATTTTATTGTAATTCTGACTAGTTGTAAAGGAAAACATGTTGGTTGTGAGAGAGGGTAAGTAACATGAACAGGTTGCACAGAGAGGCTGGTATCCATCCTTGGGGAGTCTCCATCCATACATTCTCAGAACTCAACTGAGCAACTTCAGGTTTCATTACTGAACTTTGGAGTTAGCCCAGCTTTAAGCAGGTGTTGGAACTAGATGAGAACTTAAGGACTTAAGGAAGACTCTGGAAATACTACCTGACTCAAGTTTTTCTATGGTTCTATACAGCTAGCTTGTTGATGAAGAGTTTATAGAGGTATCTTTCTATGTGACTGTTAACCTCTCTTATGCCAAGGCACGTATAACCAAAACAGTGGGTTTTTTTGAGGTCAGGAGACTGTGTCAATCTGGCTTTGGAGTATGTGTATGTATATGTCANTTTTTTTTTTTTTTTTTTTCATAGGAGAGCTTGGTTGAGTGTGATCAGGAGAGGGGGTTTTGGTTTTTGTTTTTCTTTTTCTGCTTCTCCGGTGTCAAAGAGCAAAGCCAAAGAGCCGATTTGGAGAACAATGCTCTTACAAACAGAAATGCTCTCAGTGACTAACTACTTGTTTGCTCACAAAGCTGGTCTGCAGCACTGCTGTTCCTTTGTTTGTTTTCATTAAGAAGTACAGATATTTGCAGGTGTTGTCTTTGCTCTTTTCTTAAGAGAAGATGCTATCAGGGTAGAATCATGGGCACTTTCAGGTGCTCTCATTATTGAGTAAGGCCAGAATGCCATCCCTGTAATNAGGAAGGCAAAGTCAATATGATAATTAGTAGCTGTTTACAGGCATTTTCTTCCTGAAGGTATAGTTTCTACCATAAAATTACTTATTCCCTGAAATTCCTGCTTTAAGGATTAATTTGTCAGCAGTTTTGGGACTTTTGAATATTGAAGTGCTCTCTATCCTCTTTTCAGGATGAGACAATAGTAGCTCTAAATGGACAGTTGGACTAGACGATCATTGTAGGCCCTTTCCAACAAGCTATTCTAAAATATTAGATACTTTTGTAACCCTCTATAATCACCAGGTTGCTTCCATGGCTAGGGGATTTGTTCCCTGAAAATGTTAACACATGTGAAGGCTCATCATCCTCAAAGTTGGTGAGATTTATAATATCCACTCCTTTCTGGCTTGTGCCATCTTGTCTTTCAGTGTTGTCTGTCTCAAAGTAAGCTCTCATGTGCCTGCAGTATAATCAGCTTTTGGTCTTGAATCCTTAATTATTGACTAATGTCAAAGTAAGGGCTTACTGAAGAACAACTTAGTTTTTTATGTCTACTCCTCCTACATTTTTTTTTGTTTGATATTTAAAAATATCACAGTATCACCAGGGTTGGAAGAGACCTCGAAGATCATCAAGTCCAACCCATTACCACAAACTTCAAGACTAGACCGTGGCACCAAGTGCCACGTCCAAACCCACCTTGAACACCTCTGGGGGACGGTGACTCCACCACCTCCCTGGGCAGCCCATTCCAGTAGTGAATGACTCTCTCAGTGAAGAACTTTCTCCTCACCTTCAGCCTAAACTTCCCCTGGCACAGCTTGAGACTGTGTCCTCTTGTTCTGGTGCTGGTTGCCTGAGAGAAGAAAGTAACCTCCTCTTGGCTACAACCACCCTTCAGGTAGTTGTAGACAGCAAGAAGGTCTCCCCTGAGCCTCTGGACTCTCTGTCTTCAGGATCAAATAAAGATATTTGTGTCCATCTCAAGCTACAGTCTAGGCACATAGTTGTAAGCAAGAGTCCTCCTGTATTTGTGGGGGTGGTGTATGCCTGGCCTTACAGCTGCAACTGATAAAAGGCAGTGTTGGGCTGAATCTGCACAGGTGTGCAAACACAAAACGGTGTTTGCTTACTCCGCTGCAATCTGAATCCTTCACTCCTCAAAGTATTTGTTTTCCCTGGAAAATGACATCGTAGTGTAATAGGTAGAAGACCACATTAAATATCACTTAACAGATCTGATCACTGCAAGAAAAAGGAGTGATTTTTCTGTACTTTTTTTTTTTTTCCCCCAGGAAGATTAACTGTAGCTAACAAACTGAGACTACCCCACCTCGATACAGGACTGACAAAAACTGCATTGACTAAAGACTTATGTCTATACCATTTCCACTGGAATTTTGTCTTACCTTGTGTAGTGGTGTTAGGTGAATATGACTATTGCTATGGCTTAAGAAATGGAGGATTGTGTTGATGGTTCCACATAAACATCAGGACAAAATCCTACATTTTGAGGATGGCAGAGCACTGGACTGCCCAGATGTGTTGTGGAGTTTCCATTTCTGGAGACACTGAACACCCACCCACCTGGACTTGTTCCTGATTGATTTACTCCAGGTGATCCTGCTCTAGCAGTGAAGTTGGCCTAGATGATCTTGAGAGGTCTTTTCCAGCTCCTAGCATTCTATGATTCTGTGTCTGTCCCTGCAGCTAAGGCTGAAGTGCTGCAGACTGACTCTGGCCAATGTGTGAATACATTGCAATTGCCTTTAGCCTCATAGATGTCACACTGTTGTATTTTTCCTCAAGTATATGAAAGTATTGAAATTGGGATGAGACACTTAATATTTGTAGGTGTGTAGATGTAGCTGTCTGTTCCACTTCCCCCCAGTTAGAAGTTTGAGCCCTAAAAGTTCATAAAGGTGGTGTGTCCTCAAAGCATCTTCCTTTCCTTGGCTGACTCACAGGTTTAGGGTGGTGGGGCAAAGACTGAGTATTCTGCATGAGTTCATAGTTCGGACTGCAACCCTTTTGTTCCCATGTTCCCCTTGCAGTTCTTATTCTGTAGACACTCCTGTACAATTTCTCCCAGTTGCCAGAAGTTCCTGTGTAAGTAATGATCCTACATGTACATGGAGACACGAATTCTTTTGTGGAAGAGAGATAAGTACTATTTGAGTTGAAATAAGTAAAATATTTTCTTGGATTTGGCTTCTGTATCTGACAAGTGAATGTGGTAGCATCTTAATTTGGCAAACACTTTATAATGTTCAGTTTTATTACACTGCATTGCTAAAAATCCTGGGTGGATGAAAAAATAATGATGCAGATTTCTTATTAAAGTGACAATTGAAATATACATAAATATTATCTGGAACAGGTGAGGAACTGAAGAATGTAATTTGCTATAGTACAGTGATTCATTATTTCATCAGTACTCATGTATTATACATTTCCATTAAGTATCTGAGCTGGTGCCTCTTCTATTGCTAGATAGCTACTACAGCAAGTGTAATGGGAATTAATAGCACTGCAGAAGGAAAGCAACAGATAACAAATACTACAAACACAGTCAGCTTTGAAAATAATGATACCAGTATGAGACTTGAAGAGGCTGATTTTATTCTTTTTTTCCTGCCAACTCCTTGTCCAGCAACTCCTAGAAGGAGAAAAGGGGACTGTGGAAGTGTCACACTGTTTGGGGTGGCCTCTATGCTGTTCCTGTGCCCCTAGAATTACCCAGCTGGCAGTACTTACATACACATTTTGGGTGCAAAGCTATTGCAATTAGATTAGCAATGAGAGATGCATCGAAGTAAGGCAGCATTTAGTGTTGCATGTGTGTGTGTTATCAGTTCTCTCTGTTTATTAAGACTAGAACAGTTGTAACATCTGATTGCTTTTCATCACTTCGGGGTGAACCAACCAATCTTCCTTTATGGTGCACATCAAAGCGTGTAAACCAGAAAATACCTTTCCCATTTAAGTTTAGAAGTAGCTGATCACAGTTCCTTTCAATTCATGCAGAGCAGGTAAAAGTCATTAAAAAAATACACTGTTTTAAAGTATTAGGCATAGGTTGCACCTTTTCTCTAGAAACAGTGTTTCTCACGTTTCTTGTCTGAAATGAAAAGCATTGGATTTTCTGTGAGAGCCTGATGTGAACTCTCACCGTGAATCTGGCCTGAACAGCAGCCAGGGAGTAGGGGCCAAGACTCCTGCCGCCGGCTTCTTCATCCTTTTGTTCAGGAGGTGGGGCCCTGGCTCAGGTGAATAACTGTTGGAGTTGCCCAGGTTAGCTGCTCTTATTGTATAAAGACATAACTGCAAGATGGTCTGACCAGCAATAGTCCCATGGCTGTTTGTCATAAAATGTTTGAGCCATCTGTTGTTAGACAAACTGCCCCAGTCTACCACCTGGTGTTTCACTGAGCCGAGGGATTTGTTCCAGATTAGCACTGGTTTACTTAATAAATATTGAAAGAGAAAAAAAAAAGTGGAGACAAGAGGGAAGATGATGTGATAGTTTTTCTGTTTTATTGAGTGCTGAGTAATGCCATTTGGATCATTGTCTCCTTTTGTGTTTCATGTGTCACTAAAACCCATTTTCTTTTCATTTTGAAAGTTGAGGATGAACGTTAAACAGATACAACACTACACAGGGTGTAAAGTTCTGAGTGGTGTATGATTTAATTGGGAGTTGTGGATGGCCACCTGCTTTACCTTTGTTCTAGTGGCAATCTGGCAAGTGGCTGGTTTGGTGTGTTACAAACCATCCAGGGGAGCTGCAGACTGCCTGGGTTGGCATGGGCTGCTGGAGTGTTTGGCTAGTAGCCCTTTGAATGCAAAGGTCCCCTAAGCTCTTAAGGACCTTTTGTTTGGTTGTTTGGTTTGGTTTTCTTTTGTTTGGGCTTTTTTGTTTGTCAGTGATCGCAAAATGCATCACTTTCGCTATGGGCACAGAGGTAAATTCTAACCATCATAGGCTATCTTATTTCCTTTTGCTAATCTTTAAAATAAAAAAAGACTGCACGGCACTCAGGTAATGTAATTCTGAGTTCTGTGCCAGCACCTGCCCCTTGTGTCCCTGCAACTGTTACCTGGGTCACAGGGAGGTGCAGGAGGTGTTGTAAGTGAGCTCAGCTTAGGACAATGCGTATCTCTTGACATAGAAGTTTTTTTGTTGTTGCTGTTCTTTGGGGCTTTTGTTGTTGTTGTTTGGTTGGTTGGTTTGTTTTGGTTTTTTTTGGTTTGTTTTTTCAGAGAAAGCAAGTAACACTCTGTTTTCCATCATGTTATTTAGATTAAAAAAAGCCCTCCAGCCTGCATCTGCATTATTGGTGTAACCCTCAGCTTCCTTCGACTTTATTGCTTCATGTTCAGGTTTTGGTGTCTCCAAGATGTAGGAAATTAATGTGCAGATTGTTAAAAAGCTACTAGGTTTGTATTTTTATTTTTTTTTTTACCACGATATTCTACTTTTTAATCTAAAAGGTTGGGGGCTTTTGGAGGCTGAGTACTGGTTAGAAAGCTAAAGAATTGATGGGAAGAAGCACCTGATTATGTACTTTGCTGAAAACTTCATCATAAAGCACTGAATGTAGAATAGGTTTATTTTTCTGTTGTTACATTTAAATTTATATAAGAATGGAGAAAGCATTTTCTGCAAAACAAGCACTGAAGGAAAAGTGTACACACCTGAAATCCTTGCATTGTGATACCGCAATTAATTTCAACCTAATGGTTTGGGTTTGAGATACGTTGGCAGTGTTTTGTAGCCTGCATTCGGATCCTGATAGTTAGAAATGAGTTGTTTAGGAGTCTACAGAAGGAGTATTAATTTTGATTCTTTTCCTAGCAAATACAGTCAGAAACCTTGAGGAAGACAGTATAACTTACTCCTGTTGCCCTTTGAAGACTTATTGGCACTTGCCTGTTTTGATTTTGAATAGTGGATTATCGACAGGTTTCTGTAACTTCAAAAGCAATAGCAAACTGCTTTTGGGTGATTTGGGTTGTTTTTTGTAGGAGCTCTTATAGGGACCAAGGGTAGATACCTGAAATTTAAAAACATCATGTGTCAAGCAACTATCAGAAATGCATTCTTGTGTCAGCTTGTTGGCTGACAAATGCTTGCCCCTTGTATTCTTGTTTCCAATGTTATTTGACACATCCTGGAATTTAACTCAATTCTGTCTGCGCTGAACTGGGAGATACTTAAGTAGCTTTCAGCTCTTTTGTGGACACAGACTGTATAAGCAAATAACATTTTAGGCTTGCATAGGATGTCAGGGCATTTCATGAACTGCCCATTAGAAGCTTGGAAATACCACTTCGTTAGTTAAATCAGATTTTGTGCCTTACTTGTGTCCCTGCAGCATACCTTGTTTCCTAGCTTGGGGAAGCAGTGTGTGAAGTTAAGTGGCTGTGTGAATGGGCTCAGTGTTGGAGCCTCTATAGGGCTGCCTTTTTGTGACACAAGATAGCGTAGCCAGCAGCACCTTGGCTTGTGTCAAAAGGAGTTCACTGGCAAAGTGGAATCAGTCAGCTGCAGCAAAGTCTAACCCTGCTTCTCAAGATAATTTGGCATACATGGAGAGAATTAATGGCCTGGCTGGGTCGCTTCCAATGCCTTCTGTAGCCCCTTCAAACCTACATTGCCTTGCTTTTTATAACCAAAGTGTTGGTGTGGCCTCTCCAGACCCCCGTGTTTTGAAGAATGTGTTTCACACTAGGAACTTGAGTGCACTAAAAGCTGTTAAATGTTGCTGTGGAAATAAATCCTAACTGAATTTTCTTTCTCACAGCTTGAACTCCTTGGTTTTCCTTAAAGAAAAAAATAATTTTAGAAGAAGTGAATATGTTAAAACAAGCAAAAGCTTTTGTGGTTGTAGCATTGTTTTGTAAGCCGTGAGCACAGCTAGATGCTGTAGAAGCATAGTTCGGGTAAGATACTGAAATTTCAAGATGTAGGCAGCTCATTTTTCTGTTGGCAGAAAAACTGATCATTTTCTTAAATCACTGTAAAAGAGAGCCCTTTTATACTAAGGATTATTTAAGTTGAAGAAATCTACCAAGCACACTGGGATGTATATGGAAAAACTCTGAGTACAAGTACTTGATAATACAAAAGTTATTAACAGTTTGACAAAGCACACTGCAGTTAAATCTGCAACCTTCCTTGGAGTGGTGTATTTATGAAGACTGTTTACTGCATATTTAGCATCTTTCAGGACAGTTTGCTGTTGAGAGTTCATGGTCAACTTATCTAAAACAGAGTGCAATAGTACAAGTAATATGGCTGGGCTCAGCTAAGCTGTTTTGGCACGTAAGTATGGTTAATAAGCTTCATGAAGTTGTTAGTATGTCTGAAATTGGAGACCATGTCCCATCTGTGTTCTGGGTGCTTCTCGGAGGTTTTCCTCAGGTAGCTCTGAGTTTTCCATCTCAGGTCCATGAGGATTGAAGTCCAACCTCAGGGATATGAGTTTAGCAGCTGGCTGAACCCAGACAATTATCAATTCCTCCTCTGCTCTCATGCATTTTTGGTACTTTCTCTGGAGAAGAGAACATCTCTGACATGATCTCCTGAAAGTTTTTTGTTTGTTTTTGTTTTTGTTTTGTTTTTTCTTCAGTCTTGTAACCTTAAATCAGTCATGTGAGGCAGGTAAAACAAAGTCCAAGTTATTTAAAACTAAACTCCCTCTTAAACGTGAATAATTTTGTTTGTCCTTCACTTTATATCAGAAATGGTATATTGAGTGAGATAGATTTACTCATCATTTGGAATGCTTGCCTGTCATCTTTGCTGAGACCCAGGGTTTGTGCAACACTCAGGCAGTGAAAGTTTAAATGTGGTTCATTTTGTGTTAAGCAGTTTTTTGGCTCTGGTGGCTCCAGTGTTATAACACACTTAAAGGGAAAGCTTTGTCCGCTGAACTGGAAAAAGTTGTAACCAGTCTGTCTCTTATTTCCCACCCTGTGAGGCCGCCTGAATTTTGACAACAAGATGACAGCCTGGCTTTTGGAACAGAGTTTTGGTTTTACTGCTTGAGTGACTTTGAACAAGTCTCTCTTTACTTCTTGGTCATGAAATTGTGATAAAGAAGGATATCCACCTTGTGGGTATGAGGTTAAGAAAATGGTTCTTGAACAAAAGAAAGGATTTATGATCCTTGGATGAAAACAGATACAATAAAATGCAAAACAGCATTATTTCGAGCCCGGTTTTTAATAACAAGATTATTGTAGCGTGCAATGGGATAGTCAGCTCTAACATATCATGACATGCTGAAACATCTGCTGTACATGAGTACCAAGCTACCTTCCATGTGTGCATAGTGATATTACAGTAAGCCTTCAGGTAGGGTCTGAGTAAAGCAGGTGGGTATCGGGTTGTTCCCAGATACCATGACTTGTCAAGGGATGTTTGAAGAGATGTTTTTTTGTCTTTAACAAGGAATGTATGAACTCTTACCGTGTAGCATTTAACCCTTTTACAAACTGAAATTCATTAAATTTTACAGCAGGCTGTAGGTAGTTGAGAAGATAATTATAGCTGCTTGCTTGGGAACAGAGCAAGTAGCCTTCAGAAAGTGGGCTTTTCAGGTGCTGACTTAATTATATTTCTACTTGCCTCTGGCATAGTTTCTAGCAGATTTATCTTTTTTTATTATCATGCCAGAAAACATCCTTTGAAATATGCGGCTTTATGTAAGCTTAGCAGTTTCCCCATCTGTCCCACTGTCCAAATTGGAGTTTATTAACTCTTCCAAAATAAGTTCATGTCTTCCATTAGTGTGCCTGTATTCTCTAGAACCAAACTGTCAAACTGGGCAAGGAAAGTCAAGATTAGTGATCTTTGTACTGAGATCAGTCTTATCTGTATCAAGTTTATTTGCGTGTTCTCTGTATGTGTAGATAAATCTGGTGAAAGTTGCAACTACAATAACTCTGAATCAATTTTCTCATTGTGAACAATTACACAAATTTTAATAACGGACAGTAGATAAGCGGATCTAGAGCTTCAGATGAACCTCTGGATGAGAAGGCCAAGTCCTTTTCAAACTACTTTTAAAATTTCCTCTTGGATATTAGTGTAACATGTAAATGGAAATGCATCTAGAAGAGGACCATGCATGTGTAGCTGGAGATGTAAGCTGACTGTTCTGACTGTTGATGGTCACCCTTTCATTATGCAAGTCAGAATTGCTTATGGTCAAGAAATACCTTTTTTTTTTTTTTTTTTTTTTTTTTTTAAATTCCTGTTCCACCTATGCCCTTATTCCATCTCATCTATGTTGCTTGGTGTTGTGTTCTATTTACATGCTCAGTTGACCTCTGGGAAATGAAGACAGAAGATCATGCTTTATGAAAGTAGTCTGAAAGACCTCTTTCTGCCATCTACTTTCTCCTTAATGATAATCCATAAAACTCTAGAAATGCGGATCTCTAGAGTCTGCTTTTTTCAAATCTGAAGACAAAATTTAAGCACTTACAGATTCCCACTTAGGCACAGATACCTACGGTGGTGTTAATTCTTCTCTTCATCCAAATTTCTTTCCCTTATGGGTTTGTTTTCAAGGAACACAAATAATGGATGTGATCCATTTGCAGATGATCACTGCAGAATATGACTCTTAGCAGCTGACCCCACTGGAAATACATTTTTGCATGTATATCAGTGGTGTGTTGACTTAACAAAGCTGTTTATAGCTTCTCTTATTTTCAATTACTTGCAACAAATTATAATTATATCAATTATAATTATATAATGGAAACAAAGAGAAGGAAGAAGGCAAATAAATGTACAACAGAGGGAGGTTAGCAACTGGATAAAAAAAAATCTGAATTTCTCTAGGTTAAAAACAAATAAAACTGTGTCTGATGATGGAGTCAAATGAAAATGATTCTGGCTACCCTTTCTTGGAGTTTTTAACATCTTACTGTTCCCCCTTCAGTAGAATTGCTCATTAGGCATCTGTTCGTAGTCCCTACTTGTTTGTATTTCTCGCTGAACCTCATCATTTTCTTGGAGTGGAGTGCTGACAGCTATAGCTCAGGGGCTGGGCAGAGCTGGCTCCGGTGCAGAAAGGCAACCCCCAGCACAAAACGTGCCAAGAGATTTCGTTGTCTCGTGACTAGACATGGCAGTAAATATGTTTTGTTGTTGAGCAGTAGAAAGCGGTTATGCAGCACTGTTCTTTTGGTTGGCAAATTATAGCACAGGTAAAGAAAGTGAAAAAACTGGAGTGAAGGAAAGTGGTAAAGTGGCAGAGAGTGGGCTTGCAGGCAGTGTGGTCAGTAATGAATGGCAGGATTCAGGTACACACTGCTTTTGGGTTTGTTTTTTTTACTGTACCTGTGACATTTGGATAGGAATAGCATTGGGCAATCCCTTTACATTTATTCAATAGTTACATTGCAGGGCTTAATATTCTTTTTCTAGAAACGCCATTTACACGGCAAAGAAGAGTCTATAAAATATTAGTGCCTTAATCAATACATGCACATGAAACCCTATTCTGCTAATCTTAGCTCACTAGAATTGTCTCTTATCACACTCTTTTGTTCTTGTCTTTAGCTTCATATGCAGTTTAGAAAAATGCTCTCTGTTGATTGAAGTTACTTGCAGTATTAAAACAGTGATAAGTAATTGCTGAGAGGTCTAGAACAGCTAACCACTTAGTGAAAACACATCCTACATGTAAGTCCTTTAAATCAAGCTGAAAACCTCTAATACACAGTACAGAACTATGATGGACGTGGTCTTAAAAAAATTTTTTTTTTATTATAATTTTGCATACTGTAATCTGACAATAAGCCCTTAGTACTGATTGAACTGTGAAACCTAGAACATGTGTTACTACAAGTTGCATATATGTGTTCTGAGAACTGTTTCCAGTTTGGAGGCTCATTTACAGGCAGTTAACACACAGCAGTCTAAATTAATGCCTGAGATACAGCTTGGTTTTGTTACTTTGCACATGAAGATGACTGTCCCACTCTCCAGGAAAAAGCACTGCAACTTCTTGCATTTTAACTCTTTTTTACATTACTGAACACCACAGTGATAATAAATCAACAATAATTCATTGCATACCTGTGCTGTTTTGTAGAGTTTTAATGTAGACTATTTTATGTGCAACTGCCAAAATACATTTTTCCCTCAAAATATTTCCCTTTAAACAGGGAAAAATGTGTGCTTTCTGCTTGTCTGTTTTAAATTCAATATAGCAGCTGCTTGTTCTGGCTTTTGGTGTTAAGCTGAAAGCTTACAATAGTTCTCTGTTAGGCGAGAAACCAACCTTAAGTTCTTTCTGGAGAGCATTTAGGAAATCAGTGTGTACAACATCGTAATTCAGTTGTCTTGAGCCATCCCAGATTGTCAGCTTTGTGGGAATGGATTCCAGTAGCACTTGTGAAATTTGAAGGCAGGATGACAGATTTCATAGGCACTGGCAAATCACTACATTTCCTGTAATCTCTTTACCCCTCTCCACACCTTGCTTTCCAGACCATCCTTCTTCACATCCCTTCTGCTCTACTCATTCCTGTATCACTTCCTGCTTTTGCCTTTGTAAGTACTGGGGTGAGTCTCTTGGCCTGGCACACCTGGGTGCTGGTAGTGGCTGTCAGGCCAGCCTTCCATTGACATAATCTGAAATTTACTGTTTTTAAAAATCATTCTCCCCTGCTCATCCACCTCCAAAAGAAATAAAATTTTCAGGAAGATACATTGCATGAGAGACATGGTCTAAATATACAGCACTGTAACACAGGGTACTGAAGATTCCTTGTTAAGCATTTTGTGCTTTGTACCTGGCACGCTAACAGCAAGAGTAAGTGCAATTCACCTCTAAACTATGCACAGCAATTCAGAAGGAAAAGAGTAAAATGGTGAACTTGAAACAGAAGTGCCTGAAGTCATCTTTAAAGCATTGTTTGGAAATGTTCATATTATCTCCATAACTGAGGATGAGGAACACAGAGAAAAGAACCCAGAATGAGTGACTTGAAGTGCTGAAGTCTTTTTAAATATGGATTTCTCATGAAAAATGGTTTAATGCAAAGTTCTTTTTGAGCTTAAGTTTCATTTAATAAATTAAATTGACTCTTTTTTACTTGAGTTATATCATCTTTACTGAAGTCAGCATAACAAGTAACTTTGAATATAAATAGGAAATGCTTGAGATGGTCTTTTGTCTAACTACAGCACATATTTCTATGTGCTGCAATTGTGTTTTGTTTTATATCAGTAATCCATGATTAATTTGGAGCAGTAACATCCTTGGAGGGATGATAGGGGTTTGGTTTTTTTCCTTCCTTCTTCCTTTTCTTTCTTCAGAATAGAAGTGGATGAAATGTTTCAAAGTTTGGAATGGAGATCCAAGTGTGTTAAGAGACAACTTAGGTAGATTAAAGGATCCACAGTAAAAACTTAAGGTACAATAATAATTCTTTCACTACCCATCCAGCTCTCTTCACTTTCTATCTGTATGCTGTTGTAAAAAATAGATAATAGCTGACTAGAGATGTATTTAGTCTTTTAAAGAGTACTTGAAAAAATGAAGTAAAAGGGATTGTATATTACCTAGATGTACTCTAGAAGAAATGTTTTAATGATCTCAACATTGACTTCCTCCCCAGTTTTAGGATGTTAAGGGTATAAAACACAGTTAGAGAAGGTATTTGGTAGCTACATTAGCTGTATCCCTCTAAGTACTCTGTACACAGAATTACAGAGGCCTTTGCTGGTGTTGCTTGCTCACTGAGGGTTGTTTGTCAGTCCTTTCTGAGTACTTAAGACCCTACTTTAAGGGGAAGGCTAACACTTGAGAAGCTGCACAGTTCCAATCAAGTAGGTGGCCTTACTTAGTACAAGAGTTCAAGGTCCCTTAAATTTGTCTAATAACCTTAAGGTAATAAATCAGGTTATAGTGATTTGACATAAGAACATACTAAACATGCAGATACATACTCATAGGACCTTTTGTTTTACCATTCAAGGATTTTTTTTTTTTCCCCTGAGGCTAAGCGATGTATACAGAACAACTGAGAGGCTGCCTGAGGATAGTAGTTTTGTTTTCCTATAAGATTTTGTAAATACTCTCCTACTCCACGTTGTAAATTTATTCTTGGATTATCTATAGTCCAATAAAAGGATTTCCAGCTCACAGCAAGTGTCACATGTAAAGGCTTCCAGGTCTGAGCTGGTTAAGCAGCATTCCTGAAGCTGCCAGTCCTGTGGCCAGGGTGTAGGGTTGTCCCCCTCCACCTTGCTGTTGCAAATTGCCAAACCATTTATCAGGGGCAGATCCACCTTGAGGGAAGGGATTTAGGCCTGGCTTATGTGAATTAGTCAACTGAGACCCCATCAGTACAGAGCCCACAGAAAACTTCACCTTTGAGGCTTCAGTTCTGAATCAAATTGAAATAAATTAGTTTCTACAACAACATCACAGGTCTTGGGGGGGAAAAAAAAACCCACACATGCTGAAAATGTGCATTCAGAAGACTAAAGCAATTTGTTGTTGGTTATTTAAAAGTTCTTTCTGGTAAAACAGAAATTCTTATTTCAGCTACTGCTGTACGTCTTGCTGCATCACGCAAGTACCTAGCACAGTTTTCAAAATTAGATAATGTGGTGTTGTGAGGAAGTTAATTTTCCTCCCTCACTTTTTCACTGTTTGCATTTGTGAAAGTGTATATGTGCCTAGTAAGAATCACATAAAAAAAAATTCTAATATCTGGTACTACTTGCAATGAAAACTTTATACATGCCATGAATTGCCTTATATTTCTCAGAGCTTAATTTAATTGTTATGTGGAGACCAATACTAGTTAGTGAATCTCTATTGTTTTGGTACTTGGGAGCTTTTGTTTTGATGATGATATCTTCTCATAGCTGAGTTTAAGATCAAATGTTGACCTTCATAACCATAGTTCAAAATCATTTATGTCTGTTGTGAGCCTTTAGCCTACAATCAGCACATTCAATTTATTGTAAATACTGCTTTGGAAGGAAGGAAGCCAAACTTTCTGGGAGCTCAGGCTTCTGTGTAAGAGTTCTCTGTAAGGGTTAGGCTTTTACTTCTGCTTGAGATGGCTTCACTCTATTAGAAATCTTAGTGGAAGTAATGGTGTTTGAAACCCTGCATCAACTACCCCAGGTTTCTGAGAGAAGTAGCATGAAGTTAGTTCAGGTAGTTGGTGGCTGGTGATAGCTGTCCTCTAAAGACGCATGACAGACATCAGATGACTTTGAACTATGGTTATAAAGGTTAACATTTGATCTTGAGCTCAGCTATGAGAAGGCATCATCATCAAAACAAAAGTTTCTGTTTGTTTTTTAGAATGCTAAGACAGATGTTGTGTTGACCCTTTGAGTTTGTTAAATCATTAATTTAAACTGTGTTTGTGAGTAACAGAGGTAAGACAAAGATTAATTCTTTCTATTGGGACTTGCTTAGCTGTGATAATGTCAAGTTTTGTGTGTTTGGTTGTGTTGGTTTTTTAAAAGAAAACAATAATAAATTTTGCTGCTTGGGTGAGTTGGTGCAGAGGGCACTCAAAAGTTCTTGATGCTATTCAGTGGTGCTTGGATTTCTTGTGAAATGATATAGTGACTTTGGAATGGTTTCTAAGCAGTGCTTTTTAGCTGTGCATTGGAAGGAACTGAAACTACTTAACCAATTAGCTTCTCAAACACACAGTTTTTAAGGCAAACCCAAAATTTGTCTTGCAAAGCAAATGAGTTATTAAATAGCTGCAAACAACAACTGAACGATCAGTCTGTCATTCCATTAATATTCTTCCTTAGCAAGAACATAAAGAGAGATATTTTCTTCAGGTAAAGCCAGGATCTATGATGGCTTAATGAGAATTTCTTAAATTCATACCATGTGACTGTATGTTCTTATTTTGGTGTAGTTCTTTTCCTGAATTTGGTAAGACCCTCGCTACTTCTATGCTGTTCTCATAGCAGACTGGTGATTTTCAGTAAAACTGGGAGGCTCCCTTCCCTGGTTCCCCCCCAACTGTCAGTGATGTGGAGTCCTTGTTGATAGTAACTTCTACTTCACTCTTCCAGGAAGACTGCTTGTAAACAGATGTGTCCTGCTACCCCCACATTGATTAGCTTTTACTGGGAATGCAAACAAACTGGTTTTGCTATTTTTATACACAGCAGATGGGCAATTTCTGGAGTGAGATTTGCTTGACAAATGGAAGTTCAGTGTGACAAGGTGCCTTCCTACACAACTCTTTGTCCCTCTGGCCTGTTTGGACTGTTCTTCTGGTCTCTGAACTGAGCAGTGTTTTTTGGAAAACTTTAGAAGTCACCTTTAAGTGTGTCTCTATTTTTACCACAAATATTGTTCTACCCAAAATGAGATAATATTTATTTTTGAATTGCCCATACAGGGTAGAGGTGAAATTATATTTTACAGTGATAGTTTGATAAAGATTAGTGACTATATGAAGCTAGTTCTCTTCAGTGGAGATTCTCTTAGCAAACAGTGCATTTAATGCACAGAAGGAATTACAGAAACAGAATTATCAGAGAAGAAAAACTTAGTTTAAGTCGAGACTTTTGTGTGAACAGTTCCTTAGCCAGCCCAGAGTTCTGTAATCGAAAAGAGTGGAGATTATGGAATTAAGGTCTGATCAGGTTATGTTAAGGCAGGTTTGGTTTTGAATTTTTTTAGATAGGTGTATGAAATCAGAGAGAAAAGTGAAAAATTATATTAAATTAAGGTTACATAATCTGGATTTATTTTGGCAAAGAGAGACCAATTTTATTAAGGGAATATATATATAGTGGGGAGCCCTAAGAATAAGGGGAATACAATGCACATCAGACTGAAAAGTGAGATATTGTGGATTTTGAAATTGTGCTGAGGATGTTTGTTCTATGTCCTTCTTATATCTTATAAAGGTTTATGCAAAGCATATAAAATCTTCTGACTTTTTCAGACACCATAGGCTGTGGCAGTAATTTACAGATGTTAAATTCAACAAATCTCAGAATGATGAGAAAGTTGCATCAGATCAAGACAGAGATTGTAGCATATTAGTTGTAAAGTGAGTTCAAAACGTTGATAGTATCATTGTCCATTTTGATGTCAAGGTCAAATGCACAGTTTAGCATACAGAATGGAGAGTGAAGGAATTGGCATTTCAAAATTTATAACTTCTGAGAATTATGTGTAAAGTCTAAATTATTCATGTACTTTCAAGAACTCAAGCAGTCCTGTTGAATATTATAACTCATCATGAATATCTCACACATTTAAAATTGATAAAGTTGTTGTATGAACAGTGAAATATTTACCTGTTTATTTTTTCCTCAGGTTTACTCTTTCAAGCAACAGTCATAGTTTGAGGCATAGCTTGAGATAGGTTTGCTGCAGCAAATAATTGTATTTTTGTGTTCTCTAATTTTATATCTGCATTGTTAATATTGTGATTTTCTGATATGTTTAAAGCTGGGTGGAAACACAATTTGTATGTCAGTTTTATTTTGGGTACAACTACTTCCATAGAAAGGGGAATGATTTAGAAAATAAGTCTGGTAGTGCAGTATCTCTTTCCCCTTGCTTTACACCTAGGATGTTGTATAAGCTTGCCTAATTCCTGTCAGAGAGAAGATACTCTTGCATATAACATCTGACAGTTTTCTCAGAAAGTGGCAAATACTGGCAGAAATAAGAGTAAGCAACTGTTCCTAAAAAGTGGTAAAGACTGAACAGAGGCAGAGAGTGAGAGTAATTTTTGGCATACTCATGGGAGCAGAGAGGGAGGATGTAACTATAACACTTTAAGGAGGACATACTGGAAATGAAGCCTCTCAGGTCTTCTGAATATCAACGCAGTAGATTTGACCTTCACTTCGCCTCATAGTCTTTTGCATTGTTAAGTCTAAGGTGCCTCTAAAAAAATTCCATCAGATTGAGCTGCTGGTAACAAAGATGCAGAACTTTTGCTCCTGTAAATTCTGTAGTGTATTTTGGAATAAGTGCCTGTGTAACATTTATGTCCTTGTTTACTGTCCCTTACTGAAGAATTTGACCTGCATTCTGCTGGTGTAGGTAACCCTATATCTTGCAGACAGTTTTATATCTTTAAAATAAGATTAACACACACTTTGCTCCCTGAATACTACTGAAACCCAGAGTGCGTTGTCCAATAGCAAGACATGTGAAAAGTGGATGAACGAGGCTCAGATTTTGAAAGGAACTTGGAGTGCAGTGCTGAATATCCCAATTGAAACTGTATGTAAAAAGAAAAGTTCCAACTCCCTCTGGCACCTGTTAAATAATTTTTACTTAATGGCAGGGAAAGATCTTCCTGCATGTAGACTGTTTGGAATAAAGACTCAATCACTGTAAGAATTACTATTTAACACTTTGAATCTTTGTGTGTAGGCTATGGTAGGAAAAAAAAAAAGATGTTTATTAATGAAGTAGTATTAATGAAGTAGATTACACTTAGTGCAATCAGTCTGAAAGAATGTGCCTGCTTCACTGTGGAAATTTCAAAGAAAAATGACATCTTTTAGCTAATTTCAGAGGTGTAAGTTGTGCAGTTAGCACTTCTCTCATCCTTTCAAATTCTGCAGTATTTGAGAGCTGTTGAGCAGAATTTCTTTGAAACTTCTAGTAGGAACAGATGATTTTTTCCCCCCAAAGTTTCATAACTGGATAATAATTTCCAGTGAGATTCAGTTGAATTCTGAACTGCATTAAGTGGCCTTAATGCAAAACATTGCATTATTTAGTATCGTTTTCTGGTGTGAGGTGTCTTGAAGTCTATAGAGATGTATATTAAATATAAAAATGAATTAAAAATCTGAAGTAGTTGCATAGGAAATGCTAACTTGAATGTTACATTGAATGTTTTGCATTAATTCACTGTGTCTGAACTCCAGGGAGGGAGATTTAACACTTGACGATCTTTTACATTAGAGGATTAATAGGGGCATGAATCAGTTATGCAATGAAAATTTGGGGCACCAGGACCGTGCAGCTAGAGTCTGCCTCTGTGCTGGTTTGAGGCTAATTGGAATATTTTAATAGAGAAAATTACACTAAAGGCCGTGAAAGGAAAACATCATGATGTCTATTTCACTTGTAGGCTTGCTGAAAATTGTTTGGGAACAATAACCAAAACATAGATAAGGCATTTCTCTCTCGGTCTCTTTTGCTGGCAGCACAGCGTCTGGGGCGGTCTGGCAGCTTCTGGCTCTGGCTCCTCTGCCGATTAATTTTCACTAACCATTTTTCTTCTAACCCACCTGGCCTATCCTCTTAATTTACCTTGCGTGTAAGGCAAACCTTGGGGTAAGGTACAGGGGTGGGGAGAAGGTGGAAGGGTGGTTGGGAGCCCCTCCTGGGGTCTCTGATATTCTGGGAGGGGAGTTGTTTCCTTTTACTTGTATATTTCTGTAAATATTTCTTGTATATATAAAAAAGTATTACCTTTTACTTGTACATTTCTGTAAATATTCCTGTATACAGTGTAAATATCTGCTTGTACATTGTGCTGAGCTGTAAATAGAGCTTCATTCCTTAACTTCCAACCGGCTGAGTTCTAGTCTGGGTCATTTTACAAAGTATGGGGAGGTGGGGAACTCCCGAACCATCACAGCCTCCATTTCCCTTATGGACCTGTGGGTCATCACTCAACAGAAGTGGGACTGAGGAAAAGGCTAGAGATCATTACACAAACTTTATCTGTACACCAGCTAGCTCACCTTGCATAGGACTTGCAAAATAACCTGTAGAATTTATTCATTCGTGTCATGATAGATGATTATCTTTAAAAAAGCAACTGATCAATAGCATGATGCAATAAGGCCTTTCTCCTGACATTCCTGATAAGTGAAATGGGGGATAAAACTGTGAAATCCTGGTGAAGTGTTACGTGTGGTTTATTGTGCTGAAATAGTTACTGTTGGTGATTACATTCTGTAAAATTAGTACTGTGTAGCATTAGTGCTTCATAACCAGAATATTCTTTCTCTGTGTATATAGAGGTGAACAGGTGGTCTAAAGATGATGGTATTAATCCGTGAGAATTACAGAATCACAGAACATTAGAGGTTGGAAGAGGTCACCAAGTACAACACCCCTACCGAGGCAGGATCCCCTAGGGTAATTCGCACAAGAATGCATCCAAGCAGGTTTTGGAAATCTCCGGAGAAGGACCTGGGCAGCCTGTTGCAGTGTTATGTCACCCTCCCTGTAAAGAAGGTTCTCCTCACGTTGAGGTGAAACCTTCTGTGTTTCAGTTTGTAGCCACTGCTCCTTGTGTTACTGCTGTGCACCACCGAAAAGAGGTTGGCCCCATTACTTGACACCTACCCTTCAGATATTTGTACACATTGATTAGATATCCTCTCAGTGTTCTCTTCTCCAGACTAAACAGCCCCAGGCCTCTCAGTCTCTCTCCACAGGGGAGATGCTCAAGTCCCCCAGTCATCCTTGTCACTCTACTGGACTCTTTCCAGCAGGTGTCTCTTTCTTGAAGCGGGGAGCCCAAAACTGAACACAGTATTCCAGGTGTGGTCTCACTAGGGTAGAGTAGAGGGGTAGAGGAGCCTCCCGAGACCTGCTGGACCACTGTTCCTGATGCACCTCAGGATGCCATTGGTTCTCCTGGCCACAAGGGCGTGTTGCTGTCCCATAGGGAACTTGCTGTCCACCAAGACTCCCAGGTCTTTCTCCATGGAACTGTTTTCCAGCAGGGCTGCCCCCAGCCTGTACTGGTGCCTATTGTTATTCTTCTCCAAAATGTGATGGGAAATTTAGAAGGAAAAAAAAAAGGAAATAGAGGTTTGGGAGTGAAGTAGTTGTTGTCATGTGCATATATGTATATTCAGGCCGCATTAGGTTGATGCTCTTTAGAACTGCTTAGTGTTAAGCCATATAAGACATAATAATTGTCTCTCAAATCCCTTAAATTGTTCTGACCTCTCAGATATGCATGTGACTTAAAACTTTCATGAGCCCATGCATTTATTATTGTCCCTGTGAAATGCCTGGCAGTGTATTAAACTCATGGAGTATTATGTATTGTGAAAAGTACTAATATGATATCTTGGTTATTTTAGGAAACATTCTTAGGCAAGCTGATATACTTTGAGAAATTGCCTCTTCGGTTCAGATGAAAGTTAAAATTTTTAGCTCTTTAAATAATACATTTTGAACTAGATTTAGATGACATAAACTGGAATTAATTTCTCAGAGCTACTTTTAGGGTTTGTCTCTTCCTCTTCATTCTCTCAGTACTGGCCTTGCCAACCATACACATCAAAAAGCCTAAACCAGAATGGAAGCAAGTGTGCTGGATAAATTGTCAGTGACTAACTGATGTAGCTATTCTGATTAGTCCCACTGCACAGTGGGAGTGCACTAAAACCATCTCACATTGCTTCTTGCACTTTTGAACTTCCTGCTTTCTAATAACATCTTCTCCCTTCCCATGTTCAAACATCAGTCACAACAACTTGAGTGGAGAATTTTTCCTTCAGCATGCAGGCAAAATCAAGGTACAGTCATGTAAGTCACCTGGGAATTTAATTTTTGTTTTGTTTCTGATAATGAGATTTAAAATGCCTGAGTGAAAAGAAAAAAAAAAAGACAAAAACCATGTTTTTTCTCTTCAAAAGTCCGATTGTTACCTCCTTTGCTATCCTCGACTTTTTATAGGAATGTCCCATGTCAGACTGAGCACAGAAGCCTGCAAGGGTAGAAGGATATTGTTGGTACTGTTATAGACTGGGAACTATAGGGTTAAAAAAAATCTTCTAGAGACTAGAGGAGTCTAGGAGTGGGCACAGGAAAGTGTGAAATTGTTATTCAGTCCCATAATTTGAGACAGAACAATGGGGAATGACCTCAAGCTGAGACTGGGTAGGTTTAGATTGGACATTAGGAAAAAATTTTTCATGGAGAGGGTGGTCAGGTACTGGAATGACCTGCCCAGGGAGGTGGTTGAGTTCACCAATCCTGGATGTGTTTAAGGGTTGTTTCGATGCGGTGCTTGGGCATATGACTTAAGGTGAATCTTGCAGAGTAGGTGTGGCTGTTTGAGCTAGATTTCTAGCTCAGACATAAAAAAAAATTCAGAACAGAGAAACTTAGAAGTGGAAGCTCCAAGTGGAGAGGTGAACATTGTAGGGACAGACCATATAATGGCAACAATGGATAAGTTAAAATAATTTTATTGAAGCATCAAGAGCTTTATGTCTGGAAGCACAGCTTGTACCTTCCCCTTGCTGCTTCTGCTGTGCCCACTGCTAATCTTCCCCTGCCACTGTTTTGACTGCTGCTGCTTCTGCTGCTTGCCACTGCTTGACCCCTTCCCCATCTTCCTACAGGTTATTATATTCTTGTAGTAGTTTATTCTCCCTGTACTGTTATATTTAGTTTAAACGATAAGAAATACAATTTCATTTTTTCCTGACTTTCCAAAAATCTGTGTTGTAATGAGTTTACCAGGGGAGAGTTCCGCCCCAACCTGGTACAGTAGGGTTATAGGTTGGACTTGGTGATCCTGGGAGTCTTTTCCAACCTGGGTGTTTCTGTGATTTGGTATCTCTTTATAAGCTAGCAGCAAGGCCAGCTCGTTCTCCTTTCCCTCCTGCCTGCTGTCTCTGGTGGGAGCCACTTAGCCCAGTAAACATGTAAGGAGTGACCCTGTTTGGGGCCTCCAAGGGCTTTGGTTGGGCCTATGAGCCACTTAGCCCAGTAAACATGTAAAGAGTGGCCCTGTTTGGGGCCTCCAGAGGCTTTGGTTGGGCCTATGAGTGGCAGAGGTGCTGGGAGGAGAGGATTGGAGGGGCAGGGATTGTAGAGTACTTTTGGTTTGAGGTAAAATTCAAGAGGGTCACTATGTATCTTGTATATGGTCTATGATTCTGCTCCTTCCCTCCCGTGTCCGTGTCTTTCCTTTCAAATGCAACTCTGCATTTCTCTCCAATTCATTTGAAAGGGTCTCATTTTGTCGCCTGTTTAAAACCCACAACAGTACTAGTTCCTGCTGTGTATATTAACCCATGAAATTCTGCAGTCTCTCTATTTAATCTTCATCTTTCTTACCTAATGGGAAAAAAAATTCCTGATATGCTTAACAAAAAAAAAAACCAAAACAACAACTCCCCCCCACACACAACCCCCCCCCCCCCCAACAACAACAAAAAACCTCCAAGAACAAAAATGAAACAAGAAGTACTCATAATAACTTCTAGAACAGCAAATTCCCTTGGTGATCCATTTTTAATTTTATAGGTAGCCTCTTATTGGGAAGTATACCAAACCTCTGGGGGAAAAAATCAGATTATTTAATTTTCATTCAACTCTAATTTCTTTTTTTTTTTAGCCATTGTGTCAACAAAGTTTTACATTACAACCGTTGGCCATGCATGGGTATAGCTTGAAGCCTGCCTAGACTTTGAACTTGAGAGGCAGTGAAAGATTTCACAAATTATTTAGAATAATACTATGCCCTAAACTGCACTTTTATGTTTAAACAGAGGAATAGAACTAGAAGTGGGAAGTTGGGGAAGATAAAGCACAGTAAATCGTCAGTTAACAAAAAGTAAAGGAAAGATATGCCACAAATGCTACAATAGAATATTACAGTTCCTACAGGAATCATAGAATCATAGAATGGTAAGGTTGGAAGGGACCTCAAGGATCATCTAGTTCCAACCCCCTGCCATAGGCAGGGACACCTCCCACTAGTACAGGTTACTCAAGGCCTCATCCAATCTGGCCTTGAACACATCCAGGGAGGGAGCATCCACAACCTCCCTGGGCAACCTGTTCCAGTGCCTCACCACCCTTACTGTAAAGAACTTCCTCCTAACATCTAGTCTAAATCTCCCCTCTGCCAGTTTAAGCCCATTGCCCCTTGTCCTGTCATTGCAGGACCTTGTAAATAATCCTTCCCCAGCCTTCCTGTAGGCCCCCTTCAGATACTGGAAGGCTACTATCAGGTCCCCTTGAAGCCTTCTCTTCTCCAGGCTGCAGAGCCCCAACTCTCTCAGCCTGTCCTCATAGGAGAGCTGCTCCAGCCCTCTGATCATCTTTGTGGCCCTCCTCTGGACCCGCTCCAACACTTCCATATCCTTCCTGTGCTGAGGGTTCCAGAACTGCACACAGTACTCCAGGTGAGGTCTGACGAGAGCAGAGTAAAGGGGCAGAATCCCCTCCCTTGCCCTGCTGGCCACACTTCTCTTGATGCAGCCTAGGACTCGGTTGGCTGTCTGGGCTGCATGTGCACACTGCAGGCTCATGTTGAGCTTTTCATCAACCCAGACTCCAAGGTCCTTTTCCTCAGGGCTGCTCTCCAGCCATTCACCACCCAGCCTGTATTTGTGCTTGGGATTGTGCCTACCCAGGTGCAGGACCTTACAAGGAATGTGTAGAAAGAACAGAAGCATAGAATAAGGGTCAAATGGCTTATACCAAAGTTCACTCATGACTTTGAGTGACATTTCTTTAATCTGTCAGATGTTTAATGTCTCTTTCCAAGTGTATTTGCAGGAGATTTCCTTTCACTGGTTTTGACACAAGTATATCTGATTAAATGTTGTATCTGTTTAAGCAAAAATAGATTCAGGATAGGATTTCATTTTCATATTTGAAGGAGGAAAATGAAGCCTTGCTTTTCTGGGATAGTAGAAAGAATGTAAAAATGTTTGTATTTGGAGGAGGAAAGTAGTGGTAGAAGACAGAAAATAAAGATAAAAGTTTGGAACTACTTCTTCTGAAAACTCTTTGTCACTGTCGTTTCCTTAGATCCTTGCTGAAGAAAAGCTAACATGAAACTGGAGATTTTCAAAGGCAGTGAAATCTTTTTAGAACCCTGCTACAACTTGTCATGTACATACTGAAGGACACAAAGCTTGAAAGATATGCAGAAACTAGGAATTTTTAATTCGTTCGGTGTTTTTTTAAAGGTAATTCCAGTGTTTGCCACTTGCAGCACTTTCCTGGCAGTATGGCTACCAGCATCCTCTGCTTTGCAAGCCTGAATTGTTGGAACATCAATACATCTTATACTCTATGCCTCAAAAAGGTTGAGAGTTAAAATTAGTTGTGCTGTCAACAGAGAGCTGGAGATCAGAAGTAAAAGGAGGAGGGAAAAAAAGGCTTCAAGTGCTGGTGATGGCCAAAGTTTTGTGATGTTTGCTAGTATATGCTTGGAGTTGCCTGTATGTAGTTTAAAGCCATATTAATAGAAAAATGATGAATAATTTCTACTTTCATCAGTCCCAGAAATAGATAAACCAAACAAAATATTAATCATAGAAAACATTGTCTCAGGTATTATCTTTGTGACACTTAAACTTGCTGGTATTGCCACAGCAATCAACATGCTGAACTCAACTATAAACCTGCACTGAGCACAAATGAAGATGTAATCTATTTCAGTGTGTTTGTTTTAGGAGCATTTTGATAAATGTTTGGTATTTAATATTTCTATTAACAGAGTTTGAAGAAAGACGAGTTGGTTGTTTTTTTCCCCTGTTTTTTTACTGAAGCATACTAAAGGTTTTGAATAGAAAATCAGTAATAAAAGACCTACTGCAGGAAGCCAACTTTATCTAAGACAGTAATTAGACATTCGCCTAATTGTGGTCTTAAGCAATTTAACTTCAATGTGTAAGTAAGAATCTGAAGAGCTGTATTTAACTTAGAGAATGTGTACTTTCAATAGTAAAGCTTGGCTTCACCAGGGACAAGTCCTGCATGACTGGCCCGGTGAAGATTTAGGATTTATTCCTTCATCACATCACTTCCTGAATACATCTTGCTCTGTTTTTTTTTCAATTTGGTATAATCTTTGTACTGTTACTAGTTAGGAACAAGCTCTTCAGCATGAGGGTTGAGGACCACTGGAACAGGTTGCCCAGGGAGGTGATTGGGACCACATCCCTGGAGATATTCGAGGTGAGGTTCAACAAGACTCTGGGCAGCCTGATCTACATGAGGATGCCTCTGCTAACTGCAGAGATGGTTGGACTAGGTAACTGTTGGAGGTGCCTTCCGACCCAAACCATTCTATGATTCTAAAAGCCTTTGCAGGAGGAAATGACCATCAGCCACCACTGAAATACTGCAGTTTGTTTGAGTAAGGACTGCCCAAGAGTAACTGTTGCATCTTTAATTGCTGCCTATAAAGTTACATTTACAGGAAATTGGAGTAAAACTCAGGCACAGACCTGGCTGGGTCTACAATTTAAAACTAGATGGTGTTTTGCCGACAAACCTGCAGTCACTTCACTTGTGTGCCAAGTAGCTGGATGGAAACAAGTTTTCATTGAAACTAAGATATTTGATCTAATGCAACGAACTGTGTTGGGAAAATTCCCTGTAGTTTGGAAGCAGCTGCTAATCTGTCATTTTTGAGTGTGATGAATGCAAGCGTCTGCTCTAAAAGCCTGGGTGGATCTGTTAAACTTGTGAAAAGCAGAAGTTTGAGTAGTGCATTTTAAATGCATTTTTTTCTAAGAGTGGGAAGGGTACAGGAAGTGTAACACACATTCTCACAGATACTGTAAATATCCAAATGAGAGAAACCACACTTTTGCTTTCTCAGGTATGTCCTCTCAGAATTGTAGGGAATAATTTGAAACATAGCATGTGAGTCTTGGAGTTATTCTCAGAGCTGACTTTTCACCTCCTTTGGAAAGATCTGTTGGAGGAAAAAAAAAAGTGTGTTTTTATTTGCATATTTTCACTTGGAGCACATATTTACAACCTCAGTTTGAAGTCTAATGGAGCAAACATTTGTATCTTGGGAGTGTTTTCAGAAAAGATGTGTTTGCCTTTGTCAGGAGTGCAACATGCGACTTACTTTTAAGTGTTACCTGATGGTTTTTGCCAAAGAAGGCAGGTTCAGAGGGTGCAGGGTGGTAACTAGAGGTTTCATGGGACTTGTTGAGCTCATTGTAGGTAAAACAATTCCCATATCCTTCTCTTTTTTTTCCATTTCCTTCCCAAAACCTTTCTCTGTTGTAGTGCTGCTGCAGCCATTTCCCCATGAGCTGATAATGGAATTAAAAAACAACAATAATGATTTAAAAAAAACCACACAACCCCCCCAAACAAACAAACAATAAAACCCACCAAAACAAAACCAAAACCAACCAACCAAACAAAAAAACCACCCCACAAACCCAAACAAATTAAATCCCAAAACAACAAAAACTGGACTCACCAGGTTTCTCTTATATTAGTGAGTTGAATGGGGCCCTGGAAGGGTCCAGAGCTTGAAGCAGGGGAAGATGATGCCAGATGACCAGAAATAAGAAAGAGGAGGGATTGGAGCTGGAGAAAGGTATAAGTGATAGCAGAGAGGGAAGATGGGAAGCAAGCCTCTGGATGATGATGAGACATTAGATTGGCTCAAAGCCTGTAAAGCCAGTTTCAAGTTAGCATTTTTAATTTTTGTAACAGCAAATAGCCGTGTGATTTGTATGGATTTCCAGGAATGTATTCCAGATGCTGTACAGCCACCATCTTTTCATTCCAGGGATGCTGTGCTGTCTTGAAAACTTGGGCTTCCTACTGATTAATTCAGCAGATGAGATACTAGCGCAAGATCTTTTGCATGTTTGAGTCTGTACCTGAATGGCATTTCTCTTTCCCTGGAGATACCACATAAATTCTGTAGCCTGGGAAGGAATATCCTCATGATTTTGCTTTTTATATCCCTTGGCAGTCTGATCTCATCGTATACGCAGCTCATACTGTACTTAGCTGAAACTACCGTAGCAGAACTTTTTCACATGTGCTAACATTTCTTTGGCCCTTTCTACATAGAAATTCCCTACTGAATTATGGCTTCACAACTTTCTAAAATATCTGATGGGGGTGTTGTGGATTTTGTGATAGAAGGCCATGAGAATGGCATGAGTAGACTACACTGGTGTGCTGCACAATTTGATTTAACTGTACACAATGTGGAAGTTGTGGTTTTGTGCTGGTACTACATTGGGAGGGGAATACTGTGTGTGCTAGAAGTAGCTCATTGATGTAAAAACTTTCTGGAGGGTATGATCAATTGTCAATCTGCCTAGCAGGTTTCAGGCTGAAATTTTCATTTCAGGTTCCATTTTTATTTCAGATAAAGATACTTTCTGTTAAACTTCAGCATAACTCTTGTTATTTTGTGAACATTTTGCAGGTACTATCAATGCAAAGCTTAACAAGCTCAATCTAAAGCACTTTTGTGTGTCCACCCTCCGAGTTCATTGCATTTACTGGAAATTCTGCTCTTGTTTCTCCTCTTACTTGTATTTGACTGTTTGACGTTAAGGATAAGATCTCTGTTTGACTGTCTCGGAGACCAGGACTGTTGCTGAAGCTGTTTGGCAAAATCAACATTTGCCTCTACTTTTGACTGCCTTAGTAAGGACTTGCTCTGACACAATTCTGAAAGTTAAAACAATCAAATAGTGTAATTTCTCAAAGCAATTTGGGATTGCCAGTGATAAATGAACTAACTGAAAGATGGTCTCGGTATTAACAAATCCTGGGTAACATCAGACGGAGCTGGAGATGCAAACCTTTGCAATAGTTCCAACAGAAATGCAGCACAGGTTAAGCTGTATATTGAAGGTGCAATTCTCACCAAGAAAGTCATCCCTGTCTTGGGTGGAGGAAAAGAAGTACAGCCTATCAATTGTCCTTGTCTCTGTCTTCTCACCCAGTCTCAGCTGCTGTTACAGCTGGTGGTGGTGCTGGCCCACATTGCACCCACCTTGCTGACCCTGGTACCAGTTCCAGCAGATTGTGTTCTCCCTGGTGCTAGAGGCATTATGCCCAGAGTCCTTGCCTTCTAGGTGACATTTAGTATGATTTGGGAGAAAAATTGAGTCATATGTTTAGTATGTTCTTGATTTTCCTCATTAGCGTATTGAAGGGTATCAACTTCAGTATTAAAACTGCAGTTAATTAAGCAGGGGCCTTCGCTTGGGTAGCCTAGCATACAGAATCTGGTTCAGCTCTTGGGCAGGCTAGCTTCATGGATCTTCATTTTACACAAACATCTACTGATTATAAATGGCCTTGGTCCTTGGTCAGCTTGCCTTCCTGTCCCACAGCAAGCTGGGCAGTTTTACCCCAAACTCTTACTTAGTTCTGCTGCTGCAGGCAGCTTACTGCTTCTTTGTTATTTAATTCCACCATCAGTGGATTTTTGGAGGAAAAACATTGGGGTTTGTAGGTATAATACTTGGTTTAATGTATCTTTTACTAGTGCAACACTTAACAAATTGCTGCATGTTTCGTGCTGATCAGTTTGTAGTTTGCCAGCTTTGCTCCCTGCAGAAAAGGCAGGGAGCCTTGATTTTACATGCCTGCCCTCTGCACCTGGAATACCTTGGTGAGAGTAATGGTGGCTACCTGAAAGCTAGGAGTCAGTCAGTTAAGAGTTCACAGTTTACAAAAGCACTGTAGGAAGCTCTGCTTTTGAAAGGGAAGTGAGTAGCTGAACAATATGGATCTGGCTTCTCTTACCTCTCTCTAGCAAAGATCAAGTTAGCAATTCCTTCTGGTGCCATAGATGGTCTTCCATTGAACTTGGTCTTCCATCTTCTCTGCTTTAATTTTTTTTGGTTTTGTTTTGTTTTAATTGCTTTGCTTTAATTTCAACCTCAGGGAAAGGTCTTGATAACTCTTTTTCCTGTGGGGATTGCACACCTGAGCAGCGGTGTCGTGAGTGAGTGGTGCAGGTTCTTTCACTGGCTGTTAGACTGTCCCACAGTGTTGCTACATGCAGTGCTGATGTAGAAAATACTTGCTGGGGGCTTTTTTGGGAGGGTGAAGGCAATGTTCTTTATATTCGTTGTGTTACTAACCAGATTTTCTTGGAACTCAGAAAATAAATAGTAGAGGAACCATGCAACAACACATTGCATAAAATTGTGTGGGGAATACTCCAGTTTGGGCAGATTTCTAACAGCATAAACAGAAGTAGACATAAGCAAGGCAGTTTCCTCCTGTCCTAGGAAGAAGTTATGCACCATGAAGGTAGTGGAACACTGGAACAGGTTGCGCAGGGAGATAGTTGAGGCTGCATCCTTGGAGATATTCAAGGTGAGACTTGACAAGGCTCTGGACAACCTGATCTAGTTGAGGATGCCCCTGCTGACTGCAGAGGGGTTTGTACTTGATAACCTGTGGAGATCCCTTGCGACCCAAACCATTCTCTGATTCTAATATTTTCAAATTTGCTTTGTTAAAAGCAGAACACATGGAACATATTTTATTATGTCTGACAGTCCAGTTATAGTTACAATAACTGTATCTGTGTGATGGACTTGCATTAGAGATCTTTTATGAGTCTGCTACTGTATGCAGTACTTCTTTGCATTCCTTTGTTGTTCCTCACTAATGTTTTTTTGTTCCCCCCCTCCCCCCATTATTTAGGAAGTAGCTTGAATAATTCCTTTCTTTAAAAAAGAATTGCTCCAATTATATTTCCATTGCAAATTGTTTTTACAAAAAGAATGCTTTTCTAGAAGGTGTTTCTTGAGCCAATTAAATCGAAAGTTCAAGGTAAGGTTCTTGTAATTGAAAAATAGAAAGAAAGTCTTAAAGGGAAGATATATTTATTCATGCCACCTACTAGATTCCACGAGGTATCATTCTCATTCCTATTCATCATTTTGAAGGATGAAGGCTTTTTTAATAGAGTTGCTGTACTAACTAGATTTCTGAAGAATAATTTTTGTAGGCTTACGTTAATACGAGGAGAGCTCATTAAACAATGTTAAAAGGAGATGACAATGTAGTACTGGACTGCATATTTGGACAATTGGTTTCTTGAAAATGAGCAAAAAAAATAAATCATAATTTCCTTACAAAGATTGTTCCCTTCTGGTGGGTTTTGTGGACTGTAGAGTATCTTAAGGATATCATGAAAATACCTTGTGATTGAAAATTTAATTCTGACATTTCCACTTAATTGCATTTTAAAGTTTAAAAAAAGAAATCCTGCTCTACAAAATTCTTTATTCTGTAGAGACCTGCATAACTTTAAAAAAGTTAAATGAAAGCAATGCTTATTATGAAGAATATTCAGTTTAACCCCCCCCCCCCCCTCCAGTTATAGTCCCAGAAGATATGGCAAAATGTTAAAGCTGTGAAATAACATTAAAATGCCATTCAGTGTGTCAAGGGAAACTTTGTTTATTTTTTTTCCTTCTCTGCTAAAAAGACTCAAATAAAAGCTTTTCCTTCAGTAGTGCTCACAGGTTTTCCAGTAGATGGAGATGGCTGATCCTAGCAGCAGGTGATACCAGATGCAGAGCTGCCCAGGGATGTGTGCTTTGTTTGCTGGAGACAGGTCTTACTGTCTTGCCTCGAGGCATTTAGGTTGAATCTGTTAGACTATACAGATAGTGATTTTTATCTTTTGAGTTAGTGGAGTGTCACAGAGTGCTGTGTGACATTTTTAGGTAATACACAAAGTAGGATTTTTTTTTTTCTTAACAAATATTTTTTACTTGGATATGTAGAAGTAGGTGACTTTCATTGAAGTCTGGCAAACCCTTAACATATTTAGAATTGAAAGAAAAGAAGAATTGTAGATTTTAGAGACATGTTGCTAGATTCCCTGCTCAACAAATATACAAAATAAATAAATGTTAAATAAATTAGCATTTCGTCATAGTTATTTACCCATGGAAATACTATCAAGGAAGAGGTGAAAGGATTTGCATTTATATTATACACTTCAGCATGCAAGTAGAGGAGTGGTGAGGCTCTGTATGATGGATGTCTAAAGATTTCCTGAAATTCCTACTAAACTGAAATTGAACACTTTATAGAGATTTGCTATGTTTATGTTAGATACAAGGTAATAGGCATAATACATTTCCCCGTTATTTCATACCTGTCTGTGTGTAGGATATTTAATTTGCTCCTTCAAAATACCTCATTGTAATGCAGCAGCCCACATAAGGTATTTGGTGAGATGGCCTGCCATCTCATTTCATACTACAGTTTGTGTGTTCTTATAAAGCTTCATTTGAACTATAATTTGTAAAGTAATTTGTCCATGTTATGAGCATGAAGTGAAAATTGTGAGTGGTGGAACTGTGTGTGACACCAGTCTTGAGTTCTGTTTTTTTGGTTTTGTTTTTTTTTTTTATTTCCCTTTTCAAATTTGTATTTGCTGGAGATCTCCAGATGCTGAGTGTAGCATCCTTGTGCTTGTTGAACCTCGCATTCTCTAATGCATTCAACTCGGAGGCATCTCAAGCAAGCTGAAGGGCATAAAATTATCTAAGCAGTAGTTTATTTCGGGTAAGATAGTTTTTTTTAAATGGAAAATGTTATGACATGTCTTATTCTGCTCCAACATAACAGTAAACATTTCATGAATCCATATATTGCTGGAAAAAATACAGATTTACAAGGTTCCAGTTTGACAGAAGTCTGCCAGGGGGTTGTGATAGAGCATGCAACTGTGAAAGATAGTTCTTAGTGCAACCCATAACTTGTTAGAACTAGAATGTCTGCTAAAATTATTCAGTGCTTCTCTTCTCTACTGTTTTGCACATTGTAATGCAATAGTCGTGTTGGGTTAATGTGTTAATGGCTGATCTTCCAAGTTTAACGAACATAAGCAGGCGTAGCATCTGACTGTTTTGTATGCAGCCAATAGTTCTGTTCAGGCCTTCCTGTAGTTTCAAGGCTCCAGTGATGGCTCAGTATTCGCTGTTGAACTGAAAATGAGTCAGAGTACTGCTAACGAAATGAACAACGTTAACGATTTATCTTAGTGTTGTAGTTTCCTACTTGGTGCGAAGGTACCATCAAAGCTAGGGAAAGATGTAAGTTAATGTCCCAAGAAATGTTCCTCTGCCAAAGGCAAGCAGTTAAAGCTTGCAAATGCTCTGTATGAATTTAAGTAAGCATTTACCTGGATATTTTTAAGTAAATGCATGTTTTAAAGTAAAGATCAGAAATTTGATGTAGTTGGTCATTTCTGACTGGTACTACATAAATGCTGTGTTCAGAGCCAGTGGTTGCCGATTGCTGTCCATTGCAGTCTGTCTGACTTTTCTTGAATTGCACTTAGTATCTGTGTCTCATTTTATTGGCCAGATTCTCTGCTGTCATTGTGGCAAATGAAGATCAATTTAACTTGATTAGACCTTTCAGGGTTATGCTTTTGCCCATGGTACACAGTGGTAATGGTCTCTGTAGATACTCTCCAAAACAAGCCACGTGTGCTATAGCTTGATAGGTTCATGTGGGGTTTTTCTGGTATTTTGATTTCATTGGTTTCTTGAAGCTCAAACTTGTGCGTGTTGCTTCTGATTTGGGAATGTTTTCTGAGTGGTTGCTTTCCTGTGTCATGTGCAATGTGACTACTTTAAGGTTGAAAATTATCGGTTTTGTAAATATTAACATAAAGTCTGTATGTCCTTTTTTAGGAAAGCCCAAGAAGGGAAGAAGAAAGTGGTTCTAGCAGGCTGTGTGCCACAGGCCCAACCTCGTCAAGACTACCTGAAAGGCCTGAGTATCATAGGGGTATGTATCTTTATCAATTAGAAATCAGAGGTTCTCAATAAATGTTTTCTGTAGGTCAGTGTCAACATGTAGATGTAATTGCTTTTTTTTTTTTTTTTAAATAAAAAACAGTTGAGAAGCGTTTAGATTAGAAGTGCATGAATTTGTAAAAGGCATGTTGGAGATGAAGCATTGTCATTGGATTCAGTGTGAGAATCAACTGTCCTATATTATGTTGTCAGAGCAGATGACTGTGCACCATGGTTTCCACTTTAAAAATGTGAAGTGTTTCCACTCCAGTGTTATTAATTTATCTTGAAACTGGGGTTTATATGAACAACAACAAAAATGTAGTTTTCATTGTATCATGTGAGATAGTATTCAGAATTAAGATCCCCACCTTCCCACCCCTAGCTCTGAATGAGTATCCTGCATTGGTTAGGCCTTGGAATGGGTTGCCTGAGGAGGTGTTAAAAAAAACATATAGATATGGTGCTTCAAGACTTGGTTTAGTGGCCATGGTGGCATTGGGTTGATGGTTGGTTTGATGATCTTGGAGTTCTTTTCCAACTGAAACAGTTGGATGATTCTGTGATGATTTGTTGGAATTCTTTATAAAGGTGTGCTGTTTGAATTTTTAATTATCACTTGCACTCAAAATGTTTTATCTCTCACTTTTTTCCCCGCAGCTACATTCTCAACCACCTTAATGCCTATAAATTATCTTAGTGCCCAGAAATATGATATCTGGGGGCTGCAAAATGCCACAGTTCTCTGTATAGAGGATTTTGCATTGATAGTTAAAGGAATAAAGGATTTCCATTACACTCCACAGTCTTACTTTACACATATCTATGCAGGAGTACTGTGGTGCTCTGTCACCTCCAAGACCTCAGCTAGTTAACTGCAAGTTATTCTGTGCAGCAGAATAGGAAAAACAAAAAATGAATGGTGAATGTATTTCCATTTTGACTGAGAGGCTTCATAGTTAGGCGATCTGCAATTGGTCATCATTATATCCTTTATGATATTTACAAATATGAAGACAGGAGGGAAGAAAGTGAATCGCCGTCCTTTGTCCAAGGCTGTAATTTGGTGTTTCAGTTTTGGTGAATTTAACTTGAGAGACTTGGGGCTTGTTAAGAATGATGCAAATTTAATAATCAGTATTAATTTTTATATCCAGGGAGAGATTGTTAATAGCTATGAAAATTGTTTATTAACATTAAATCTCACAAGGAAATTTATTTACAAGGTTCAAAACGCACAGTTTGGAAATTTATACACACAGGAAACAGGCAAAACTGGAACACTGTAAAAGGTAACCAACAAACACAAACATTATACTGGAAGAGAAGGTTCTTCCGGTCAGTATACAGCTTGTGGTTAATTATCTCACTTATCCACTAGCTGGATGCAGGAAACTCTTCTCTGCTTATGACAGAAGGCAATTAGCCATTAAAAGAGGCTTTAAGTATTTACTCACAAAGTGTTATCAGACAGTGCCCAAAGCATGTGGCAGGGTTGCTGTCAGTGGTCTCAAAGCTGTTAGAGGCTTTGGAGTTTTCCCAGGCTCTTTTCTCAGGGAGCTAGGAGTCTGGCACAGTCTCTGACCTGGTTCCTCTTGATTCTTGATTCAGCAGAAACCTTGCAGAGGTGCAGGTAGGATGCAATGTCATGTGCAGGCTTGGCACAATGCCACGCTGGCTATGCAGACCAATCACCTGCTGACAGTTAGAACCTATTCCTGGTAACGGAGTTCCACACAGTTCAGTAGTGCTGCAGTAGCACCATGAATACAGCAGCAGTGCACATTGTCTCACCTGCTCATCTCCTTTTATTAATAGAGCCTGAGACTAATGGGCCTTTGGACATAGATTAGCCAATCAGGATGACACTTTGCTAAGCTTGACCATATTAGGCAGAAGCCATAGGCTTGCTTTACCCTTTTTAGGGCAGAACACAGGCCTTGCACGAGGCAAGTATATGTACCTTGTTTACCAAAGGATAGAAAACAAGTCTGGGCAAGCCAGAGTCCTAAGACTCAGTGACTCCAGGTTCTTTATCCTCTTTCCTGTGGTTGCCTCTCCCCAAAACAGAAGGAGGGAGAGCAGAAAAACGTGCCTGGGTAAGCCAGGACATAAAAAAACCTATTTTGGCCTGCTTAGATGTACCACAACAGGAGGAGTTGAAGTTTAACTTTTTATTTATTTTTTTTCTTTCTTCCTTCCCACATTTTTAAAAACACATTCTAAACTGTGATGTAATTTCTGAAAATTAGCTTCGTTGTCTTTAGTTTCTTTAGTGAAAAATGATTGTAGGTTTGTATTTATTACAGAATGGTTTCTGTTAGGAGCTAAATTAGGCTCTTAATGCAGTGTTCCCAAGTACTTTTGAATTGACTGTGGCAATACTGAAATATGATCCTTGCAATAAGGATGCTGTCTTCTGTGCGGTATAATTCACTATGCTTTAAGTAATAGGTGCTTCAACTCAGAAAGTCTTAGCAGAGGCAAAGCCAGGAGCAATATTGTCCGTGTTTTCAGTTTGCACATCTGAGATTTTCTTCTCATTTCACAAAAGGTGCAGTTGAGGGGATGACTGTCTTTAAAGGATGTGAGTATCTTACTATTGAAAAATAATTTCGAAATACCCTTTTCATGGAACTGAGAAATAGAAAATGTTCTGTTGGCAGTAGGATACTGATTCAACTTTAAACTTTTAAGCATTAAGAGTGTGGGTTTGGAAATCTTGCCTTAGCAGCAGGTTGGTTTCATCTTTGACAGATAGAGCTGATTTACTGTTGATTGTGCAAGCTCTGCTAGTTTCTTTTTTTAAAAAATTTTTTAAAAAAACTTTTATTATAAACTACGAAGTTATTTAAGCATGTAGTTATTTACCGGCAGTTATAACTCCCTTGGGGTGGCTTTCTGGAGGCAAAGTGTGTCAGAGGGCTCTTCTACTTATCTTCTTGTGACGGAGGAAGAAATTGGGTTGTAACTAGCAGAGAAACTCTAGTAAAGTGAGGGTTTGTTTTGATCTGCACTTAAGAAACACAGGATTGGAATTCCACTCTCTTTTATTTATTACCTCACTTGGGCAGAAGGGAAGGAAGGGCAGCTTTATACCCCAGTTACCATTTGTGACTCTTGTTCTTTTTTGTGTTCTTTTTCTTTCAGTCAGTGCAGCTTCTAAAAATCATGTGGGTTGGGGGTTGTTGCCATAGACTGGGTATAAGGCAAACTGCTACATAACATGGCAAAGAAAAGGAGCTGTTTTCTGAAAGGGGGAAGCTCCAGGTAGTAATAAACCTGCCACATGTTAGAAGTACATAAAACAATCGATGCATTACGTAGGTTTGCAACCATTTACATTCAGGTGGTTTCCAAAGCTTGCTAATTTATGTTTGGTCTATCCACTTCAAATTCAAGTGCACATACGGTATTGCAAAAAGAAGTCAATTCTTGTAGTTAGCTCTCCTTCACATTCTTTCTAAGTTGAAAAAAACCAAACCAACAAACAAATAAACTCAAACAAAAAGCCCAAACAAACTTTGTTTATACTGAATGTTTTGAGGGGATGATAGGGTAATGATTTAGGAGGCAGGTTATGTTCAGGAACTCAAGGGTCGATGTAAGTGGTAAGGTGCAACCTCACCAGTGCAGAGTACAGGGGCACAACCTCTTCACTGCTCCTGCTGGCCACACAATTCCTGATACAGACCGTGATGCTGTTGGCCTCTTTGACTGCGTGAGTGCACTGGTGGATCATGTTCAGACAGCTGTCAGTCGGTACCCCCAACTTCCTCTCTGCCAAACTTCTTTCAAACCACTCTTCCTCAAGCCTGTAGTGTTGCATGGGAATTTTGTGACTGAAGTGCAGCACCCAGCACTTGGCCTTGTTGAATGCCGTATGGTTAACCATGTATCTGTACTTTGAAATAATCAATTTACTGGACATACCAAAAGCATGGGGCCTTAGTACACACTTCTATTCCATTAAAGGCATACAGTAGCTCCACAGGTGAGTGAATTGTTTCCCAGATGAGAATGTCAACACCTGTTCATCCTTCCTTCTCCATCTCTCCTAATGTAATATCTACCCTCAAAGACCTGTTGTCTTCTGCTGTACACTCATTTTCCAAAAGAAGAAATTCAGCCCATTCTTGCATCTGTGCAAAAAATACTGAGTGTCACCAAGGCTGTAATGCCTCCTCTGCTGCTGTGCTTCAAGTCAGAAGGTGCAGGTCCTGTGCATGGTAGTTACTGTGGACTCTTTGGCCAAACTGAGTCTGAAGTCACTGCTTACAAGAGAAACAGAACCATGAAACTCTTTCTGCAGAGCATCCCTGCATTCTGCTGACCTCCAAATAACTCTTTTCTGCGACTGTTTCATTCTATAAGACCTTTAGGGTTGGTTTGTTTGTTTTTTAATACAGAGTATGAGACTGTGGAGTGTGATTAGTAGAAGTGCTGAATGCTCCCAGTACCAGCACAACACTAAGGCTACTGCTGTCAAGTAGTTTCTTCAATATCAAAAATGATATGTACATTATAAAAACCAGACATATGACTTCTCGAATTATCTATAATTGGAAAACACTTTAAGATTTAATATGCCTTAGTTCCCCATTTGTAAAAACCCTTAAGTGAGCAGAGCTTTAAGAGTGTCATCATGAAAGAAAATCAGTGTAGCCTTAGCAAGATGCCAAATGCCTGTACTTCCCTGCTAGTTTGGTGCTCTACATGAGGATGCTATACTGTGTACTATTTCTGATGTTAAGTTCCTACAGGTTTCAGTGATGTTTGCAGTAATGATAATCCCCTACCTTGCAGAGCCTTAAGGTCAGACTGCATTGGAGGCTGCAAGCATCTCTGCTGCCCTGAAACTGGAGCCTTGCATAAATGGAAATACCCAATGTGTGTTTCATAAAAAAGAAAAAAAAAAAAAAAGATAAAATTTTATTATGAATTATTTGAATTAGCAGACCTTCTTGGAAAGTGTGCTGAAAGCCTGGAAACTGGTGCACACTGTAACTTATGACCAAGAATGATTTCATGTAAAATTCAAGCTCAGTTAGTTCCTCTCAGCTGGTTGACTTTGGCTTTTGAACTGCCACACTGATACTCAGATATGACATTTTAACCTGGAAAATTAAGAAAGAATTGCAGTTAAGTACCTGCTTTCAACCAGAAAATCAGATGTACAAATAGAAGCTATTCATTACCACAGTGGTTACATACTGTCCTATGAATCAAAAGGTACAGGATTTAATTCAGATCAGAGGGACACTTCAACTGCATCAGTGTTTATAGCAAGGAAAAAAAATCACTTTACATGCTTTTCTGAGGTAGTCTTTTCCTCTTTAATGTTTGTGTAGCCTTCTCACAACACCTTCCTAAACCAGAAATATTGCCCTTTGCTATGGTCAGTGTTGTCAGGAAAGGTTTTAACCACAGATGTTATCCCTCTGAAGCCCAAGTGGCTAGTCACGTGCCTTTTGAAGTTACGTATTAAAGCCTGGGTTTATACTGCCTAAGTGCTGTAATTTGAGAGACTGTTTTGTTCAGCTCCCTTTACGGTCAATGAAGATAATTATCTATAAGATAATTTAGATCTTTAGAAGATGAGAAGTGACTTTTGAAGCCTTGCATTCCCTTTTACTGGCTTTAGAGAGGGGATAGGCTGAGTAGGCTTTTAACATCCAACATGTGACAGAGCTGCCTAAACAAGCTGAGATGAAACTGAAGAGTTGAACTGGAGTGTTAAAATCTGTAAGATTATGAATAGCAGGCTGTGATTACTTAAGATTATTTTGTTTTTATAGTAATGGATTTGTTTATCTGTGTGGATGAAAACCAGAGATGTGGAGGATTTTGCCTACATGAGAAAAAAAAAAAAGATGGGTTTTTGCCTCAAACAGTTCTTTCATATATATGTATGCTTGCTCCCAGGGTGTTCATAAGCAACTGAGTGCTGGTGATGTTTCCTTCAGCAGTTGTCTTTGTGCAGGCAAACTGCTACCCTTTTCTATATTGTAAGTACTGTGTCCTCAGTTTCTCTCAGCCATTGCTACAGCAGTTCGTGGGTTTTGTTTTGGTTTTGTTTTGGTTTTGTTTTGGTTTTTTGGGGGTTTTTTTGGGTTTTGCAATGTGTTCTTCAGTAAACATTTCCAGTCTTCTGATTTCTGGTCTTTGTCCCTCCTTCACTGGCTTCAAGATTTCCTTTGTGATAGCCACTTTCTAACACTTGGTGTGCTAACACAATACTTATATCACTGCTGATAATTTTTTTTTTCTCAGGGAGACTCAGTCACTGTGCCAAGGGAAGGGCAGTTGGGTGATGATCCAGGAGTAGTTTCTTGAGAGCATTGCCACAGTTCTGTGAGCTTTAGAAAAACTTTAACCTTTAGACTTTCTATGGTGGAAAGATGTTTCCATGCTGAAAGAAGCAGGCCATGGGGGGCAATGGCTTTTGCTCTGGGGGAGGGTCCTCGAGAAGCTTGGTGGTGATAAGGACATACCTGCCATTTCTAAACAGTGGTGGTAACTCTGTCCTTAGCTGTGAGAACTCAAACTTGTCAGAGGATGAAACCACAAACTGATGGCAAGTGTCAGTAGATCTCATGCTTTGTCTCTAGTTTGGTTTTTATTTAATGCTGATTCTACTGGGTTAATCCCAATCCCTCAACAGAAACATTTGTCAGCCAGGTGATGTGGATCCCTTGTGACTACTTTGAAAAACTACATGTCAGGTGCAGGAATTATTCTGTAATCTTATGATTTGGAGACAACAAGTGTGATGTGTTCACCGCTCAAATGTATTGAGGTGCCACCACATTAAGAATCAAAAGGTGAGGGAAATGCAGATTTGAATGTGAGGACGCTTCCCAACTGCTACAGTGATTACTTTTTGTTTAGTGGTTTGATTTATTTGTTTGGTTTTTTTTCAGCACCTAGTAGTCATTCTCTTCTGAGGTAAAGGAAGTTCAAGTCACAGTTGTCATGACCTGGTTGTTCTGTACCAGTCCTGATCAGCAGCAGGGGTTGTGCTAAGGTTCACATAATTCCCTTGAAGTAAATAAAGGCAAGCCGATGTCAAATGGCTGATGAATTTGGTGTATTAGATTGGACTAGAGCAGAGGGAAAATGAGAAGGAAAAGGAGAGGGAACATTAAAGAGAGAAAGGGAGGAAGAGAGAAAGATAGAGTGAGAATTGGAGAGCGAAGGAAAAGATATCTCCCTTGTTCTGGATTCAGCTCATAGAATTATCAGAGGAACAGAATGGCACTTTGCCAAAACTGACCATATTAGGTGAAACCAGGGCTTACTTACTCTTATTTGGGCAAGACATTCACAAGTGCATAAACACCCGTGGGTACCTCTTTATTACTTTGAGAGGGAATGTAATGACCCAAGCCTTTGTTTTCCTCCTGCCCTTGCTTTACCCATCAGTGGAAGGGTGGGGCAAGACAGGACATATTTTAGGCCTACTGGTCTTCAACAACAAAGCCTTACACATTTCTACCTTCTTTGTAATAAGGTGGGACAGATTATTCTTCAATTTCTTATGCAGTGCCACTAGACCCAAACAGCTTTTCTATGGTGCCATAGATTCCTTATCTAAGAAGACTCCATTAAAAAGCAGGCTGTGTCCTCCAGAAAATACTGAATGTTGGTGTGTAGCTTGTTGTCACAACCACCCTTGTCGTGGTTTAAGCCTAGCTGTCAGCTAAACACCATGCAGTCACTGGCTTACTCTTCCTTCCCTGCCCAGTGGGACGGGGAGAAGAATACGAAGAAAAAGGTAACACCTCTTGAGGATTGAGATAAGGACAGTTTAACTGAACAACATAAGGAGAGAAGGAACAGTAATATAAGCAATACTAACAAGAGAATATATAGAGTGATGCACAATGCAATTGCTTAGCACCTCACATTTGGTCTGTTGCTGAGCTACAACCCTTCCTTCCCCCAGCCAGATTCTCCAGTTACTGAGCATGAGGTATCATGCCCTAGGCTAGTGCATGTCAACTGTGCTGTCTCTCTTCTCAGCTTCATGTGAAAACTAACTCTATCCTAGCCAAATCCAGGACAACCCTTGGTCTTCTTGTCATGGCTGCAGCCACAGGGAGAAGCACACAAAGGAAAAGACCATTAAGACATTGGATACCTTTACAGAAAAAAAGATCTGTTTGCCTTTATCAAGTTTAGGGCATTCTATCCAGCTTTGACGGTAAGGAACATCTAAAGGTCATATTTACTGGTTTGTATTGGTCATAGCACTTCAGAAGGAGATTGGTTCAAATATCTTCACTCACAAAATGCTTCTGTCAGTGGATGCATTAAACCAAAAGGACATTTCACTGTAAATATTTTATATTTTTCCACTCCGATGGCAAAGCAGGTGATGTTGAAAGCACAAAGCTCAAAGTTTAACAAGAAGTTTTGTTTGGGATGTGGTTGAGGCATCATGGAAAGTACCTAACCGTGACTAGGACCCGAAACAAAACAATGTCTCTTACGTGTTCTTTTGCTGTTGTTGTCTTACACAAGATAACAACACTACACAACTTCTGAACCAAAGAAGGGCTAAAAGTGCATCCTAAAGTAGTGTTGGATAATTATAATGCTAAAATACACACTCTTAAGGCAAAAATGAGCAATATTAACTAGAGAACCTCCTTAAAACATTTTAATCCCTAGACAGCAAACATAGTGTATATTGTAGGATGGATAGGGAAATACTTTGGACCTGACAGTATTGGGAGTGCTGACTGTTGTTAAATGCCTGGCACTCCATGCTGCAGATTAGAAATATTGACAAATAGCTCAGCTCAGTGTGGACTGACTTTTTGCACACCCAGTAGAGAACCCTTATTAGGGATGACACTGGGTCTTTACCAGACACCTTGGTTCTTTCCTGAAGAGAAAAGAGAATGAGAGGTGGTTTCTCTTACTTTCATGATAGACTTGTGGCTGTTGTTTTCTAGATTGCAGAGTACAAAATCTCAGGGTAAGTCTACAGCCTCCCACTTAACTTCCTGTTAAAGAACGTGTTCAGAGTTTATAGTAGTTCTTTTAGAGGTTACACTTTTTCCAGAGTCCTTCCCCTACAAAACAGTTTTAGAATGTTAATACTGATTCTGAGACAACTTGGATCATAGCTAAGAGCTTGAAGGAATTTGCATGACCATTCTTAACGTGCATGTCTGTCTCTGCACTTGCAGATCACCTGGTGTGAGACTGCAGACATAGCACATTACAAGTCTGTCTTTGGGCTGTTTACACCTAGTAGTCATCTGTTGAGTGTAATTGTGACAGTATAAGGAGAACTGGGGGCCTTTATTTGACAGATGGACCATGTGTGCCTTTCTACACTCCTTTTGCTAATTATGGTACTTAGTTGGAGAGTTCAGGGTTTCTGTTGGTCAGTGGAGTGCTAGGAGATCTTGAAAGGTGTATGGTTTGAAATGTGACTGTCTTGCAATTGTGTGTTTAGGAGCAACCTGCAGGTTAGCCTCAGCATGAATTGCCTCATGCATCCTTTGTGCACATAAGGACTGGAATATATGATAGCCTAACTGCGATGCCTCCAGGAAGGGTCAAAAATTTTTCCTGGTCTTTGTTTCTACTCAGGCTTCATGCAACTGTCTTTTTTCTTGCTTTTTTACCATCTTGTCTCCTACTTTGGCTAGTCCTTCATTCCATGGGCTTTGCTTGTGCTCTTGCCCTATATCTATATCAGCCCTGATTTGTTGTAGTTGATTTGGGGTTTTGGGTTTTTTGTGTAGTTCTGCTCAGCTGCCTGCTGCAGTTGCCATTAGCTTTTGTTCTAACAGGAACCATTTGTAATGGACAAAAAGTCCACCATGTGTATTCTTGTACCAGAAACAGACTTCGCAAGGTCTGGGGAGCCAAGTGCCATGCAGTAAGGCAGCTGGTGTCATTCCTGAAGTTTTGGTTTATTGAAACTCATTACACAGAAATATAGAGGAATGGTCTCTTTCCCTTCAGACACCACTAAGCGTTTTTAAGTCTTTGTGTTTCATGGGCTTTGCCATGCTTGTTGGAGGCATTATTATCCCTGCTCAAGATGTTTTATTGAAGCCTGTGATAGTACTCCAAAACAGAATTATCCATAAGGTAAGTGTGATGTGGGGAAAAGAAATCCTGCAGGCCTTTATATGCCCAAGAAAGTTTCTTTGTCATGACTTTGATTTTTCTACAGCCCCTACCTCACTTTAAAAATCAAGAATCCTCTAAACTCTTCCTTTTTCTCACTCCATATTCACTCGAGTTTTACTAAAATACATTTCATATTCATGAATGTGGATTGAAAGCTTTCCATATTTTTTTCTTAAGCACTTAGGGCTTTAGCCAAGCAATTTCCAATAATTTCAGCTGAAAAATACTTAATGTGTGAAACAACATAAAAGGCAGAATTAACATCCACTTCTAGTCACAGATCTCATTATCTTTCAGACTTATGATTTTACTTACATGAACCATCTTCTTGACAGACATATTCAGAATAATTTAATTTATCTAATAAAATGAAAATACATTATACTGGTTGATTGGTTCTTCATTTCCTCTCCTCCCCCCCCGCCCCAATCTTTATTTAACAAGGGGTTTGAAGCTTTGCAGAAATTCCCCACATTTACAATACAGTGAGCACAGAATAATATATTTATATAAATATATATATAGAATATAAATATATAAATATACAAATATATATTTTTAAAAAAAGACCTCAAAGATCATCCAGTCCAACCCTCAACCCAGCACTGAAGGGTCAACACCAAACCATGTCCATAAAATGCCAGGTGCTTGAACACCCGAAGGGACAGCAGCTCCACCATTGCCCAGGGCAGACCATTGCAATGTTTGAGCATTCTTTAACTGAAGAAATATTTCCTGATTTCCAGCCTAAATCTCCCCTGGTATAGCTTATAACCATTTCTTCTATTTCTGTCTCATGTCATCAAGAAGAAGAGGCTATACCTCTCCTTGCTCCAACCTATCCCTTCAGATAGTTGTAGGGAGCGATCTCTTCTCAGCCTGCTCTTCTCCAGGCTGAACTGCAGCTCTCAGACACTCCTCATAGGCCAGGTGCTCCAGGCCCTTCACCAGCCTCATTGCCCTTCTCTGGACATGCTCCAGCACCTCAATATCCTTCTTAATAGGTAATTCAGGTTATGAACCAAACAGGGTTTCTCTTGGTTTAAAATGATTGTGAACTTAAACAGTTCAGTGTTGAGATATGTACCAATAGTATTTTAGGCAATGTATTTGTCACAGGTTGTATTCCCTGTCCATAATTCTTGTGAATTTGTATACTTCTGTTTTCCACTTGCATTTTTGAATTTGTTTTTAAAAATCTGAGTCTGGATGTTAAAGTGTCTCAGGTCATGACCTTTTAACTTGTGTATGTAGCCCTTTATAGGCACACACACACACATATATATGTATGTATGTAAATACACATGCTTCATACAACTGCTTGTGTGCTTTCTTTACAAGTAGATTGCTAAGTACTGAAGTATGCCTATGATATGAATGCTTGTAATCCAGAAAAGGATTTAAATGTGTATATTTTAATAGGATTATTAAAATACCAGTATTAGTGATACTTTGAATGACATAATTTCTAGAATTCATAACTAATATACTGTATTCAGAATTCTGATGTGGCAAGGTATTTGTGTTTGGAAAAGACTGAATTTCAGAAGTTTGTTGCGTGGGTTGTTTTTTGGGGTTTTTGTTTGTTTGTTTTGTTGGGGTTTTTTTTAATAATTTTACATAGACTTGATCCAACACCCAGGCAAGGGAAGAAACAGACTCCCACTGATGTGTGCTGGGGTTTCTAGATCAGACAGCAAGTACAGATGAATTTTTTTTTTTTCCACTGCTGTGGGAAATGAATATGAGAGAGAGATGATTGTGCAGACATATTTACAGGAAATGACAAACTCGGTGGTTTAAGGGCACACAGACTTAATGGCTTTGATGCAAGGAATCCAAATTCCAAACTCCTTGTTACAGACCAGGTTTTGCTCTTGAAACCTCTGCAGCTTGTGCTTATCTGATGGTTTTTGAAGCAGTATGTAAAAGAACTCCAAGAAAAAGACTGCAAAAATGATAATAAATCTAGTTTGTATAATGTACAGCCTAGAGAAGCAATGTTTTAGAAGGGATGACTGGGAAAAATGCTAAATTAATTTAGATGTGCAAAGCATGCTTTCCTGTATTGTATGTAAACATATGTGCACATACATAGTAGACATGTTTGGACAGGCTGTTTGGTTGAAAGCTGTAGGAAGAATTTCAGCTTCAAGAATTTCTGAGTGTTTAGTGTTGCAGTGTTTAATGCTGATCCCATCTACATAATATACCCAAATCTCTATAGTACCTTGCCCATTATTTTTAAATAAAGGACAGCATATCCATTAAGAAATAATTGAACTATTCTCACATTGTAGGTGAACTCTGGCAGTGTAACAATGCAACATAAATTTATTGTCTTCTCTGTGTCCTGGGCATTAAACACTCTTCTGTCTTGTGAAAAGCATCAGGGCTTTCCCTTTCATTTCCAAACACTTCCCGCAGTGAGTCTGAGAGTATGCCTTATTCCCTTCAGTTTGGTAAGAGTATTTTTAAGGTCTTCCTGTATTTCAGTGTTTTTTCTGTGCAACACTTTCTCTTCAATAGTTGTCCCTCATAATTTTCTCAGTTTCTTGTAGTATTCTCTGTCACTTGCTATTTTGATGTTAAGGCTTAGGAGTTGTTTGAGCTCTCAGGTGCTGACTGCCAAAGTGACCACCGTCTTTCACACACCATGAACATCAGTTGAGACTCTTTCCTAGGGTCCCTCTTTCTGCCAACCTTACAGGAAGTTGCTATTTTTTTTGGACAAAACTTGGTTGAAGTCAGGTAGTCAGTTTTAAAATCACTTTGGAGCAGATGAACCAAGATGCTCTGTTTAAAAAACTTGGCTAAAACCATGCTCCCAAACTTTTTACTCCCTTCTAATACAGAAATCTGCACTTTTGAAAGAAGAATTTATATAGTTTGTCCAGTTGTTGGCTACTCAGATATTGACATTCTGACTTCTTTTAGGTTCAGCAGATAGATCGTGTAGTAGAAGTTGTGGAGGAAACTATTAAAGGTAAGCATCACACTTGAAATAATTGATGTAAATCTTAGCTAGCAGAAGTGTTGGTGTCGTATTCTTGATCAAACTAATGCTTGCTTTCTCCTGTAGTGAAATGTTTGGGCAGTGCTAGTGTGCTTTGTTGAAGTGGTGATTTTTGAGATCTCTTTTGGCAGGAGCTTTGTGGCCTGGTGGATTCATAGGTACAATTCCAGGGGAGCTTAAATCGTTTTAAATTGCATCAGTGTAGGTGGGTGTGGAGTATTGTGCTATCTTAATTCAGTGCTATATCTCTATTTTTGATGTTTAGTCATGTTTTCTTCTTTTCAGCTGTTTTGGCTAGCTTCCCTGAGCTCCCCTCAGCAGGACAGATAAATTATCTGCTAGTTTAATGTTCTTTTGTAACTGTGTTCCTTGTTCTCTCTGTGTTCATGAGTGTACACTTAGTACTTTGCAGTGAAGGGGGAGAAAAGGCAGTATTGTTTCTGCAGCCTGACTAGTAAACATTTGCTTTAAAATAAATATATTTGTCTGGGTCTTTCTGGGTTACCTAAGTTTGTCTCCATTACTTATCAGGCCATAAAAATTACTGTTCCATGAAGCTTTAAATTACAAGGTTTAGTTTAATCGCCTGTACTTTCAATATAAACAAGTGTCTAGTCCACAAGACGTTGCCTGTAACTTGAATGTTGGAGTATGATGTTTTTGAAGCTCAGCACAAAAATGTAGAAATGGGACAACATTTTGAAACAAAAAAAGGTTCTGTCCAGAAATTGTGTAGTGTGGTGTAACGCCTCTAGAGTTTGTGATTTGAAGACCTTATAGGGTTTGCTGTTGTTTTGAATGCTTTAAATAAATGAAACCTGTACTCTTACATACTCCCAACCAAAACTTCTCCCAGTTTGTCTTTATCTTATAGGTTCTATTTTTTTTTTTTTTGAGGTACAACCTACTGAACCATACAAAGAATAAATATATTAATCACCTAAATATTTACTATTAAATAACCCAATCTTTTTTTCTCAGAAACATAATAGTGTTTAGGGCAATGTGCAGAAATTGGAGACGCTTCGTTACAACAGCACAGTATTTCAGATCCTTATCTCATTTTCCTGAGTTTTATTTATTCTTAAGACAGTAAGATGATAATCTGGGTCAACATACCCTCCTTTTATAAAAATGTATTATTTATGCTGACTCTACCCATCACTGCCTTTTTGATAACTTAGTTACTCAGGTTATCTTGACTAAGCATTACATTGCTATAGAGAAGACAAACAAGTTAGTAGCAGTTGTTAAAATCCTGCTTCTCATTGAGTTGGTTTTAATTGCATTATACATATTGATATAATTTGGGAAAATAATATCCACAGATGTAGATATCTAAACTTTAAGAAGGCTGACTTTTGGGAAGGATTTTGGTTTCTAGCTTACTAGAAGTGATCTGAATAAAAAGGAGTAAAGTGGACTGCTGAATCCCCTACACAGAGCCAGGCTTTTTGAAGAGCTAATGAAAGACAAGATTTCAGAATTTTTATTGGAAAAAAAATTAACAAAAATATCTCCCTGGTGCAAGACATGGATGTACTGGAGAAAGTCCAATGAAGGGCTGCAAAAATGGTTAAGAGACAGAAACTGAAACTGGAGCATCTCTCCTTATAGGGGAACCTGAGAGAGCTGGGACTGTTAGGAATGGTGGAGACAAGGCTCAAGGGGAAATCTCCTCAACATATATAAATACTTGATAAAAGTATAATTTTGATAGTATAGATTAGAAAACTTGATAGTTTTCTAATGGTGGATGGTCACAGGACCAGAGGCAGCAGATGCAAGCTGAAACACAGGAGATTGTCTCTGAACATCAGTAAATGCTGTTAATAACTGTGAAGAGTGACTGAGCACTGGCACAGGTTGACCAAAGACATGGTGGAGTCTCCATCTTTGGATTTATTTGAAAGCTGAATGTGGTTCTGGGCAGCTGGCTCTAGGTAGCTCTGGTTAAGCAGAGAGGTTGGACCTAATGACCTCTAGAGGTCCCTTCCAACTCTATGTCTTCTGTGAAAATAGAATTTCAATTGGAAGGAGAATTGACATAGTGACAGGGGTCATAGCATATGGTCATGGCTTGCTTTTGCAAAAGCAAACTGTAAAACCAAAGAGTTATATTTCTAATTATATTACTTTCATTTGAATTTGTTTCAAGACAATGCATTAATTTATGTATTTGAGAATGTATCTTCTAAGGGAGGAGAATATGAAACACTTCTTCACTGTAGTTTATGAAAGAGACTAACCATGAGCTTCATTATCCAGGTGAAGTAAAACGGTAAGAGGACTGTTGGTTAAGAGTATACTATACTGTAAAATACATACATGGTAGAAACTTAAATTCATGTGTGTAAACCCAAAGGAAATATAACCCTCTGTCTCTGTAAGTCTGGTGACAATTTTTGAAGCCACAGATGGCTTCAGGAGACAGAGGTGGTGAGGGATAGGGGATTAAATACAAATCTGAATTCAGAACCAGCCTATTAATAATCTGAAGTTGGATATCTGTCAGTTGTACGACACAATTTTCTTCATTTGTTTTTAAAGGAAAGTGAAAAGGTTGCATGGGTGGTAAACGCTTGTAGTGTGGACATGCATGTGTGTGTATATATATATGTCTGATATTCAAGATTTAAAAGATGTCTTGATGAATGTTTAAATTGGTAAATTTAAACTTGTGCCATCTCTCTGTAGGGCAGCTGTCTCTGTAAATTGGTTGGCATAACCAAGATGTCTGGATTTTCTGTCCAGATTCCAAGATGGTTATCATAGTGGGCTGGTTTAAGTCTGAAAATGCAATTTTCCCTGAATTCTGTCTTTTTAAGGGGTACATTATAATTTTTTTAATTTTTTTTGTTGTTCCTGATGGTCACCTTTCTAGTTTTCCAAGAAATTGGCTTTCATGTTGGGTTTGGTTGAAAGCTTAATGTACCCCCAAAGAAAATCATAGAATCATAGAATGGTAAGGTTGGAAGGGACCTCAAAGATCATCTAGTTCCAACCCCGTGCTATAGGCAGGGACACCTCCCACTAGTACAGGTTACTCAAGGCCTCATCCAATCTGGCCTTGAACACATCCAGGGAGGGAGCATCCACAACCTC
>VWZE01021279.1:958752-1001161 GCA_013396675.1 Eubucco bourcierii | reverse complement strand
CTGAGGGCTCCAGAACTGCACACAGGACTCCAGGTCTGATGAGAGCAGAATAAAGGGGCAGTATCACTTCCCTTACCCTGCTGGCCATGCTGCTCTTGATACAACCTAGGACTCGGTTGCTGTCTGGGCTGCATGTGCACACTGCAGGCTCATGTTGAGCTTTTCATCAACCCAGACTCCAAGGTCCTTTTCCTCAGGGCTGCTCTCCAGCTATTCACCACCCAGCCTGGATTTGTGCTTAGGATTGTGCCTACCCAGGTGCAGGACCTTCCACTTGGCCTTGTCGAATTTCATGAGGTTGGCCTGGGCCCACCTCTCCAGCCTGTCCAGGTCCCTCTGGATGGCATCCCTGCCCTCTAGCAAGTCAACTGTGCCACACAGCTTGGTGTCATCTGCAAACTTGCTGAGGGTGCACTCGATTCCTGTGTCCATGTCACTGACAAAGATGTTAAACAGCACTGGACCCAGCACTGACCCCTGAGGAATAATTTCTTGGAATAATTTAGGACTCTTGTATCAAATCTAAAGGAGTTTATTCTAGCTTTATTTCTCAGTCTTAAGGGGATTCTCAGGAAACCAAACCCTTTTCAGAAGCGTCATTCTGCTGGTTCGAGAGATGGCTTCAGGAAGTTGATCTTTATGGTCTTTTTAACCTCATCTCTCTGAAAACAGCGTGCTAACCGGTTCCCAGCTCTTCAGCGGGTTAATTCTCATCAACATTTTTTATGTAACTCTCTTTTTTATCCTTCTTCATCATGAAATGGAAAGGAAGTATGTTCATGTTTATTGTTGGATTAACAGCCAAAAAGAGAGACAGCATTTTTAAGATGCCCTCTGGTATCTCATTTTTATACTACACTGACTTTTAGCACAAGTTTTGTAAAACTTTGAAGCTTCCTAATTATCAGGTAAACTACCATTTCCAGGAGTGGTGGTTGATAATTGTGCAGTATTTGTACATAGGGCATGTCCGATAAATATTTATACTGCATCTATATTCTAACCAGAGTCATCCTCAGGTACTCCTAGTGTGATATTGTGACTTACAATCTGAAAGCTGTGTACTATCTGCTAGGAACTAGACAAATTAGTTTGATCTCAGCCTCACAACTGGGTTTCTCAAAGTGAAAGCCACAATCTCAGAGCCTGAGTGTTCAGTCTTTCTGATACACAGAGCAGTTTCGTTCAAGGTTGCGATTTAACAGTTGGGTAAACCTTGTTTCATGTGCGTACTACCCACAATATAAGACTGGATTACAATAAGTTTTACATCATTTGGGCACTCGTTTTCATATATGGACTTAGTAGCATTTCCCAATAAGACCAAGATTTATCTTTGGGAACCACAGAATGTCTTTATGGTGGTTGCTGAAGTCAGCATTTTGTGGACCTCTTTAAAGAAAAACAACATGTAATGTGTGTGTCCAGGCTTGGATATAAACAGTTTACAGTAGGCAAGATAATATGCTTATTCTGTAATTTAAAGGAGAGACTTTAGCTGCTTAATGTAGAAATTCTTCTTTTCATGGTTTCAAATTTAGGTCTTCAGAGATTTGGGTCTTTCTTCCCCTTTCTTGACATGCCATCTCTCAAATCCCATGTTATTAAAGCTTTCTGAGGGTGGGAGACATTGGAACAAGAGTATTTGTGTACAGTGTGCTTTTAGCTTAGGCCTTAGGGAGATGACAGGCACAGGTTGAATTGAGTTTAGGCCATATTGTATCTGTCTAATAGTTTCACAAAACACAGTTTTACAATGGGTCATTAGACTTGATTGTAAAAAACAACCAAAGGAAATTACTTCAGGGTTGAACCTTTTATACTTCACATAACCTTTCTTGATTTCAGTCACATTGACCTGTCTGGTGGAGTTGCCCATCCATTCCCTGTTTAAACATTAACCCATATTTACTAAACTGTTAAATTGTCCTCATGTGGTTACTAATTATGGATTGCTGATAGTTGCAATGTTAGTCTGTATGAAAATGAGCAGATAAATGGCATCTATATTATACAGAGGATAAAATGTGGAATTTATATTGGATTGCCTACCTTAAGAGTGAGTGTATGCCTATAAATGCCAGCATATTAAGTGCTATTTGTATGTGTTGCTTGATGTCACTGTAATCTGCAGATTAAAATAGAGTAGCCTGGACTTAAGACACAGATAACAAGCCAAATCAAGAGTAAAAATTGGAGGAGTAGAGAGGTCCTTTCTGAGAAAAAGTATCATTTGGCTTCCAGTCAGGAAACTGTTTGTGCTGAAGTACAGCTTGAGGAGGGTCAGAGGGAGGGTAGTGGCCTCACTGAGTCCCTGTTTCTCTTTCTGTGTCCTTTGAAAGGACATAGAAAGGGGGAACAGCTTTGGATGGGTCGTTTTATTTATTTCACTGTGTGGTGGGTTGACCTTGGCTGACTGCTGGACCCCCACCCAGCCACTCTCCTGCCTCACCCCCCTTTACAAGACAAAGGAGAAAATAAGATGGGATAGCTCACTAGTCATGATAAGGACAGGGAGATCACTTACCAATTACCGTCATGAGCAAAACAGACTTGACTTGGGGAAAATTAATCTAATTTATTGCTAATTAAAAATAGAGTAGGATAGTGAGAAACAAGGAGGAAACTAAAACAACCTCCCTCCTGCCCTTCTGCTTCTCAGTCAGCTTTAGTCTTTCATCCCAGATTCCTCTAACTCATTCCTAAGAGTGATGCAAGAGAATGGGAAATGAGGCTTACAGCCAGCCCCTAACAGCTCTTTTCTGCTGCTTCTGCCTCTGTGTGCTGCCCCACTCCACCCTGCGACCTTCCCATTCACTGCTAACCTGCAAAAACTGCTCCAGTGTGCCACAGGGTGCAGTCTTTCAGGGACAGGCTGCTCCAGCATGGGTCCAACACAGGCTACATGCAGTCAGTGCCAGAAATTTTGCTCCTCTGTGGGCTCTTTGTGTGCTGCAGCTTGCTCAGGGTCTATCTGCCTGCTCTGGCTTTGTCCTCCACAGGCTGCAAAGGGGAGCAATCTACTTCACCACTCTCTACATCAGAAGAGTCATGGCCAGCAGACGAGGGAGGTAGTTGTCCGTTTCTGCTCACCTGCGGTGCTGTGTCCAAGTGTGGAGTCCTCGGCACAGGACAGACTTGAATCTGTTGGAGTGGATCCAGAGGAATGATCAGAGGACTAGAAGAAGGCTCCAGGAGACCTTATTGCAACCTTTCAGTACTTACAGGAGCCCAATAGGAAAGATGGGGACAGAATTTTTAAACTAAAGATCTGTTAGAACTGGCTGGAACTGTCTTTGACCAGCACGGAGCAACACCAGCCCCAGCATCTCAAGAAGGTCCCTGTAGCCTCCTGCAGGAGCCTTTCACCACAGACATCCTGTGAATGTCTATGTAGTATTTCTAGGTAGTAGAACTTCCTTTTTAAACTGAGATTTTTTGAAAAATGCAAGTATCAGAAATGAAAAAAATTATGCAAGGGTCTATCTGTATTCAACAGACTAAAATAAGTGGGGTGACTGAAATCAGGTTTTTAACAAGCAATATGCAGAACTGCAGCTTGTCAGTAACACAATCAAATGACTCTGGTTAAAGGACTCATCAATACTTTGCATTAGTTGCTGAGATAATGTACATAATTATACTACATACTGAGATACTACGTAATGTAGTAAATGTCAACCCTTGCCCTTTCTTGTGTCTCTAGATTGGGAATTTTTGAGTCATTCCCATTTAAACAAATAACTACAGATTTTTATTTTCATTTAAGAAAATAGCTTTATGTCATTACCATTTATGTCAGACTGTACAGCAGTCCAATGAGATCTGGACAAACTGGAGAGATGAGTGAAGGTAAACCTCATTAAGTTCAATAAAGACAAGTGCAAGGTCTTGCATCTGGAAAGGAATAATAACAGGCACCAATACAGGTTGGAGCTACCCTGCTGGAAAGCAGCTCCATGGAGAAAGACTTTGGAGTCCTGGTGGACAACAAGTTCCCCATGGGTCAGCAATGTGCCCTTGTGGCCAAGAGGGCAAATGGCATCCTGGGGTGTATCAGGAAAAGTGTGTCCAACAGGTCTCGGAAGGTTCTTCTCTCCCTCTACTCTGCCCTGGTGAGACTATACCTAGAGTATTGTGTCCAGTTTTGGCATCCCCAGTTCAAGAGAGACAGAGACCTGCTAGAGGGAGTCCACCAGAGAGTGAGGATGGCTGGGGGACTTAAGCATCTCCCCTATGAAGAGAAACTGAGAAACCTGGGGCTGTTTAGTCTGGAGAAGAGAAGACTGAGAGGAGATATTATCCATGTGTACAAATATCTGGGGTGTTTGTCAAGTGGATGGGGACAATCTCTGTTTGGTAGTGCACAGTAATAAGATGAGGAACAATAGCTACAAACCTGAACAAACCAGCAAGGCTTACACATTGTCTGGGAAATATTAGTGCAGGGGGCAGAGAGGAGCGAAGGAGCAGTGAACAGATCCAGTGCCCAAGAGCCAAGAAGGAATTGTTTAGACATTGGCTTTTTGTACCTCTTAGCAAACCAAGGAATAATACAGGCTTTATTATTGTTATTCTTTTACAACCAGTGCCCTGCTCATTCCCATTCTGTACCAATTTTTCTCATTAGAATATTCCAATAAGCTTTAAACCACTACACCTTATTTTGTAAGTTGTTCACAGCAACTGAATGGGAGATTAGTAGTGCTGCACAAGAAGAAAACAAGCCATGGGAGAGGAACAGACTGTAAATCTTAGTAGCAAAATTGTGGCTTCTCATTGTTGCTGTGCAGGGAAAAGATGTGCTTTCTTTCATGCCACACCTTCAATGAATGACTGTCTTAGCACATCCCTGGCTTTCTGGCCTGTTCACATCTGTTAGACTCAGATGGGATTTTAGCTCTGCTAGAGAATCCTTCGTGGCTGGTAAATGCAAAGAGTACTTTGTTTAAGCCAGCACAATAGAGTTATCCACAGGAGGAGTAGGAATAGATGTTAAAAGAGTAGAGATTAAAGTAAAAACTTACTTTGACATAGTGATAGGTTTAGTTCAGCATTTTGTTCTGAGGGTAAATCTGTTCTGTTCAACCTGCACACCCCAAAATTTTAAGCAAGTTACTTGTACTGCTGCACCTGGTTCTGACAGTCCACCTTGCAGTATTTCCTTTCATCAGAACACAGCCTGTTTGATCGGACTCAAAATTTATTTTCCTTGAAAGTTACTGTCCAAAACCTCCTGAGGTTTTCAGCAGCATCCTTGACCCTAATCAAATGCAATTCTTCACAGAGAGGTGAGAACCAGATGGTCAGGGAAACTCTTGCTGTAGTTGATTCTTAGGGTTAGCCAGATGAGCTGTGGAATTGTAGCCAGCATTTTGAGTTCATAGCAAATTTAATGTTTTGTCATTTTTTTTCAGAAAGACAGTAACACCACATGATCTCAGAATATGCAGGGTGAAGCTGTTGAGTCCTGAAAAAAACCCCCCACAGTGCCTTAATAGGGCATTTAAAAGGCTTTTGTTGTCAGAGAGGAAAGTGCTGTGGTTATGTCTAAAATATTGAATACCTATATTTTTAATTTAACTCTGTGAAATTCTTATATTAGCAGTAATTCTTTCTGAATACTTTATTTTCTGGTTTACTTGTGGCACTCTACTGTTTTAGTGCTTACAGATACTGCTATGTTTGAATGAAGCACTTGAGAAATAGCATTGTGAATTTAGTGAAAAGAAAATGGTGTATGAATTTCAAAAATCTGGGCCACCTCCAGAGCTTTTTTAATGAAGTTTGTGAGCTGCTTCACTATATTTAATATCTTGGTCTTGAAATGATAGAAAATGAAATTTAAAAAAACTCCTGTCTTCACCTATGAATGTGACACTCATATTTTGATGAGACTTCCAAAACAGAATTGTTGTTGGATATAATTCCAAGAGCAAATACATGCTGTGTGCTTAGTAATGCCTGCATTTTCCTCTGAAACTTTTTTGAGTTGGTACAGGTGGAAGGCCACCTTTTCATGAAAGAGTTCTGAATTGCAGAGGCCAGATCAAACATACCACCTGCTATCAGTAACTGATGGGGCTGGTTGCTGGCACAGGGCATGCTTTTTCCTGTGGTGCTATAACTCTAACAGAACTAGTAGAATCATAGAATAGTAAGGTTGGAACTAGATGATCCTTGAGGTCCCTTCCAACCTTACTATTCTATGATTCTATGATTCTAGTATGAATTATTCCATGCCTTGCAATGGACTTGGTTCCTGCCTACACAGGTTGAAGAAGGAATTCCAGTGTCATGCAGTTACCTTCACTGATCTAGAGGAGGAATATTTTGTATTAGCTGTTTGGCCGAGAGCAGGGCATGTATCTTCTAGTTGGTTTTGGCTTTTCTTTACTTGAGCCAGGAACTCCCACGGGTGACACTCAAGGATACCTTCACCATATAGCTAATGTGCTGCTGGCCAGCTCAGGTTGTTTTGGGTTGGAGCATTTACACAGCAGAGCCCTAAGCCGATTAGTGTCCTTGTTGTTTCTGCACTGCTGTGTTTCTAGCAGCATGTGATTGCTCTGGGGAACTTGGGGATTCCTTTACAATCAGTCATGTCTGCTGTGGGACAGCTTGTTTGTGCTGCAGGGCAGGGAGAAAAGATGAGAAGAGGAACTTAGGGTCTGCCCTTGCTACATGTGGGTTGTTTCCATCAGAGGTGCATCAGGCCTCAGGCTCTAAGCCTGCCTGTCTACTGCGAGCTCACCAAGTCTGGATTTAAAGTACCTCCAAACTGAAGTGGTTTGAGCTCAAATATGAATAACAGTTCAAGTTATCTGTAGAGTGTTATGCAATTTGTATGGCATCCTTCTATTTCAGATGCTGGTGTTTTGTTTTGCTTTGCTTTTTTTCAGTCCTGTCAGAAGATCCAAAATAACTTGTTTAGAAGGTTGTTTTTACTCACTAGTTAATTAGAACATAACTCTGGAAATAAATGTCATATTAAAGTGTTGTAATAGCACCTGATTTGCCTCTTCTACCATTATTGCTATTTTTTTTTGTACTTAAGCTCTCTTTTCTCTTTAGTATGTTCTTTACTGCTTTTGTTACTTGCCCTTAAGTTTTTGAATTCTTTTAAATGTTTTTATTCACACCACGCTCCTTTCAGTCTTTATCATGGCTTTTGATTCTTTACACTTTTTGGTTTTTTCTTTGGAGGAATTTACTACTTTGTCTTCCCTTCATATGGCTTTGCCTTCCTTAGTTACACTGCTCCCATGTGCCATTTTTCCCCCAGTGTTAGCCTTAGGGAAAGGAAGCTCTGTATTCAGAGTAATGGTAGAAGGAAACATGTGCAAGTGTACATGAAATAGTGCTTAATGCTTTTCCCTAAAGATACTGGAGAAGATCAGAAAGGTTGGTGAGAGACAACTGGGAAGTGTAGAGCAGTATATTGTCAGCCTTGTGAGGAAAAAAATGTCTTTCAGGAAATGGTGAATAACCTCTAAGTATAGTGATTGAACTGGGAAAGGGAAAGAATGGGTAACAGAACAAGCTGAAAACAATATAAATTGTTGCTGCCAAGGCTGAGGTTTCCTGCATCTTTGAGGATTTTCTTTCTGCTTGTGTTTTTGAGCTGCCTGATCTACCTGCACTAAACTTTGAAAGTAGCAGCTAAGAAGTGTTGCTTGGTGTCTGTATTTTTTGGAAAGACAGTAGACCTAATAATATTTGATATTTGCAACTCCAATAGGTCATTGGTAAAGCTAACTAAAGATGACTAAGCGAGGTTGCTTCCACTTCACTTATCCTTTTATCAAACTAGCAAAATAACCACTGCAGTTTGAATCTGTTTGCTCTGTATTGTGAACATGCTTCTGTGAGTTTAGGTCACAGGGGTCTGACAGTAGCCTGAGATTCACAGCCTTTACCTGTTCCTTTTGTGTATTTATACTTCAGGATTAGGCCTTCTCTATCACAGTCCTAAAGCCCATATACCTATGGTTAAAGATAGGTGTACATGCCATCGATATTATTTTACTTTTATGTATCCTTTTGAACAAGTGCAAATAAATGCCTTGAAGATATTTTCTTTCTGCACAGTGGTTTATCAAACTATTTAAAGGCTTCTTTTTGGACTAATAATAGGATTTAATGACCTGATTAATTCCAGCCTCTCCCTCTCTGAACAACACTTAAGCAATATCAATCATGTTTACTGACTTGTATGTGAAGATGAGCTTAATTTTAAACTTCAGTAAGTTCTGGAAACTGAAGAGGTCTGATTAATTTAAAGTTGTTTCTAGCTTTATTTTATTTACACTTACTGTGAGTGATTCTGCTCTGTAAGCTTCCTCACTGAAAATAGTACTACTGTTGTGCTGTAATCTGCATTAATTATCTATTGGTTAGAGAAAAACTGTTCTGAAGCACCACCTAAACTGCTAACCTTTTCTTTTTTTTTTAAACATGGAATTTTATCTACTGTTAGGCTATCTGGAAGTGGAACAGTTATCTGTGTGTCAGAAGAAGGGTGAAGAACTAGAATGTTTAGCCTTTCAAACAGAACCCTTCTAGATCTGTTTAGTCATGAAGCTGTTTCAAAGCTTGCATCTTCCAGTCAGCCATCAAAAATTGCATGATTTTTTTGCTGTATCTCTGACTGATCACTGATTGCTATGGAAGTGTGATTAACTCTGTCCTCAAAAGCATGTACTGAGCTTAAAAATAATTTAAAAAGTAAATAGAAAAGAAAGAAAAATAATAACTAAACCTCCTTCAAGTTTGGGTTGCCTGTCCTACTTAGTTAGGTTGTTATCCAACCTGCAAAGTCAGAGAGAAGGTAGCAATCAGATAAAATGCTTTAGAAGTAAAACTGGATTGCAGTGTTTTGCCCCATTCTAAGCTTTGAAAGAAGGTCATAAAGTGAGTTTTAAAGTTGCTGTTTTTTCTATTATACTTGATATTGGTGGGGGCTTAATCATGCTGCTTAAACTTGTGGGTTTTTTTGGGTTTTTTTTAAGGTTACTGAGTCTTCTCTTTATGACAAATTATTTAGTTTTAATTTTTCTTCAAATATGTGTGGTGAAAAAAAACCTGTCTACAACATGTGAAAAAATATGATTCAGTGTTTATTGAGTTATATTTTATTAATAGCAGCAATGCTGTAAACAGATGCTTTAGTGATTACTTAAAATGAAACAAAATAGTCCTTGTATGGAGTAGGGAAAAAACGATTTAAGGTCACGAATATTGTAACTCAGAGGTGGTTTTGTTTTTATTTCATTTTATTTTGTGTTGTTGGTTTGGTTCTTTTGTTTTTTGTTTTTTGTTTGTTTTGTTTCTTTGTGAGTTGTTTTTTGTTGTTATTTTGTTTATTGGGTTTAGTGGTAGTTTATTTGGGTTTGGGTTGCTTTTGGCATTTTATTTTTGTTGAGATTATTTTTTGGTATTTTATTTTTTACTTCGTAATGGTGGTTTGACCCCAGTTCTAAATATGTGAATTTAAATTTTTTTAGTAGCTTCTTGTTGTGTTGCTAAGCCTGATTGCTTGCCATGTATTGTTCCTGCTCGCCATGTATTGTTCCTGCTCGCCATGTATTGTTCCTGCTCGCCATGTATTGTTCCTGCTTGCCATGTATTGTTCCTGCTCGCCATGTATTGTTCCTGCTCGCCATGTATTGTTCCTGCTCGCCATGTATTGTTCCTGCTCGCCATGTATTGTTCCTGCTCGCCATGTATTGTTCCTGCTCGCCATGTATTGTTCCTGCTCGCCACGAATTGTCGTTCCACGGTATTTTCAGCCATAAACCCGAATACAGTTTTACTATGATAACACAATTAAGTATTTTAAAAATGGATAAACTGGTTTATTCCAAATAAACCCCAATATTAGGAAATACAAAATAAAAGGAATGTGCTCTGCATCTGTTTTAATTTTTATGCCCACCATAATGCAATCACTTCTGTTGTAAGACTAAATAGTAGTGCTATTTCTTTGACTCCGTAATGAAGCAATAAGTTGGAAAATAACCAATTGTATTGGGAGACAAAGATCTTGCTATTATTGTCATGAAAAGGTAAAGTGAATAATTAAGCAAATGTTACCATATTACTAAATTTATGGCATGATATAATGAATTTTTTTTGTCAAAGCTGCAGAAATAATGCCTTTTTAATTTCAGTTGATGTTATTATGTCTCCATTATAATACCAGGCAAGTCCTGCTCACTTCTTCATTAGATGACTTTTTTTGAGATTTTTTTTGTCTTTAAAAAAATATTTTAAAAAAAATAGAAGAGAGAGAGAGAGAGGAAGGTGATGTGCTAGGAGTAGTTGTTTATTTCCAGGCTGTTTTTGCCATATTACAGAAATAAATTCCGAGCATAAATGCTGCTGTCTGGGGTTAATAGCACAACCTGCCCTGCCCTCACAAGCAGCCCTGCCTTGCCCCACCTTTACATACAGATGGGTAGGAAAGTAATATAAAAAAAGCTCTCAGGGTTGAGATAAGGAGTTTACTGAGATCGTACACTATGCAATGACCCTAGCAAAAACAGCAGCAGAAGACAGCAATGAAACAGTTCCCTTCCACCCAAACATGTGGCAGTGTAGTAGTTTAAGGCTTATTGGAAAATTCCAGTAAGAGACATCAGGAATTTCCCAAAAGTTCAGTGCAGAATGTAAATAAATTGAAGCATTGGATGTAAAATAATGATTAAGTCTCTATCATTCATTGGTTTGCTAAGAGGGCTAAAATGGCAGCATTCGCGCTCGTGGCTCTGTCACTGTTCCTTCCCCTCTCTGACTCGTCCACACCTTTTGCTGATAACACGTGAGCCTTGCTGGTTTTCTGTCTAAGGGGAGAGAAGAAGGTGGTGCTGGGCCCTTCTGGGTTTTCTATGCCCAGGGTGGGGGATTGGATTTCTGTATTATTTCTAAATTGTCAATAATTGTATAAAATTGTAAGTGCAAGTAAATATATTTTGTAATATATTTATTACTGCTTGTAAATTTAGCTTGCTCTGAAATACAGCTTTATCTTCCAAAACTTCTGAACTGGTCTGGTGATTTCAGTTTTATTTGGGGGATAATTTTTTCAACCCACCAGAGGCAGCCAGCCCAGTAGAAAAGACCTACAGCCCAAAACCCTGAAATTGGAAGCAACAACTAGAACAGGAATACTCTCATGTTAGCTATCTGAACTTCAAGCCCCATGATACTTTCCTTCAGCCAGCACTTCCATTTTGAAGCTGCCGTGGTAGCGGCATGGTATTGAATACACATCAGTAGAGTCAAGTCAACTCATGACAATTACTCAAAATTTCATTTAATTATTCAAAATTGTTGAATCAGTCAACATGTAATTTAACTCAAAATTCCATTATTCAGAAGTTGAATATGTCAAAACGCAGAGTGGAAAAATATGGTAAAAGGCTTAGCTTGTTTTTGTGTCTAACTGTAAACAAGAGATGGACTTTCCAGAAATGTTGAATAGAAAAAAAAGGGTAAAAAAGTAAATAATTGCCTATTGGTTGCAACAAGAATAACAAACCTATATAATTCCATTCACTTGCTGATGGGGATAAAATTCAGTTGCATAAACAATCTGTCTCTCTTGTTTCTTCTTCGCTCCTCTCCTCTGAAATTTTGTTCTGCATAGCCTGTCCTGAAGTTTTTGCTGACACAAACTGGGAGGTAATGGGAGAGGGGAAAGAAGGAGGCTGTTGGAAGCCCCTCTGGGCTTTGTCCAGAGGAGTGATCAAGGTCCTTAAGAAGGTCCTTGTGTTGTCTCAACTTTGTAAATAATTGTAAATATACTTTTGTACATACACAATTTATGCTTTTAGATTTTAACTTGCTGTAAATATATAGCTTCACTTTGCTTCCAGACCTTCTGAGCTAGTCTGGTGATTTTATTTTTGGGGGTAATTTTAACCTTCCACAATATGGTAACTAATGGATGAGCTAGTTTTATAAATAGCTGTTGCTAGTATAAGTTTGGAGATTTGGTTGAACATTGTTGTTAATAGATCTGAATAGTTTTTCAGCTTTGCTGTGCTGGATGTAGCTTGGCTAGTACTTCGTAGTTTCATGCTTTCCTTTTACCCCTCTCTCATTTTAGGGTAAACTCTCTTCTGAAATGCTTGACAGATTGTAGCTGTAGTTTCTTGTACTATCAAAGAGTTTTCCAGCTTCATCAAATCATTTTCTCTTCCCTCTGCTCTGAGTAGTGGTTACTTTCCACCTATTTTCAACCATCTAGCAATAACTTTTGCTTGCTCTTTCCATTCCTTTGTGGAATAAATTATGCAAGTCTTACATTTCTGACTTGGGCACACTTGACACTACCTGTTGCAGCAATACACAGAATTGGTTTTATTCCTTGCTGTTCTGAATGTTAGCAAACCTTGCGGTCTTTAAATATAGAACTTGATATAGTATGACTGATGTACTGTTGTGGGTAGGTGGTTGGTGAGTATATTTCTCTGTGAGTAAAGGAGAGGTGTTTTGAGGCAATTTTCTGATCTGTAGTCCTTGATGTGGGAGGAATAGCTGTAAATCTTGCTATCAACTTAACCACGAGTATGCTATCATATATGCTTCACAGCATTTTTCCTTAGACTTACAGTCAGGTGCCTTTGACTGAAATTTGTTGGTTCTCCACCTAATAAGTTAAAAACATATCCAGTTGTTTATTTCCTACTAATTTAGATTCAATTGAAATTTCAGGGGGAAATATTTTAATTCTGCCATGTAACATATTGTTATGTTTATATTTGTTTTAGAATATGAAAATAAAACTGCTTAGGTCATTTTAATTGAATAAACCCAAAAATAAAAGCATGAAAAGATAATTGGATTAAATAATTTGTTCATTTTAACATTATTTTACTTGTCAGTGTTTCCTTTTAAATGCTCCAGCTCATGCAAAATACGTTATTACATCTCATTCTCATTTTCAATCTTTGATTTATAAATGCTACTGAAGGAGAGAAGCAAATCAAAACAATTATGGTGGGACTTGTGTTTTGTATTGACTGCATTTTTGTGCTTCATTTGAAGGTCATTCTGTGAGATTACTGGGTCAGAAAAAGGATAATGGAAAACGTTTGGGAGGAGCACGACTGGATTTGCCGAAGATTAGGAAGAATCCGCTGATAGAAATTATTTCCATCAATACAGGGTAAGGTTATTCCAAATGTATAAAACATTCAGTGCTGCCAAGGAATTCACATCTCTGTCTACAGGCCTGGTATATTACTCCTAAGATACACAGAAATAGTGAAAGAATTTTAGATGGCGTTCCTTCTGGAAAGTAAATCCTTGCTGATTTGGGTACAGGACTTTTGCTTCACCAGTGCTCCATACAATTATATAGTCTTCTATGTAACTTCATGTAACTCTTTCTTGAAAGGAAAAAATCCTAAGAAAATGGGAGAAGAAAAAAGCATTTAGGGGCTGTTTTGTTTCATTTTGTTTTTTACTCCTGTGCTCTTGTTTTTAACAAGGCAGTTGCAGAGTACTTGGTAAGATCTGTAAACACCTAATTGTGAGGCCAGGTGTACTAATAGGTGGTCAGCAGGTCGAGGGAAGTGCTCCTCCCCCTCTACTCAGCACTGATGAGACCCCACCTGGAGTATTTAATCAGTTCTGGCACCCCTGTTGCAAGAGGGATATGGATGTGCTGGAACATGTCCAGAGGAGGGCCATGAGGATGGTCAAAGGGCTGGAGCACCTCTTCTATGAGGAGAGACTGAGGGAGTTGCATCTCTTCAGTCTGTAGAGAAGGCTCCCAGGAGACCTTATTGTGGTCTTCCAGTATCTTAAGGGGGGCTACAACAAAGCTGGGGAGGGACTCTTTAGGATGTCAGGTAATGATAGGACTAGAGTGAATGGAACAAAGATAGAAATGGGTAGATTCAGACTGGATGTTACGAAGAAGTTCTTCACCATGAGGGTGGTGAGACCCTAGAACATGTTGCCCAGGGAGGTGGTGGAAGCCCCATCCCTGGAAGTGTTTAAGACCAAGCTGGATGAGGCTCTAGACATCCTGATCTAGTGTGAGGTGTCCTTTCCCATGGCAGGGGGGTCGGAACTAGATGATCCTAGTGGTCCACTCCAACCCTGACTGATTCTGTGATAATAGCTAAATTAGATGTAGTTATTTGCTTCTTGTCCCTGTAGTAGGCTTGTAAAGGGTTATCATGCTTGTATTTCATTCTTTTCTTTCTTTGAATAATCTACCCTCTGCCTATCAAGCAGTACTGGAACCAGAAGAGTACAAGCATTTTTCCATTATGTATTTCTGCTTTGGGGAATTCTATTTTTACCCATCTTCCCTTGATAATCTTCTTAACTCCACTCGATCATCACTGGCTTGGTTTACTAAAACAAACAAAGTCAACCTAAAAAACCCAAACCAAAATACCAAAGCACGAAACAAAACCCTACCAAAACAGAAGAATAAACACAGGCACACACACGTAAGTCCTCTTCTGATTTTTCCCATCTTCTCCAACTCATGTGGTAATTCCCCAGGTGGTAAAATACAAAGTTCATTGCTCAAGACAAACCGTGTAGGTGTGAAATTACTGCCTAGAGAAAAATAAATAGTAGATCATTTTAGCTGTCTTTGTTTTGAGTTTAGTCTACCATTTTCACTAGCATTTCATTGAAGAGTTTTGCTGCTATCCTCTTTCTTTCTTGTCTTTAAGTAAAACCTAGTGTCCTGTTAAGTCAAAATACCACACCAAGGCTTAGTGTGGTTACCTTTTCTTCCTTTGAGGAATGGTAGATGTATGGGTGATTTTTGTCACATTGCTGAATTACAATACATTTTAAAACTTCTATTTCAGGCACTGATTGTTTATGAAGTCTGGATGTGAACTCTTTTGGTGCAGTTAATTTATCTAATTCTAATTTTTTCCCTTATTGTCTTTCATAGAATCATAGAATGGTAAGGTTGGAAGTGACCTCAAGGATCATCTAGTTCCACCCCCCTGCCATAGGCAGGGACACCTCCCATTAGTACAGGTTACTCAAGGCCTCGTCCAGCCTGGCCTTGAACACCTCTAGGGAGGGAGCAGCCACAACCTCCCTGGGCAACCTGTTCCAGCACCTCACCACCCTCACTGTAAAGAACTTCCTCCTAACATCCAGTTTAAATCTCCCCTCTGCCAGTTTAAACCCGTTACCCCTCATCCTGTCATTGCAAGACCTTGTAAATAGTCCCTCCCCAGTCTTCCTGTAGGCCCCCTTCAGATACTGGAAGGCTACTATCAGGTTCCCTCGAAACCTTCTCTTCTCCAGGCTACAGAGCCTCAACTCTTGTAGCCTGTCTTCATAGGAGAGCTGCTCCAGCCCTCTGATCATCTTCATGGCGTCCTCTGGACCCACTCCAACAGTTCGATGTCCTTCCTGTGCTGGGGGCTCCAGAACTGTACACAGTAGTCTAGATGAAGTTTCCTGTCAACATCTTATTTGTGCCCATGTGATCAAAATCCTTTTAATGATTAAAAATAAGCATAACATTGATTGTTTAGAGTTTTGGTATAGATTCTTTTCCATATGTATTTATCACAGTCTAATACAGTATTTTTCTAGTTGTAAATGTTGGCAAGGATGTAACTAATTCTGCTATGGTCTTGTCTATGTGTCTTTTGATTTATAGTAGTGAAAGATGAAAGATGTATTGCAGGTTCTAATAGCAGGCTATTGCTAGCATAATTTTAGAGGTTAGTACAGGAAGGATACTGTAGGATAATAGACACTTGCCATTAGGTGGCTGATGAGAGTAACAGTTCTTTGCAAAAAAAAAAAAAAAAAAAAAGCTTTGGTTTATTTTGAGCACATGTATTTTCACACTGAGTTTTGAAAGATTGTTTCCCAAGTCTTCAAACTGCAGATAGTTAACGTCTTCCTATGCTGTTACCTTTGGAAAACCTTTCATAGAATCATAGAATGCTAGAGCTTAGAAAGGACCTCCTGAGATCATCAAGTCCAACTCCTCTGCAAAGTAAGACTTAAGTAGGTCAGGTCCTGTACTAAGTAGGACAGGTCAAAGAAGAATGCGTCCAGGTGGATTTTGAAGATCACTTGAGAAGGAGACTCCACAACCTTTCTGGGCCTATTTAGATCCTGATGTTTCAAGCACTGATTACTTTGTGTAGTAGTTCCTGCTGTTCCTCAGGTCCATAGAACAGAAATAGGATAAACTGTAAAATACCAGAAACTACAAAAGTAAAGGTATATCATGGAGAATAAAGCTGAATATGACTTGACAAAATCAGAGTATTTTGAAAACCTTAAGCAAATAATTTGTGTAAGACACCTTAATTAACCAATGCCCTATTCTATGTTATATCACATGCTCAAGGAATCCTGTCTCTCCTGAAATACAGGTTATCATGTTTTCCAGTCCTTTTTTTTCTCCTTTCCCCTTCTCAACCTCTTCACTTGTCTATTGCAGGTGACTTTTTGAATTCTATTCTGGAAATGAAAGGTAAAGCATAGCTTTAGAAAGGCAGCAGTACTCATCAATTTCTGAAAATGTGAAAATGTAGTTGGTAAAGAACAAGCCACAGTATGCACTACTCGCTGTGACTTGACTTTGCTCATGTTCTCAGCTTTGCCATGGTCTGGCCGAGGCAGTTATTGTTGCCAGCACTACATTTGATCTGAGCTCTTTTCCCTGTGTAAGGTCTGGAGAAAACTTTGAAGATTAGGCTTTGGTATATTGAGAGGTGAATTTAATAAAGTTAGAAAGTCTTAAAGTAGAAATACTTTGTTAAAGTGCCACAGGGCCCAAGCACTGCAGAAGAATTTGAGGCTGGTGATAGGACCTAAAAGCAGTCCTAGACATGGCAGGTGATAAGCTAGACCTGGGATGATCCAGGAGCTCCTGTCAGGACCAAAGGGAAATGATCTGGAGACAAGACTGAGTAGAAGGCTACCTACAGCACACATCTGAGGCCCGGCCTGGGAATGAGCACAGGGCTGAATGCAGGCACGGCTTTTAAGCTCAGGCCAGGACTGGAGGCACAGAGCTTAAGTGGGGCTCCTGGCCCAGCGGCACTATTATAGTTTATCCCAGCCAGTGGCTGAACTCCAGCAGCTTGCTCTGACAAGAATTACCCCTGCAGTCAGGAGCAACAGAAACATGCTAAAAAACCCCAAAGCCCTGTGGGTTGAGATAAGGAGAGTTTAATGGAATAATACAATGTACAACATCTTAAACAGTGTATTTCACAGGAGAGCACGACAGAAAAGCAGAAGCAAGGCCGCAGATAGACAAAGCGGAAGAGACCAAAACCCCCAAACTGGAAACTGGAAGTAAACCCCCAGGAAACAGGAAGCTTCTCATGTTGCAGTGTGAACTACAAGCCCCTGTGATCCTTTGCCTTGGCCAGCCCTTTCCACCAAAACAGGACATGTCACATTACTAACCTCATGAGCCTTTGCTCTGTCCAGTGCTTCTGCTGTAATGCTGGAGTGATATCAGCGTGGTATTGAATATCATTAACTGGTTCGGCTAGCAGAACCCATGACAAGGGACTGCTGGAGACAGCAGCTGAGGTCAGGTCTTTTTGGAACTTGATGGTGCCCACAGGGCTGTGACAGGTGGTGGTATATTACCAATTACATGTGGAGTCTTAATGAACTCTTGGCCTCTTCTATTAATTCTGTGAGGGAATAGAAGACTTGTCGGAGCATGTGTATCCTGCAGCCCCAAAGCACTGGAGCTACCCCCCTTGCCTTTACGTATATGGACACTTGCCAGGTGGAATTATTCTTCTGGGAATTCAGTAGGACCAGTTTATTTTTGGGAGTCTTCAAACAAGCTGATTGTTAAGATACCTCTCATTCTCCTGCAGCTGTGTGAGAACGTGGGTGTAACTGACATACAGCACTGTAGGGTAAGATTTGTTTTTTAACTCAAGATGTCAGATTCTTCAGTAATTTCGACTTGAGGCTTTTCATTATTGATTCCTTCTTCTTTCAGACATAGAGGAGAAAAGGTTTTTGTCTGTGTATAACTGAACTATTTCCTCACTTGACTGTGGACAAATGCATGCTTACATATGTGTATGTATCTCCGTGTTTGTTTCCCCCAGACTGTTGCCAGATGCAGGCTTCCTCAGCTCTTCCTTTTCATGAATCAAGTCTATCCTATCAAGGGACAAATATATTGTTTCCACTACAGTGTGCAGTCTGTAAAAATAATTTAAAACAAACCAAAATGAAATCCTATTAGGTAAGGGATCTCTGTGAAGATAAGTGCTGCTTCTGCCCATTGTGAGCCAGCTCAGGTTTTTCACACAGTGACACACTGGCCCCTAAGAAAGGCGTTGCTGTGCCTCTAGAGGGACTTGCATCTTGTTCAGTGATTTTTTTTTTTTTTCGTTAAGTAATGGACAGATTTTTTTTCTACAGCTAATTTTGGTTATCTCATTTAGAAATCCAGGCTTTCTTTACCTGTTTCATTTACCATGGCAGTTAATGGTTTCTGGCAGTAGAAAGATTCTGACTCTTAAGAAAATCCCTCCACCTTAGGAGCAGCATACTTCCATTTCCAAGTATATTTGCAGAAATTATAGTGAGTATCAGAATGAGGGCATAAGAGACTTAACAGATTTCTCTGAAATACAAAGATAGGTTAGTGGATCTTAATGTTTCGAAGTGCCAAATATGTAAGGAGTCCTTGCCATCCCAGTATGCCATGCAAGCTTTAGAGTGATCTCTGTAACCTTCCCCTGAGGACTAAGTGACTCTTCCTTCCTGTATTGTTCACTTTCTGTTACCACTTAGAACACTTTTTTTCCCCCTATGTTTTTCAGTTTTTCTTGTATATAAAATAGGAAGTTCATTAAAATTAACAGTTCCAGCAGAGATTTGGTAGTAGTCTTAGTAACCAGCAGCTTCTTTAGTGATATTAATAGATCTGAACCTAGAAGCAGTGATCTGTTCTTTTCTCCAAAATAATTGCCTGCTTTGTATTAATGACATTTTGTTCAATCCCTTTCACCTTTCTTTATGTCCTAAGCATGTATTGTACACATCACCTTACTGGATCAAACAAGGTTACAGTATAATCGCATGTGAAGTGGTGTTTGGAGAAAAGGCATAAAGTTCTGTTCCCTCATCTTCTGCTGCAATTATTCCATCTGTTATTTCAAAGTAAGAGAAGTGTTCTCAAAGTCCATTTTGCATTACAGCTTCATTTGAGTCTAAGCAATATTTTTTTCTGCTCGTGATCTGATCTTCATTAGTGCCAGTTTCATAGCCTGTGTAGCCACTTAGCTCTTTCTAATGGGTTCGAGGCTTGGACTTCCACCTTTTTAGTTAAGTCATTCTCTATCCTGAGCTATCTACTTTGTGGCCTGAATGTTACTTACTGATGTGTCTGTGTTATTGACATGGCCTGAGCTCCTCACTTGTATCCAAGTTTCTACCACTTACACCCATTTCAAATAAATTTTTATTTGTACTTTGCCTTCATACCTTGGGAAGCATGAAGGAAGTGTAGTAGGAGCTGAATATGAGCCCACAGTAGGACTTGCTGTTGTCTGGGTTGGCATGTAGGTTCTCTGAATTGCTTTCTATGCTCTTACTGAACTTTCTGCCTCTTCCTTTCCTGTTGGAGCAGGGAAGTTGTACTGCTGATGTAGCTGGCTAGAGAACAATGAATACTTGTTATATAGGGAGTTCAAAACCGAAAGAAACATAGCAACATGCACACATGCATTAGAATATCTTGAAACCTAAAACCTTGTGCAACTCATATTTGCGATATGAACATACCCAAAGGGCCAAGTCTCTTTTAAGCTTTCCTTTTCTCTGTCATCTGAAGACACTACACAAATCAAATGTAGTCTCATTCTCTTGTTCCTTTTCTAGATTCCCTTATGAAGGTACTCAGATGTTTAAGATACCACCCAGGAAATGGACCATCTGAGTTTGAGTGTGGTTCTGACAGAGTATAGTACCACAGTTGTACCAAGAGGACTGTGTAAATCAGTGGAAGCAGTGTTCACTTCTCAACCTCCACATCTATGTATGCTTTCTTTTGAGAGAAGGGCTTTTAAAAGTATTGTTAATGTGAAGTTTAAATTACCCAATCCAACCAAGCCTGATAGATTATTCCTGTACTGCTAGAGCATCTTGCAGTGCATCAGCATGTTACTTTATGTCAGAAAGACTCTCACATCTACTTTTGAGTCTTAACTACTAAATAAGGCGTAACACTTCAAACTTAGTACTCTCAGTGTTGAAGAAATATCAGCTTCTTGCGGGACACTGCTTGCTTTCTTGAGAGTGACCATAGAAAGTATTGCTTAGGACTTTCTTCAGAAGTTCCTGATGTTTCTTGCTAATTTTGTGGTGTTTTTTTTTGTTTTAGGCTGTGCTTTGATGTTCTGTAGTGGGTGTCATTCAGAATATTTCTAAGCTGCAGATGGATCATAATTCATCATAAGAAAAATAAGCTGTAGAGTTACTGTTGTCAGTCCTTATGTTCATTGGCAGGAATGTTTCCCTGGATGTGAAGGGATAAACATCTTTTTTTTTTTTCATCATTTTGTGTTGTAAGGAGCTTTTTAAGTTTTATGATGAATTAAGGAGTATGAGGATTGAACTTTCTCCAAGAGCAGCATTTTTGTTTTGTATGAGGTCACATAATGGTCTTTCCCTGTATACTGTATTTCAGCATTTAGGATTGACTATATAAAATACCCTGGAGTTGTATGTCCATGAAAGTATAGGTAATTGGTTTGTTGTTTTGTTTTTTCAATTGTGCCCAAAAAAACCCCAAAAAACACCCCACCCCACCCAAAAAAAAAGCATTAGGTGCTTGCATGTCTGTAAATCTTGTAATGTGGATATCTGAAATAACTGATTTAGTTAACACTTCTCACATTCTGAAACTTCTCAGCACTAGATGGTTTCTCTGTCCTTAATTTTGGTGGTTAACACCTAGGGACATGCGAGGTGTTAGGTTACAGAAAAATGGAAAATGACTCTGGTACAAGGTCTGGAAAGTTTTTGTTGGGTTCATCTTTTTACAGTCAGTCTTCATTGAACAAGCACATATTTCTTTATCCTCTTTAGACTCTTCGTTACTTGAACTCACTTCTTTGAACTGCAGTTTTATCCTTGGGATTTTAAGCATAGAATTTGTGTAACTCTTCAGCTACAATGCCTGAATTTCTCTGATCTCACACTGTCTTCATTCAGTGACAAAGTAATCCTGAACTGGGCTTCTTTACTTCCCCTGAAGGATTTAGAGTACGATCCCTTGCCATGACAAGTGTTGAGAGAAAAACAAAATTAAAAGTTTGAAGGACTTTTTCACAAGTACATCAAGTACCTGCAGTTGTGAGCTGGGCAAAGAGTAACCTAGTGAGGTTTAACAAGGATAAGTGCAGAGTCCTGCATCTGGGAAGGAACAATGAACTGCATCACTACAGGTTAGGAGGTGATCTACCAGAGAGCAAATGAGAGCGGAACCCCATGGAGAAAGACCTGGGAGTCCTGGTGGACAACATATTATTCATGGGACAGCAATGTGCCCTTGTGACCAAGAAGGCCAATTAGGGGTGCATTAAAAAGAGAGTGTCCAGCAAATCGAGGGACGTTCTCCTTTCCCTCTACTCTGCCCTGGTGAATATTGCATCCAGTTCTGGGATCCTCTGTTCAAGAGGGAAGGAATCTACTTGAGAGAGTCCAATGGAAGGCTACAAGGATGATTAAAGGACTGGAGCATGTGCCTTATGAGGAAGGGCTGAAAGACCTGGGGTTTTCTAGTCCAGTGAAGACTGAGAAGGGATCTAATAAATGTATATAAGTATTTGAGGGCTGGGTGTCAGGAAAGAAGGGACAGGCTCTTCTCATTTGTGATAGGACAAGGGGCAATGGAAGTAAACTTCCACCTCAGCATGAGGAAGTTCTTCACTGTAAGGATCATGGAACACTGGAACAGGTTCCCCAGAGAGGTTGTGGAGTCTCCTCCTCTGGAGACATTCAAGACCTGTCTGGATGTGTTCCTGTGTGACCTACTCTGGCAGGGAGGTTGGACTCGATCTCTGGAGGTCCCTTCCAACCCCTAACATCCTGTGATGATTTGTGGTGTGACTCAAAGACTAGTATTAATTTCTCAGATTGTATTAGTCATTGCTGTTGTTAAATGCTGCTTGAATGGACCCTAGGGCAAGCACGTTTTTGTAGAACAGTATAGGTCATCTCCTATTCTGAGAAATGTTTAGCTGATCCTTCGTTAAGTTTACTGACATATGACACTTAAGAATTACTCCAGAAAACAGTTGCTTCTTTAGCATCATTGTTCTGCTATTCAAAATTATATCCAGCAGCAATTCCATACTGTCTGCTAATACTGCCAACCGTACCTGTATTGGAGGGGTAATTAATTAATTAATGCAATATGATACTTTTCACAATTAATATTGTTTATTCAATATTCAGAACTCTCGTCACCCCGACTACTAATTTTAATAATAATCAGTTCTTTGCACAGTCATGGAAACGTTGTACAGACACTAACACAGGATCTAGAGATAAGTAGCAATAATATATAACATTAATTGAACTGGAAGAGAAGGCTCATGTGGTAAATGCACTGCTTGCAGTCGATGCACTGCTTGCAGTCGATGCACTGCTTGCCCACTAAATGGACTCAGGAAGCTCCTTTCTGCTTATGGCAGAAGTCAATGGTGAGTTAGAAGAGGCTTTAAGTATTTACTCACAAAATTATCTCCGGAGTAGCAGGGCTAGCTACAACTTCAGACAGTACCCAAGTGCTTTCCCGGAATTCTGTTACTGTCTCGTCATCTGCTGAGACTTCTGATTCTTCCTAGGCTGCTGGGGAAAGGAGACAGACAATCTCTGACCTGGTCCTGGTCTCCTCTGGATGATCTGTGTATCTCTGGGACTTCCCATCTTGGCAGGAAGCTTTCAGGTGTAGGCAGGATGTCTTGTGATGTGCATACTCAGCACAATGTCACGCTGGCTATGCAGGCCAATTTAATGGAGGCATGTAGAGTCTTTTCCCAGTAAACTTGAGGCAGGCAGTTCCCAGGCAGTTCAGGATGCAGTATAAGGCAGCAAGCAGTAGCAATGGCAGAGCAAAGCACGTTGTGCCACCTGCTCATCTTCTTTTATCTATACAGCCCAAGACTAATGGGTCTTTGGACACAGAATAGCTAATCAGAATGGAGGTTGACTATATTAGGTGAAGCCATAGGCTTGCTTTACCCTTTTTAGGGCAGAACACAGGCCTTGCACAAGGCAGGCACAAGCTGAGCATGTGTACCTTGTTTACCACAGGATGCAAACAAGTCTGGGCAGGCCAGAGTCCTTAGATTCAGTGGCTCCAGGTTCTTTGTCCTCTTTCCTGTGGTTGCTTCTCCCCATAGCAGAAGGAGGGAGAGCAAAAAAACGTGTGGGCAAGCCAGGACATGTATGAGCCTATTTTGGCCTGCTTAGGCCTACCGTGACAGTATTATAATGCATTTCTTGTTCTTCTGTTCTTACAATGATGGATTTTGCACCAGTTTCTTCAGTGGTGCAGTTTGATGATGTGTCAAAGTAAATTGTCATCTAATCTGCATCATTTGCTTGGCTCCCTGCACAGTCCAGTCACATGCTGTTCACATGCAGTGAGGTCTCTCTGTGGAGTCAGAAGGTACAACATGTTGGTTCTTTCCCATACACAAAGATCATTATGATGCATTGTTTGTACACACCAAGCATTACTGGCCTTAAATTCTTGTTGTGCAGTGTTTTTGTGCTATTTCTCAGTTCTGAGAACTAATGAGTACTATTTAAGTGTGCACAAATTCCACAGCTATTCTTTTTCTGGGTTGTGAAAACATCCTCTCTTGAGTCTGCTGAATGACTTCTGCACTGAGTTAAAAGAAAACAGGTTTTGATTGTTTCCATTTTGGCACATTTGCCTCCCTTAGGTTATTCTTCCCAGGCTCACAATTTTTAACTTTTTTCTGCATATAGTGCCATCATGAGTTGAAAATTTGCATCAAAGTTCTTTATATCTTGATACAGTTCCTTTTGCTCTTGTATATCTCATCTTCAGAAAACTAGCTGTTTTGTAGTTCACTTAGAAGAAGCTGCCAGAAATTACTGTGCAATTCTCTTCTCTAAACTCCAGTACACCACACAACTTGCAAGTTGGTGAGAAAAACAGCAATATTCACATGCTCCAACTGCGTCATCTTATTAAAACTTTGGGCAGCTTCATGCATATTTGTGCTTCTTCGTCACTAGGTGGCTGCCCACACTGCACAGTTCTGTTACTCTGCTCACCCAAGAGGAAGATCTCCACAATTCACACAATCCTCAGTTTTCAAGTTAAATTACTTTGGGAAAAGGTTGCTGGGGGGGAAATGAGCTTGATTTTGTTTGTGTAGCTATGCTATATAGTTTCCTGTGGCTTCAGATGATGCTTTCCAATGCTACTTTCCTGATTACTTTGTGATTCAGAAGCTGAGAGAGCTTCAACATACTGGAAGTAGATTACAGATTAGCACACAGTGTCATAAAGTGAATTCCCAGCTGCCTTTATGCTAGGTGCTTACACAGAGAAGTGACTTTGGATCGCACGACAGGCTATGTGTTCTAGTCTGCCTGAATGAAAAGAGATCATTTTGAAATTGTCTGCAGTTTCATACATCTGTACCTCTGACATCAGTGTGCTTTCTGAGGTTGGAGATAAATTCCACCTTGTTGAGAAGAGCATTTGTTTGCGTCTCTTCTCTTGACGCCCACGTACGTATTTCCTAAGGGAGATCTGGTCAGAATCTTGGGAAACATTTTATTAATTTCTCAGATTACCATAAATACTGAGAAATAACCTCATATGTTGTACTTACAATTGATATTGTGTTGCCTTCAGTTCCAGCTTTTCACATATGCCTCATTAGAAAAGTGACACAAGCTCTTCACTGCCCCAGGAAGATCTCACACATTTCCTCTCTCTTTACAGAGATCACCCATTAGTTCCTTTAATCTGTGGTCATCCTTTTTTTTTTTTTTTTTTTTTTTTTTTTTTCTGAAGTCCAGACTCAGTTGAGAGGGGAAAAAAAGAAAAAAAAAAAGTAGTAAATGAAGATCTTAGACCCATATTTAGACTATTAAAACATTTGTTGTGTAATTTTTTCAGCATGTGAGTATCTGTTGTGTTGTGCTGTAGAGTGAGACTTCTGCAAGTGTCCTGTAATCCCTCCTGCTCTCATGCATACTAATAGTGTAACATGAACAGAATGCCTCAATCAAATGAGCACTGAGTGCTCTGTCTAGAAAATTAAGATCAAGTATTTCTTTGTATTCTCTATGGAGCATGTCAACAACCTATAAAGCTCCTGAAAGTAGAAGCTGCCATCACTGTTTCAAGTACTGTCCCTGAAGTGTTTGGTAAATGTGATGGAGCACTTCTGACTCATCATTATGTAACAAACGTGAAAGGTCTATGTGAATTGAACCTAAATATGAGTTATAGTTTGCAGTGCAGTATTAACTCCTGTGTGTCAAGGCAGGTCCTTAGACCTCCGTTTAATCTCTTCTTTTCCCTTTGCTTTTATTTCTATCTTCAGGGACCCATCTTGTCCTGTATAGCAATAATATAAATCCAGATTAAATACCCCTGGCAACTGGAGGAAAAGTGGAACTGTGTCATCCTATTCACTTCCTTTCTTGTAGACACAACTGCATGTCTGAGAGCTGGTGCTTTCCTGTGTGTCATTGTCAAGGAGTCAAGAAAGCAGGCTGACCTGTTAATTGTGGCAGTGTTACTTACAGCAGGATCTATCCTTACTTACAGAGTTTAGTTGTCTTACTGTTTTGAGATGGAGAGAGATTTTCTCTGCCGTTGCAATATTTGGGGTTGATTTCAGGACAAAGAATGGTTTCTTTTGGCAGGACTGTGGTGCTAAGAAGTGAAAATTACTTTTTTTTTCTTTTTGAACCTCTTTGGGTCGTGATTAATTATGATGATATATTACTCTTCTCAGAATTACTGTTGTTTGCCTCTTTTTGTTGAGATTTTTAGTCCATACGTTGGAGACTTTAAGTCTTTTCTCTCCATCTTGAGTACACTGAATGGAGGAAGGCCCTGAAAAGGAGTGCTTTGTGCTGCTAGGAACATGGTACCCCTGGGCCTCTGAAACCTGGTATCACCCATTGTCATTATTGTATATATTTAGGTAAATCACAGAACTCACTGTGAGATTAACTTAGGCTATGAAACACTGTTGCACAAATCTCATTGCTTTCTGTTTAAAATGTGCAAAACACATTTTCAAGGCTTATGCCGGAAATATGCCCTTGTGGCAAAGGAAACTGACAGCCTCCTGGGCTGCATGCACTCAACAGAGTATCTCCAGCAGATGGAGGGAGGTGATCCATCCTATCTGTTCAGCATTGGTGAGACACACTTGTAGTACTAGGTCCAGTATTGGTCTCTGAAGTATAAGAGAAGCATAGAGACACCTGAACAGGTCCAGTGAAGGGTCTGACATTTGAAGGCAACCTAGAGAACAATGGGGTCAGCATGATCTTAATGTGTTTGAATACCTTGTGTATGTGGGAAGAAAAGAGGACAGAGTTGGGCTCTACTCTGTGCTGCCTGGGGACAGGAGAAGAGGTAATGGGCACAAATTGAAATATAAGAGGTTTTATTTAAATGTAAGGAAAAACTGTTTTCCCCAGTAGAGGTAGTTGAACACTAGCATAGGTTCCCCATTCTTGGTGATTCCCAAAAGCTACCTGGACATGGTGCTCAGCACCCTGCTCTACTTCCCCATGCTTTGAGCAGTAAGGACTTAGACTAGATGACTTCTAGAGGACCCTTCCCACCTTAGTCACTCTGATTCTGAGGTATTGAAATAAATGTGAGCAACAGCAGAAAAGCCCACAATGATTAAGATATAGACACTATGAATGTTAGTGTACTCAGTCCTGGTGAAGACCTTCCCTCCAGAGGTAATTGTTGTGGTTTGACATTTTAAAAAGCAATACCTAAAATCAAGAGCCACCGGACCCATGCAGAGTGCATCCCCATTTCCTGTGCAATCCTGTAGGCCTATTCAGCCTCAGGAAGGAGGAACTTTATTTCCAAATTTCTTGCCTGCTAGGCAGAGTGGAATACTCCCACTGGAAATACGCAACCCAAGCTTCTGTCTCTGAAACTTAGCATGTTGAATTGCATCAGTTTGATTTACAAGAAGACTTCAATGCTTTTTTCTTTTCTTTTTTTTTTTTTCATTACTTTTTCTGACTTCCTTCTGCAAAACATAAGCTTTTTATTTTTCCTAAAGCAGCCACCTAGAGTTTAGTTTGTAGAGTTTTTCAAAACACTGAATGAGAAGTAGTGAGAAGTTTTAGAGTTTTAGCTGTTGAGTTTTTTTTCTCCCTCCTTTTTTTTTTTTTTTAATTTTATTTTGTTGATGTGTGTGTAAACTTTGTGAAAAGGAGCTATTTAAGCAAAGGTCAAGTACAGAATTGTCACTCATCACATGCTTATCTAGCTTATTTTTAAACTAATACACAAGTGTCTAAGTATCACATGGTTTTTCTTGCACTGCAGACTGGTGCCAGACTTGATGTCTTTTCTGTTTTTAAGAGATAAATGTCTGGTGGTTTTTGTTTTCAGTGAGCATGTTTGTGAGTCACGTATACTGTATAACGTTGCTTTGCTTCTGAAGTTTTACAGAAGGTAGATGGAGTCTCCACAGTTTCACTTGGTTTTAGGCTGAAAACTGCAGCTGGGGAATGTTGACTGAAGGGTTTGTTTAGTCATTCACATTCCTGTGCTCCAGCAGTTTGTTTTAGATGGTTTGTTAAAGAGCTTGCAGAGGTGCTCCCATTACTATTGCTGTAGAGACTTTTTTTTCTGTTAAGTTAGGACTTATTTATTTTCCTTTTCCATAACTATACATCAGCTACTTCTCTAAATAGCAGATAAAATTGTATTCTGATTTAATCCAACAAGTCAAGTACATATTGCAGTTTTTGTCTTTTAGGAATAATTATTTTGTGAAGCAAAATGATTTGCTAAATTATTTTCTTTTTAATTTGTCATTTAAATAAGGAGTACTCTAAATGAAAGTTTGAGTAATGGAGGGGGGAATGTTGTTACAAGTTAAGCTATTTGTGGAAGTACCAGCATCTTTAGGAAAGTTCAGCTGTATAGTTCATCACTGCTTAATGAATTACCTTAAAATTCTGTAATTCACAGCAACATAGTCACATCTGCTCACTATAAACATTTAAAGAAACTTTGAATTCCAGCTAAAGGTTTAGTAGTATTGTCTCCAACTAAGCTTGTTGTACTTATTGCCTAATAGCTGCAGTTTCTAGAGATGTAGTGTTTGTAAGGCAGCCTTGCTCTGTCTGCAGCTGATCTTGGAAGTGTTTCTGGGATGTAGTCAAATCCTAATCTAGCATTTTTTTGTGGAAATAGGCCATGTGCTCCAAGTTTAGAAATATGTGTATGTGAAAGCACCAAAGTAATATAGAATTTGGATTAAGTGCTGTTTAGTTCCTATCCTTGTTTGTATAGGTTCCCTTCTGGTATAAATGTTCCAGTCATGCACTAGTTTTACATCCCTTGCATCTGTACTGAAAGCTGAGCTAGTGCAGACAGTTTATAACCAGCTAATACCTAACATACACATTCTTTGTGATTCAGACAGCTGCTGAAGTTATTGCAGAGACTACTATAATGGGAATTTTAATCATTAAGCTTAAACTAGGCCCTATTCCTTTATTACCAGTTCGTTCTAGCAGCTTATGTACTTTGCAACTGTTGCTTCTTTGAGTGGAAGTTCAGTGGGGAGGCATAGTTTGCAAAATTAGTCAGATATGGGAGTGAAAATATAAAATTGGTCAGCTAAAGCATAAAGTTTGTGATAGAAATGTTATAAAGATGGTTTGAAAAATCAGAGTAGATGTGAAGTTGTGGTACTTGCTGTGAGGTGTTTTTTTTAGAGACTCTTTTTCTGTAATGAAAAAGGGACAATCTTTTACTGTCGTATCTACATTCTTCCTTTATCTCCTTTTCTGAATGCGATAGCTGTGGAGGAAGAGTTCATCCACATAATGAAAGTGGGGACCTAATTTGCACAGAACTGCTTATTGCTGTTGTCATCTCTAAAAATCAGAGTGGTGAGGGAGGTGTTTTGTGTGTGTTTGTTGTTTTTTAGGGGTTTTTTTGTGGTTTGTTTTTTTGGTTCTTTCTTTTTTTCTTTTTACTGTGAACTGACTGGCTGAAGCTCCAATAGCATGCTTGGGAATGTATTGTTCATGGCTACTGGCTACAGGTGCCAAAATATCTGCCATAGTTCTTTTTAGCCATCAGAGTGCTGTGGTGTAGTTATGGACAACACTTCTGTTACACTCAATGTATCTCATAACAAGTGGAACAAAAATTAGTCAGTGATATCTTTCCCTTAATTTTTGTTGTACAGGCCAGACATTGTCCTCTTCTGCATGGATTTCTCATCCTTCAGCTTTGTGTACCTCTACATGAATCTAAGATTCCTGTGGTGTACCTCTACATGAATCTAAGATTCCTGTGGTGTTGGGAAGGTACTGCTTCTTGTGTGTGTGTCTCTTACACCTGTGCACGCTCATCCATGCAGACCCATGTAACCCTGGAGCAGAGCAGGTCTTTGGTCTCTAGAAGGGAGTAGTGTTCTTGTTGGATCCTAGCATCTTAGAGAAATGAGATCAGCTGTGGTCCAACCTGTTCCAGTACCTGATCACTGTCATGTGATTTATTCAATCTAATCACAGTTTCCTGTATTACAATTTGTGTCTGTTGCTTCTGGGCCTCTCAATTTAGGAGAGATGTTGAGGTTCTCAGATGTGTCCAGAGAAGGGCAACAAGGCTGGTGAGGAAGTACAGCCCTGTGAGGAGCAGCTGAGGGAGTTGGGGTTGTTCAGCCTGGAGAAGAGGAGGCTCAGTGGAGACCTTACTACCCTCTACAACTACCTGAAAGGAGGTTGTAGCCAGGTGGGGGTTGGTCTCTTCTCCCAGGCAACCAGTGACAGAACAAGAGAACACAGCCTCAAGCTGCAGCAGGGCAGGTTTAGGCTGGATGTTAGGAAGTTCTTCACAGAAAGAGTGATTGGCATTGGAATGGGCTGCCTGGGGAGGTGGTGGAGTCAAGGTCCCTGGAGGTGTTTAAAAGGAGACTGGATGAGGCACTTAGTGCCGTGGTTTAGTTAATTAGAAGGTGTTGGGTGATAGGTTGGACTCTATGATCTCAAATTTTTTTCCCAACCTGGTTGATTCTGTGATGATCCTATGACCTCGAACCTCTAGCAACAACCTGAATTTGTATTCACGCTGCACATCCCACCATCAACAGCAGTAAGATCATCTCATCCTAACAATGAGGAAACCAGTTCTCTCAGCCTGTCTTTGTGTACCCTGTGCCTGAACCCCTTAATTATCTTGGAGTCCTTCCTGTCTACTTGTTTGTTGCTTTCTGTCAACATCTGTCTTATTCCAGTGGGCTCAGAGCAGCACTAGATATGCAGACTTAGAAGTGCCAGAGGGCAATAACAATTTCAGTCTGTTTGTTTCATTCTTAACAGTACAGTCCAGTTGCACAGCAGAGTGCATTTAACCTTCTTGACTATGAAGGGCATACTTCTGAGTCTCATCCAGTTTGTTGCCCACTTGGACCTCAAAGTCCTTATCCACGAAGTCAGTCCATTCTCCCATCTACACTTCTGTTCTCAGTGTGGGGCTTCTTACTCGCTGTTGTTGAACTTCATGAGGTCCCTGTTAGTTCATTTCTCCAGGCTGTCAGTATCCCTCTGAATATCAACCAGACCAGCCCGCTTGCATGAAGACTGCTCTTTCCACAGCAGTTTGCCTTTATGGATTCTATGGATGATTGTGGCAAAAGTCTGCCTAAAATCAGGGTAGATGACATCCCCAACCCTCTCCTTCCCATAGGATCACTCAGCTTTTTTGTAGAAGGCGAGGTCACATCATGTCATTATCTTCAGACAACTGAGACAAGGAAAATGTAATTTTAACCCTTGTTTATAAAAGCAAATAAACATCTTTTACTATGGTGTCATCAACTTTATTTGTGAAAGCGTTTCTGCAGGGAAGTCTTTGGGTTGTGCTTACTGAGCAAAATGGTTAACATTCCTTCCTACGTTGGCTTGCAGGATCTGTTCTACAGCTTGTGTGCAACCAGGGCAAAGCCCCATCCACCCAAAAGGTTCAGTGTCTTTTGAAGAACTTGAAGTTGAACAGCTGTTTCAATTCAACCCTTGCAAAGATAATGTGGCAGATGTGGCTGTGGAAATATGAAGAAAAAAATCCATTTAAGTGTTGACTAAGGCCTGTAAACAACTGAATTTCTGAGCTACTTTGTGTTTTGTCTGTCCATTTCTTTTTATTGTTAGTCTTGCTTTTGATGACTAGTACTGCCTCTTGTGGATTTTCCAGCCTGTAATGTCTAGAAGGCTCTTTAGATCCTGAATCCCCAAGAGATTCTGTGGCCTGCTTTTAGTGCTCCAATTTGTGCGTTAAATGCTTTAGTCATGGTGTTTCTGATTTTCTTTTAAATGTCTGACCGTAACTATATGAGTTGTAATGGAGGTGACAAACAACAACAACAGAAACAAACAGAAAACAAATTTTCATGGACTTAAGTCTAACCAGATAAAAACTACTCGTCTGGGTTTGTGCTTAAAAAAAAAAAATAAAAAAGAAAGCTAGCAAGTTGTGGTTTCTGTCAGAGCTGGCAGTGGTTGAACTGGAAAAGTTTCAGACTCACCACAAACTTGAGCGGTTAAAGAGGAAATCAAAGCATACAAACACAGGCCAAGTAGCTTGGAAGAAAGTCAGACCATTCCAGTCACTGGGACATGAGGACACTGCAGGATTGTTGCAAGCAGAATGGTCACCGAATGCAAGACAACAGGGCAAAGTCAAGAAAATGCCGGGGTGGGGTGTGGGGAGGAAAATATAAGAAGCTCCAAGGAGAGCTGAGGAATCACTAGAAGGGGAGAATTTTAGAGAAGTGGATGGAGAAGTGGAGGATCATTAGTAATGAAGTGCCGGTTCCTGGTTTTCGCTCTGATTTTAAATTCTGCGTAATATAGTTAAATATATTTAAACAATGCAATCATAAAAGAATGAAGTCCAAAGAATTTATAAATATTAGTTTACCAAATTTTCCAAATTAGTTTCCCCATTTACTCAAACCCAAGTACCTCAAATTAGCATTTTCTTTAAGAGGTGTATGTGCAGTAAGGAAGGTACATCCATGAAGATGATCTGATTGAGTCCTCTAACCATGTAAAGGGGATTAATTTGCTTTTTAAAATCCCCATGGAGACTCTCAAAGGCAAACATGAGGCCCCTGGTTTGAGTTTCTGTTTGTGAAAGAAATTGGTCCTTGAATGCTTATAACAGTCCATTAAACTGCTTGGAAAATCTCATATTTAGGATTGGGAAATTAGGTTGGAAAGTGTGCTCTTCAAATCACCAAAGTAATACCTGACAAACAGTGTATACTTGGAGCATGTCTGCCCCTCTTTACTGCTGCACATAGACTGTTTTCTTTTTCAGCAGGACTAACCAATTCATCACAAGACAGAGATGACATTTAAGAGCAACAACATAGAATTCACTGTAGATAATGCTTAGACCTTTGTCCATGTTGGAGCTTTTAACATTCCTGCTGCTGCTACAAGCAGTAGGACATGTGGGGCAGAATGCTTTCTGTAGACACACTCATTGGGAATGGATTCTTTCTAGATTATAAATTGAGAGTTTGTTTTTATTCTGCAGTTATTTCCATTATTTTGCCCAGACAATTCAGATCCACTTTCCCACAGACATTTTACAAATACTTTTTTTTTGGAAATTGGTCTGATGGCAATCTCAGATAAATTCTAAATTAAGCCTGGTAGTTTCAGTGCTGCTGAAATATAACCGTTTTATTTTTTTTTTTTCCCCCTCCCCCCAGGATGTTTTGACCAGTACAAAAACAATACCTTTTATCCCAAGAATCTGTGTGGTACCTGCTGTATGTTACAGAATTAACTGCAGCCTAATGTTTCCTGTGAGATTTCACCATTCTGAAAGGGTCTTGTCCCAAAAGCCATTCAGGAAGTAAAAAACAATAGCTCTTATCACAGGCAGTGGTCTACTTTTCAACCTTGTTTTCTGCCTGGGTGATTCAGGAGCTGCTAATGTTGTGAAGATGAGTGGTAAATTAAGTGAATTGCTTATAGAAGGACACTTGACTCACTTCTCCCTCTGCTCATGGAGATCTTCTGAAATGCTTCATTCCTGAAACAGAACTTCAGGCATGCTCGTTGTCTTTCCTCCCACTATGTAGAAATCAGATTTTTAATAAAATCCTGAGTTCTTTTAAAACCCCCACAACTTTGAAAACTTTTAAAATTTTTTTTTCTTTTAGCTTAAGCAATTGTTCATTACAAACTTGATTAGGTTTTACAACGCATTCTGTGTAAGTTATGCTGTCATCTACCCCAGTAGAGCTTTCAAAAATAAAATTATACTGTTTGATGCTTTAAAATACTAAGGCATTTGTCAAATAACTGCTTTCTAAAACACTATAGATTACAGCAAGTCTCTGCAAATGCTGTCCTCAGAGGTCATTTTGCAGTCACTACTGTTCATTAGGAGGGATTTGAGAATGGTAGTAGCTTATGCATGCTGAACCAGTGATGTTGGGATATTCTTCCACTGAGCCTCTGGGATTAGCTGTGAGCAGATTTCTAAGACAGTATCTTTTCTGTCTCAGAGTTTTCTGCCATAATTCTTTGTTTCTACCACCTCCATTACTGCTATTTGACTGAGACCAGGACTCATTATCTTCCAAATATTGTTGCTCTGTATGAAGTGTTGAAAGAATTGATTACTTGTAGTTGCAATGCCCTGGCATTTTCTGCGCTGTACAACCACAGAACCTAATTTATCTACCTGTGCTATTTCGGCTGAGTCACTTTCTTGATATTAATAACTGTCATCGACAGCCCCCACAGTTCTGGTGTGTGTAGCCAGGCAGGTATTTGGAAATGCTTCTAAAATAATTTACGTCTCTGTGAATCATTGAGCTGTAGTTTGAGTTGCAGGAGGAAAACTAAACATTGCAGTTTCCAGTGAACATCTAGTAATGCACCATTTTGAGTCAGAGAGGAGCATGGCTTGGAGTCAGAGTGCAGCTTGGTGATGGAAGGCTTTACCTTGTAATATCCATTGGCTGAATGAATTAATGCAAACAATTGCAGAACCTTGTAGCAGAATAATTAATCAAGAAGTTCTTTAGGCAAACTTTCAAAAAGTGCCACTGATGCACTTGATCTTACTGACTTTAAATCACTGGTCTCAAAGTGAGCAAGTTGCATGTATGATGATATAACTACATAGCTGTGACCTTTGAATCACCTGCACTTGACTCTAGGAATTCAGTTTCACAAAATGCAAATATTTAAAGTACAGAATTAAATTGTATTGCAGCTTATCAAACTAACCGAGCTACCGTCTCTCCAAATTCCTTTTGAATAGCAGCTAGTGAGACATTACCAAATAAAACACTGGCTTCAAGGGTCTTTGCAAGGAAAGAATTATAATGCACTTTGTTCCCATTTCACTGAGCAGGGAATGGCTTGCAGAGTCAGAGTAGTATCCCATAGCTGCACTCTACTGTATAACGTTTCTTGAAGGGTCATCTTTGTTCTGCTAAAACTTTTTCGAAAGGCTTTTATCCTTTTACATTGACATTGCAATTTCAGGAGCAGTTTCTAAAATAGTGGACTTCAAAGATAATTTCAGAGAACTCCTGTTTTTATCATATTAAAAAAAATGTTGTAGCATCAAGTGCACTTATGTAGCATAGCCCCAATAACTGGTGTCCAAGTGGAGTCAGAACAAACTGAGATTCTAGAAGCAGTATCTATGTAGTAGTGTGGTTTGCCGCTTAGACTGATGAGCCTTGATGAGACAAATGTTGTTGATGTTTCAAAAATATTTAGAATCCTGGTTTTTTTTATTTAATTTTTTTTTTGTTTTTACAGTGAAAACAAATTCCCCTGCCCCAAATTTTTACAGGAAAATTTCTTCTCTGTCATAGTGGGTTGAAAAGCTTTATTGTAAAATACGTAAACTTCAAGCAAAAGTACTGTTTTCTGAAAGCAAGTCAGGCATATTAACCATGGTTTGTTGGGGCTTGGGGTGTGTGTGTGTGGTTTGTGTTATTGTTTGGTTGGTTTTTTTAAAATGTATTTGTTTTCTGTAGACTACTTCTTTTTTCCCCTCCTTATCCATTGCAGTTAAGCTTGACAGAATTTAGAATTACAACATAGCATCTTGTAGAGGTAAAATACTGCGAAACGTTAATGGCATTAAGTTCTCTAAATATAATATTAGCTTTAACTATAAATATACTATAAATTCTGCTGTTAGGTTTACAAAACTTTGCATCCTAAGGGGGAAAAAAATGAGTTGAAGAACTGTAGTAATTGCTTAGTAAGTTGTGGCTAATGTTTGTCTGCTGGGAGTACACACTCCTGGTGTTTCTTTTGCTCAGTCAATGCTGTAAAAGTATTTTTCTCTTTACCCACACTATATACTCTTTTTGTTAAAATTACATTTGATAGAAGTCCTAAAAGTATCTCGCAAAAGCCTCAATCTCTTTTGTAAATGTATTTTGAAACAAGCAAATCATGCTCCCCTTTCAGGAAAACCACAGTTTACTAATAGAAATTATTCTTGGGCTGGAATTATTGAGGCTTCTTAAGTCTGCTGGTAGGTGCAGAGAGATTGTGCGGGTGACTGTGATGAACAAGCTTTCTATATTTGGACTGCTGTGATGTTCCAGTGATGTTGGGAGCACTGCACTGCTGGCAGCAATGTGAGGTTGACTTGTTTTAAAAGGCCAAGCATCCCAAAATCTTGAACTGTTAGAGCTAGTCAGATCTCATAAGGGCAGATATTAATGTTTAGACTAAATTGTGATTACCTATATTTGGCTTTGTTTCTGCAGATCTCTAATTTGGGAAAAGGCCACTTTAGGACCGAGTTTTGGTTACAATCTCTTTGTGGTGTTGGTTTTGGAGGTTGGTTTTATTTGTTTTGTTTTCTGTTTACCAGCTAATCAGATTGATATCGAACAAGAATGTACTGGATTATTCAGGAAATTAAAGGAGAAATACTGCCCTCCTTCCCCAAAATCAGCCACCTGCAGAGCAGCAGGGATCTTCTGTCATATGACATTGCTGCAGCTGCTCAGCTCTCCCATCTTGCTCACAGATGTCTGGGCTTGGTCAATCACAATGGGAACATCTAGCACACTAATGGCACATTGCAGTCTGTAATGGTGCTGTTTTCTGATCCTTGAATGAAAGGATCAGATATGAAAGGTTTCATATCTGAGGGTGGAATCCGTCTTCATCCATCTCGGTGGCACAAGTGCCATAAGAGGAACTAGGATTTTGTTCCTCGTGTGAACTCTCTTATCTGCTGCTGAAATCCACTGATGAGTTCCACTGAAGGGAAGTCTTTATTTGTCTGCTGTGTCATAAGTATTCTTACTCATAATTAGTCCCATCTGTGAGGGGTAGCCTTTCATGTTAAGTGTCTTTTTTATGAGGAATATTACTGCAGTGAAAATTAAAAGTATGCTTAATCTAATGCATAATACCAGTGCCCACTGGCTAAACAATGTTCAGACCACTATTTCTGATGTCTACAACAAAATTTCAGGCACTTAACCAAAATGTTGATGATGTGCATTTTGGTTACGTGTTCTGAAAGTTTTTAATTAGCCACATGGTAGTAATTTATCACTGGATAATATTTTACCTTGCTGTAAAATTGTTCTGTGTATTGGACACACAGCTGATTAAAGGTTAATAATTCAAAGCAAAAGGTTAATAATTCAAAGTCCCTTAATCAGTTTAGTGTGCTGGAAAACCAGGATTTAGTGGGTTTGGGTTTGTTTTGTTTTGGTTTGGTTTTTTGTTCTGTAATCACTACAAAATTTATCCAAAGTGTGTTGTTGGTTATTACAAACACCATGACCATTAATAATTTATTTGTGGAAAAAGTTTTGGCATGTATTAATGCAAACTAGTATTTATAAACCAATTTCAAATGCTTGGAGAAGACTTCCAGTTTAATACACAGCAAATACTACTGTTGCATGTTGGCCTTTTAGTCCCCTGTTTTGAGCTTTAACTGTTGTGATAAAGGCTGATTTTTAAGGAGAGTTTCACCTCCTGGGCTGGTTTTAGGTGATCCACTTGCAAATGAATGCCACTTAGTAGGAGGCAGTGCTCAGATTCTGAGTTCCCAAAAGCCTTATTCTTGTCTGTGGTCAGAATATGTAGCAGCATAGACATATGAATAATTTGTTATGCCTGGAAACTTGGAACAGAGGCTGGCTTAATAGGGAAAAAACAACTACAGATGCTTTATTATACTTATCATTTGGTTTAAATTTGTAATTTCAAGATAATTCTCAAATCTGTGGAAAGTAGTTAGTTCAGCATTTTTACATGTGTTTGAAATCTATATATTTTTTGTTGATTAGCTCTATCCTGAAAAGTAATTTTTTTCCCCCCAAGTTGGAATTCAGAAATATGATATAAATAGGCTTTAAAGTTTTGTCTTTTTTTGTTTGCTTTCTAAAATTGTTATTTTTGTTGTTGTTGTTACATTGAACTCTACCTTTTTTTGTTGTTTGGGTGGGTTTGGAGTTTTCCTCTTTTTTTTTTTTTTTAATACAATTCCTTGAAGTAATATATTTAGAAATACATAAATAAATTTAGGCTTTTCACAATATTTTTCACTTACAGTGGGAATAAGTAAATTGATACAGCAAGACCCCCCAAAAATGTCTGCATCTGAATCCTGACTTTCATCTCCTACTTAAAAATAAATGCTGTACTTAAAGACCATAGTAATAAAACTCTTCAGAGCAATCCCACATAATACAGTGAATATTTGGAGAATAACTTCCCTTTGTGTTTCTTGCTGCACATTTCCATTCTCTCTTTCTGACCAAGTTTATACAGTACCATAAAAAAAACTACTGCTACCATATTTTTTTCAGGTAGCACAGGACTTATTTTAAAGAATATTTGCCCAGAAGACAACTCTGAAGTTGCAGGAGAAACTAATTTACTGGAAACTAGGCCTTATAAAAAAGGAGTATTGTTTGAAGATATGAAAGTTATCCTCAGGGTTTGGAGATTAGTAATTTCAGTATTTAGTACTCTTAGCATTTAGTACTTCTGGTGTAGGGCTTTTCAAATTCTACTAGTCAAAGAGTAAAGTACATAGTGAGAAATGCATATGATTTATGCATAAATTGTAATAAGAATCATAGAATCATTAAGGTTGGAAAAGACCTTTGAGATCACTGAGTCCAACGGTAACCCAGCTGCCATGATCACTAAATTATATGCTGAAGTACCACATCTATACACATCTAGAACACTTCTACGAATGATGACTCCACCACCTTCCTGGGCAGCCTGTTCCAAAACCTCACCACTCTCTCAGTAAAGAAATTATTCTGAAGAGCCAATCTAAATCTATCCAGGCACAACTTAAGCCCATTTCTTCTTATACTATCACTAGTTACTTCGGGGAAGAAATGATCCCTAACTTCACTACAACCTCCTGTGAGGTAGTTGTAGAGAGCAATGAGATCTCCCCATAGTCTTCTCTTCTCTAGACTAAACCAAACCAGCTCCCTCAGCCTCTCCTCTTATGGCCTACCCTCCAAACCACTCACCAACCTTGTTGCTTTTCTCTGGACATGCTCCAGGACCTCAATGCCTTTCCTCTACTGTGGTGCCCAGAATTGAACACACTGCTCAACCTGTGGCCTCACCAGGGCTGAGTACAGGGGCACAATCCCTACTCGTGCTGGGCACGCTGCATTTGATACACACCAGCATACCATTTGCCTTCTTGGCCATCTGAGCACATTGCTGGCTCATGTTCAGCTGGCTGTTCACCAGCACCCCTAGATCCTTTTCCACAGGGCTGCTTTCTAGCCATTCTTCCCCAAACCTGTACTGTTGCTTGGGTTTGTTGTGACCAAAGTGCAGGACCTGGCACATGTTCTGTTAAACCTCATTCCATAGCCCATCGATCTAACCCATTGAGAGCTCTCTGCAGTGCCTTCCTACCCTTGAGCAGATCAACACTCCTGCTCAGTTTGCTGTCATCTGCAAACTTGCAGAGGATGTACTCAATCTTCTCATCCAAGTCATTGACAAAGATTTTAAACAGAACTGGCCCAAATACCAAACCCTAGGGGACACCACTTGTGACTGGCAACCAACTGGATTTAACTCCATGTACCACAACTCTTTGGGCCAGTTTTCAATGCAGAGAAAAGTGCATCTGTCTATGCCATGGGCCACAAGTTTCTCAAGGAGAATGCTGTGAGAGACAGTGTTAAAGGCTTTACTAAAATCCAGGTAGACAACATACACAGCCTTTCCCTCATCCACAAGGTGCATCACCTGGTTGTAGAAGGAGGTCAGATTGGTCAGGCAGAACCTTCATGAAGCCATGCTGGCTATGCTGCTCACACCATTATCCTGCACTTGCCATGTAAGCACATCCATGATGAACAACTCCATAATCTTCCCTAGTACTGAGGTCAGGCCTGTAGTTCCCTGGATCATTCTTTTATCCCTTTTTGTAGATCAGTGCCATGGAGAGAAAGAGGTGACATGCTGCTTTTTATAAGTATACTATACAGGGATTTTTATGACAAGTAATCAGAAAAATTCTATGTGAGTAGCAAAAATAAAACTTTTTGCTGTACAGCAGTACCAGTGTTAGATTTCAGCTCTATTTAGATCTGTTACACAAGGATCAATTTAAAAGTTTGTTTTTAAAACTATAAAATCATATTTTTTATCAGTCTTATGATGAAATGACACAGTTTGAAGGAGTCTACAAAAACCAATTGTTCTCATGCAAGATTAGAGTTCCATATCACAAAATTGAATGGTACTAACCTTTTAATTGAAACTTCCTTTTACACCAAATTTATAATAAATCAGACTCTTCAAATTGAAGTAGAGGATAAAATATGTTTTTTTCTTTCTCCTCAGATCCTAGCTTAAATGTGAATTTAATAAACTTGCTGCATTCCAAGAAATAAAATCTCGATGCATGCCTCTTACTGATGGCTGACAAATTTCTCTGTTGACAGTAAAAAAGCTGCTCTTAAAGTAACCTTGGGTCATGGGGCAGGATTATTGCAAGTTCAGTCTCTCCTTGATGACCTCAGAAGATTGACAAAATATCTGATAATGTTATTTTCTTTGGAGAAGAAGTACAAGTATCATCAATGTAAACCACATATTCTTGCCTTAGTTATAAAAGAGCACACATGTCTGCTCTGAAACTGATTTTTAAGTTAAAAAAAACGCAGAAGAAAAATAACAACTCAGAAAACCCCCCAACTAAAATCTGAGATGAGGTTTTGTCACTGCCCCATGCTGGTTTCAGCTGGTTTCAGCTGGCTGGGGGTGTGATGTGCATAGAAGTCTCTGGAGTGAAGGAGTGAAGCTAAGCCTGGGAAAAGGGGAAGGAAAGACTTTGGTCCTTCTGTTTCTCAGTACCTGAATTTGCAATTAGGTTTTTATTTTGCTCAGTCATTAGTTAATTTTCACAGTGTTGGGTCTGTTTTACTTATGTGATCTAGACCTATCCCTTGTTCCCCTGCCTCCTCCAGTGCAGCTAAGGAGAAGGGAGTCTGGCTGTTAGCCCCCACCCTCAAACACAGCGCTCCAGGCTGCTGAAGGCTCTTTAGGACATGACAGTATGCATCACTGAACCATAGTGCTGTTTTGGGGTAACTGCATGGAAGAAAGCTGGTTTAACTTAGTGAATGATGTTGAAAGGAAGGACTGTGACCGTGGGATGTCTGGATAAGGAGCCCGCTTAGGAATGAAGTGTTGGGTTGGATGGAGAGTGTTGCTTTAAAAACAAATAAACAACCAAACCCCAACCAAGCAAAACAATAACCACCACCTGCATACCCAAACAAAACACAATAAAACCCTAAATAAACACACACTAAAAGAAAATAAAGAAAAAAAAAAAGAAAACCAAGGAGACATGCTTTGCAAACCTGGAAGCGTTGGAGGACTTTGAAAGAGTCATGGATGAGAAACAAGTACTCCTTTGGCTGTGGGGAGAAACTCTTTGCAGCATACTTATATGGCCAGTGACCTGATATAAAACTTTTTAATTTGATAAATAGGTTACACAGTGAAAGCATAACCTATTAGTTGCTTCTACTCTCTGGGTTTCAAATGTTACTCTTGTAAGCATGCTTTAGAAGTGGCACAGTGAAAGGCTTTTGATTTGCAGAAGGAAGGTGAGATCCATAAAAAAGATTCACATCTGATGTGTGGGTTGTCTTTGGATGGGAATGAATCACTGCTTTGGAACAGGTTGTAAATGTTCAGATTTAGATTTATTTTTTTTCCCCCCACTTCTATTTTTAATAGATGATGATGATGTATTTTACTGAATGGTAACTTATTTAATATACATTTTCAGTTCTTAATAGAACTGCCTCATTGTTGCAGTTAAGCAGTGTCTTTTAGGTTTTGGATCTAAAATAGACACTGAAACTGGTGTTTGGATCTGACAGCAAGGAAAACCAATATAAGTAAATAAGATGATGCACAATTCTCGTCATTCAATCTAGGTGAGAGAATCAAAAACTCTTTAGATGTTCTCTGGAAGAAAATAAGATTCTTTTGGTGGAGATCACAGGTGCAGGAAAGCACTTGAGAAAATGCTCTGTGCAGCGTTCTGCACTTTGTGATGCACTCCTTATGCAAACAAGGTATCATTTATGTCTGAGGAGAATCTTTGTCAAGGAAAACTTTCAGTGTTTACAAAGCAGTAATTACCTAGTCATGGAGCTGCCAGACATAATAGAAGACAAGTATATCCAAGTTGTAAATGCAGTCTTGTACCTGGAGATTTCATCAGAACCCACCTGGTCTTTCCCTTTCTATTATTGTTTTGAAGGTTCTATAGTAATGCTCCTGTAGTTAGTGCGTTAAGCCTTTTCTGGTGCCCAGATGCTTTATTACACTGAAGTTGTAGCCTTTTTAAAACATTATTATTATTATGAAAATTGACAGAATTAAGATGTTCTAGTAACCATAAATGCGAAATACTTATCATGTTTTCAGGTTTGTGGGGGTTTCAGAGATTTAAATGTTTTAAACTTTTAAAAACTTTAAAAAACTTAAAAAAATCTGGAGCACCGTGTACAGTTCTGGAGTCCCCAGCACATGAAGGACGTGGAACTGTTGGAGCGGGTCCAGAGGAGGCCAC
>VWZE01021279.1:919992-958640 GCA_013396675.1 Eubucco bourcierii | reverse complement strand
CCTATGGCAGGGGGTTGGAACTAGATCATCTTTGAGGTCCCTTCCAACCTTACCATTCTATGATTCTATGATAGGCTGATATCAGCTTTATAAGAAGGGGAAAGTGAAAAACAAAAATAAAGGCAATAAACTCCTATTAATGTTCTGCTTAACGTTAATGGCACTATAAGGATCCAAAGGGTAATCCAAGAAAAATATAAGAGTAGTTGGTTTTGTTTGTTTTCAGTCTTTTTATTTCAAATCAGTCTGCTTTTATTATGTTGTCAGGCAGTCACATAATTCCTTCAGTTTCTTATTGGAGTTTTTCCATTAGTTGGAAAATCACCTAGTTGATGGATCTGTCTTGTATTATTTGTTTTGTTTACACAGACCAAATGGAAACAAGGAAAATTAACTGAAATGTGTTGTCCAGAGTACACACTGTTTTTAGAATCTACTTTTGGCCTTTCAGGACCTTTTCCTTTATGTTCAGGTTGGATTTTTCTTGTAATAGTGGTTTTGGAAGCCTGTGGATTCACCTTCAGTAATGAACAGTTACTAACCCGGTTGGAGCTTTCTAAAAAATATGTAAATTCCCACATTTGGTTTTGTATGTGGTTTCCACTGATACCTTCTTCAGGTTGAAAAAGCTAAGAGGACAAAATAAGTTTCAAACTACTTTATTGATTTTTGAAACAGTACTGCTATTTTTCTGGTCATAGGTATAAAAGCTCATTTTTTGTATCTGTACTTGATAAATGTAGCTGTTCATGTAGGAACTGTTTTGGCTAGAAACTAAGTGACTTTGTTTTCTAAACAGGTGTCTCAATGCATGTACCTACTGCAAAACTAAGCATGCCAGAGGAGATCTAGCAAGTTACCCCATTGAAGAGCTAGTGGACAGAGCCAAACAATCTTTTCAAGGTAAGGAGTCAGCCTCTGAAGTGTACCAAGTCTTATTTCCACAGATAATACTTATGATACCATGTGGTTCTGTTACAGTATTGATGTTCTTAGTAGTTCTAACTGTCTGGTGGTGCCTGTGTGGTAGAAAGCCATGCTTTGTCATGTTGTGCACAACATATAGCCCTACCATACTGATCTTAGGCTTGCTAAAGTGAAGTTCCATGCAAGCATTTTTTCATAATGATGTGGAACCTGTAATATTTGGTCATTTTCACAGAATCACAGAATGTTAGGGGCTGGAAGTTACCTTGAAAGATCATCTAATCAAACCCCCCTGCCAGAGCAGGATCACCTCTACCAGATCACGCGGACACACGTTCAGAGAGGTCTTGAATATCTCCAGAGAGGGAGACTCAAGAACTCACCTGGGCAGCCTGTTCCAGTGTTCTGTCACTCTCACAGGGAAAAGATTCCTCCTTGTATTTACATGAAACTGCCTATACCTCAACTTCCACCCACTGCCACTTATCCTGTCGTTTGGCATCACGCAGCAGAGCCTATTTCTGCTTTCTTAGAGGGTAATACAGTGTAACAGGTTAAAGCAAACCTGCCTGTTTCCCCCAACAGAGAAGTGAGGGAAAAGTAACACAAAAAAATCCTTAGGTTGAGATAAAGAGATTTGAGACAAAAAGTTTTACTGAGCAAAACAGATAGTAATAATAATAATACAACACACAATTACCTTAATATAATGGCAGTTGCCTTAGCTTAGCCTGTTTGCAGAATCAGAAGTGCAGCATAAAGCAGGAAAGCAGTAGGATAAAGGAGAAAACAAGGGAACTAGCCAACTTCTACTCCTCTTGCTGCCATTTCTGCAGGAAAAAGAACCAACCCCCAAAACCTGGAATCCAAAAGCAGTAACCAAAACACGAAGCCTCTATGTTACAATTTTATCTTCAAGCCCTGTAATATTTTACTCCAACCAACACTTTCATTTTAAAGCTGGTTTAAGGCAGGATAGTTTTGAATAACAGCAACAAATACTCAAGCCATGGCAGACAATAACATCTTTTCACTCCACAGTAAAAGTACATTTCATGAACATCCCTAGGATTCTTAAAACCAGGGTTCACTGCTTTTACTGGTAATGACTTTCCTGGGAGAGGTCTGGGATGCTTCTGAGAGCCATACAAAGCTCAACAGCTTTTAAGTTCAATAAGGTACTCATAATGTCACATGGATCCAATCAAGCATCAGAAGTTTTTCCTGCAGTATAGTCCTGTGTGGGTGTCTGCCCACAACTCCTGCATGTCCACTAGTTATGATAGCTTTATTGTACCCTGATATTGGTTCTTTGTATCTAAATTTTGCCTATTTAAAAAAATAAAACTTTGATGGCAGTATTAGTTTCTGAGGCAGTCTGTGTAAAGGCACAGGTGTTGTTTTGTGTGCTTCTGTGCCATGTTGTAGGGTTAATTGTATATTAAAAAAAAATACCAAGGTAATTGAAGTGTAACATCTCCTTCCATCTTTGTATCAAATACTTTGAATCAAAAATAGAGCAGTAAATACAACATGTGATGTCACATCCTCTATGCGTGTCACCGAGTACATGCATCAAGTTTCAATTATGGCTCCAACTGTTGCAGCTGTTCCAGTAAGAAGTAGGTCTCCAGGGATTCAGTTTGTTCAAAGTCCATCTTCACACATTCTGAGTTCTACATTACCCACACAGAAACTTCTCAGTTAAGATTGCAAATTACTTCTGCTTTTGTTCAAAGCCAGAGTCTTCTTCCATGAAGCTTATCTGTAGTTTCCACTGAATTTGTCCTTTTGCTAGTGTTTGTACAATTAATGCTGTTGTGACTGTGAATTGGTTTGTCTGTTCTGACAAACAGGAATGCTACCGAGTCAAAGAATGCTTGCTTTTGTAGGTCAGGTTTCTATAAAACCTGCATCCATCTAAATGAAATGGTCAGTAACTGAAATACCACATGTATAAAGGCATTTAGTATTTTGATGGAGAAGCAGTTCAGGAAACATGTTTTCGAAGGCTAGAAGTTTTCAGTAGTACAAGACAGGTGACTTGGAAAATGGTACCTAGCTGCTGTGCAGGAGAAAAGCTACCATTTGATGGTTATGGTTAATATCATGCCATATGTACCAGACACAAGTAAATGCCTTGTGATAAGAAGGCACATAGGAAGAAAAGGAACACTACATTTTTTAATTTTAATTCAGGTGTAGCCATGAAGTACTTTTGTATTATGAGTAACGTATGAATAGTGTTGTTCTGATAGCACTATATAGCTGTTGAAATGTTCTAAAGAAATCTTAAACAATTCAGCAAGGGAATGTGATGAAGGTATGGGAAATAGAGTCAGGATTATGGTCTTTCTTAGATTAACTATTTAAATTTTATTTAGATTTGTTGTAAGTATGGGAAGAAATAATCTTATAAGGACCAACTGAGGGAGCTTGGGCTCTTTAGTTTGAGAAAGAGGAGGCTGAAGGGAGACCTTATTGCTGTCTACAACTACCTGAAGGGACATTGTGCAGTGGCTGCTGCTGGTCTCTTCTCACAGGTAATTGGAAACAGAACAAGGGGCAACAGCCTCAAGCTGAGACTGGGTAGGTTTAGATTGGACATTAAGAAAAGGTTTTTCAGAGAGAGAGTGGTCAGGCACTGGAATGAGCTGCTCAGGGAGGTGGTTGAGTCACCAGCCCTGGATGTGTTTAAGGGTCATTGGAGTGTGGTGCTTATGGATATGTTTTAAGGTGAATTTTGCAGAGTAGGGTTATAGGATGGACTTGGTGATCCTGGGGTCTTTTCTTACCTGGATGTTTCTGTGATGATTCAGTAGTTCAGACTTGTCTGTTTCGTTAAGGTTGTATTGGTATGCCATAAAGTCCGTGTTAAATTAACATAGCGATGTATTTGGCTGACACAACAAGAAAGAAAACTCGAGTTTTGTTTGTCTTTGCAGACAATAAATGGGAAGTTTTGGGAAGTATTTTGAACTTGGAGCATTTTACATTTGGATTGAAAATTCAGTAATTCATTTTGTCAGTTGTGCTGTGGCCTTTATTGTAAATATCGACTCTTTCAAAATAACTTGATTTCTAATGGAAAAACGTGCCCTTCAGCTATTGTTTTGAAATTTCTTTGAAGAAATGCTATGACCATTCTCATAGTAGCCATCTCCAGGGAGTTCTGTTTTTATTTGGCCTTACACTAGTACCTTTGTTAGAGGACATAAGGAAAGAAGCAAGCACTGAATTGTGAAATGACAGGCTTTGCCTCCAGCTCGCACATGCTTAGAAATCGACCTGAAATAGATAGTTCGCAGTGTATGGAGAATGTGTTACTGCAACTGGACTGCAGGGAAAGGCTTAAACAATTCTGTCATTATTAAAGTTTTTCTGAGTTACAGATCCACTGTCTCTTCACACAAAATCACAGAACGTTAGGGGTTAGAAGGGACCTCGAAAGATCATCTAGTCCAGATGCCCTGCCAGACAGAGCAGGATCACCTAAAGTAGGTGCAGGAACCTACTTGGACACAGGAACATATCCAGGCAGGTTTTGAATGCCTTCAGATAAGGAGACTCCACAACCCCTCTGGGCAGTCTGTTCCAGTGTTTTGTCACCCTCACAGTGAGAAAGCTTTTCCTTATGCTCATGTGCTCCAGCTTACACGTTATGGCCCTTGTCCTATCATTGAGCATCACTGAGAAGAGCCTGGCTCCATCTCCTGACATATTTATAAACATTAATGAGGTTGAGGTCACTTCTCCACCTCCTATTCTCTAAGACAAAGAGGCCCAGCTCCCTTAGCTTTTTCTCATAAGGAAGATGTTCCACTCCTTTAATCATCTTTGTGTCTCTGTATTGGGCTCTTTCAAGCAGTTCATTCTCCTTTGTGAAATGAGGGGCCCAGAACTGGACAAATATTACAGATGCTTTCTCAGAAAATGTGGAAGATACAGAGAGGTACAGATTTGTAATGGAAAAGGTTTTTCACAAGAATTATTCTTGAGAGAACTGAGGTGTCTTAAAACAACCATACAAGCAGTACATGGTGGTTTTGTATAGCTGCTTGATCAAGTTGTGAGAAAAAAAGAGAGTGATGTCATTTTCAGTGATTTGTGTATCTGTGTTCTTACAGTACACAGCTTGATTGTCCCTAAAGGTGGGAAGTTTCAGTTGCAGAAGACAGTGAAAATGGGTAACAAGAACTGTATTTAAGGACATTTTGTTACAATGTCAGCACAACAAAAGAGCTTTAAAATGTTTTATTCAGGTGATCATAGTTTTAAGATTCCAGCTGACACCTAGAAACTGTATTTCTAGCAGCAGTGTGTTGCCAAGATAGGTCAGATACTCCCAATTTTATTTCAGCCATTTCTGTACTGCAGCCTCTGGATAGGATGTCTCTCTCACCTCCATCCCTGGAGGTGTTCAAGGTGGGTTTGGACGTGGCACTTGGTGCCATGGTCTAGTCTTGATGTCTGTTGTAATGGGTTGGATTTGTTGGTCTTTGAGGTCTCTTCCAACCTTGGTGATACTGTGATACATAAGAAGCATTTCCAAGCTGTACTATATGCTGCATTACTTGGCTGCATGCTGTTTCAAGTAGTCAGTGGACAAGTCTTAAACTGCTAACAGTATGGTGTGTGATGATATCTGTGACAGCAGCTGTAAGGTGCTGCCTCACACTCGCTTTCATGTCTGTTTCTAAGATGAATTCTGACGATTTTTGAAACTCTTATGGTTTTCAGTCGAAATGGAGCTCTATGTCTTTGTTTTGGGAGGTTTGCATACTTTGTGTAGGCAAGTAGGTATTTATGTCAGTGTATTTTAGGGTCCAAACCTTTGTCTTTTTGGTCAGTTTTGTGAAAAACAATTAATACCCTACTGAGAGTGGTAATGAGATGACAGCAGATGAGAAAGCTGTAATAATTTACATTCTTATTCAGATTGTGCAAGCTTGATTTCAATCAACTGATTAAGAAGGCTGAAATCATCGTGACTGAACAGGTATTAGCCTGTATCTTGTACTTTTCCAACCATTTTTCTTTTTTTTGCTTGTAATATCTTAAATTTGATGTAATATACACCCCCTAAAAAAGAGTGTTGCAGGTTTCTTGTACATGCTGCATACTTTCATAATGCATTGGACTAAGTGTTAAGCTGCACTAAAATTGAGTTTGTATGCTTTATGTGGGTTTATGTCTCCTGTCTGATCTCCATGGTAGTTTTGAAGGTACTGCTGACATCAACTTCAATAGTTCACAAAGTTTCTTTAAGAAAATAATCTATCTGAAGTTAGAACTAGATTTTTGAGGGTTTGGTTTTGTTGTTGTTATTGTTTATTTATTTATTTTTTTAAACTTAAGTGTTTTTTCTATAAATTTTAACTTTTAGTAAGTAGTTGTATTATTTTTTTGCATGGACAACCTTGTCAAATCACATTATATAGCAGGCTTCAGGAACATAGCTAAGTAAAAGTATTGTGAAATATAGTAAAGTGGTCTTTGAGTAGAGAACAAGTGTCTACTGTCAGGTTGTTTATGCAAAGAGATTTTCTGCAGCTGATACTACAGCACTTTCTTTGTGTCATCAATTTAGTAGTATGGGTTGGTATGGTTGGTTTTTTTTTTTCAAAATTGCTGTATCATATTCAGTGCTGTATTTTAGGGAATTGCATTTGCAGTTATGAGAGAGCTCTTTCTTTCCCTCCTGGAGTTAATTCCATGTATAACAATATGTTTTTGCTTAGTATATGAAGCTGGAGGGAGTAGCTACCATTGGTGAACAGTGTGCTGAGGAGACACTGAAACTTAAACAAACCTGAAATTTGAATGTTGTGTGGAGTGGTGTCCTAGGTGGTAACTTTGTCTAACTTGCAAGACTCTAAACTGATGATCATAAAATCACAGTTAATAGAGAGACTAGTAATTTAATGTTGTATTTTGTGGTTTTGCATTTCAGTAACTCAGTTCAGTAGGAGAGGGAGAGTGTTTGGTTATCACAGAATCACAAAATTGTCACAGTTGGAAGGCACTTCAATGATCATCCAGTTCCAACTCCCCTACAGTGGGCAGAGACACCTCACGCTAGATCAGGTTGCCCAGAGCCCCATCCAGCCCAGCCTTAAAAATCTCCAAAGATGAGGCCTCCACCACTTCTTTGGGCAACCTGTTTTAGTGTCTCACCACCCTCATGGTGAGGAACTTCTTACTAACATCCAGTCTGAATCTACTCACTTCTAGTTTTACTCCATTCCTCCTAGTACTATCACTATCTGACATCGTAAGAAGTCCCTCACCAGCTTTCCTGTAGGCCCCCTTCAGACACTGGAAGGCCACAATAAGGTCTCTTTGGAGCCTTCTCTGCAGACTGAAGAGTCCCAACTCTCTCAGTCTCTCTCCATGATGTATTCAGATCAGTGATTTTTAGAGACTATAAAAAGACCTATATCTGATAGTGCTACCTGGTGATTTGTAATTACCGTGTGATTACTTCTTCATTAATTTATTTTATGGCAGCTACCAGGGATGCTCAAATGAAAGTCAAGTCCTGTTGAGAAGTGTTGTTCTTGTATCCTGAAACTGTCTGGAACAATTGCTTCTGGATTGTGCAGTGGCAAAATAAAATTTATTTTTATTCCTTCACTTGAGTGGTGGTTTGCTGACATGCATGGTGTAGAATTCTGAACAACACTTTTGTTTAGGAAATTGTAGACCTCCTGTTGCATTACAAAAGACAGGAGCTGTCTAAATAAAGATTATGAGCCTTGATTTTCATTAGGCATCTTGAGCAGTTATCCCTAATCTCGTAGATCTTAAAGTATTGAGAGTGTAAAGCAGATTAAATATTTCCTTCCTTACAAGTATTACTGTAAACAGATGTTTATGTGTAATGGTAAGGATTGATTTTACATAATGTGACTGGTTTCCGGAGCTGTTCAGATCCCTCTGAGCCTCACTAAGGATCTTTGCGTTTAGTTCTTCTGATGAGATGCTGTCAAGGCATTTGATTTATTAATTGCTTTTTTCTGCTTTTAATTCATGCATAATCACTTGTAGGTTTTCAGAACAGTTACCATTCACAAAAGGACAAAGATTAAGTATCAGGAATGACTTTAGTTTCCCAATATTTGTCAGAAGCAGTATCAAATTTGAATGTTTAGGCTACATGTTCTCAATAGTGGATTTGGTACTTGAGGACTCTGAATCACACAGTTGGACCTGGGCCATGTACTTAGGACCCTTGTACAGGGATACTAAGACTATAGAGGGAGCAATATATATGTGTGTGTGTGTGTGTATATATAATTTTTTAATATATAAATATATAGTATACGCAGGCCTGGGGTAGTTTCAGAGTTAACACTCTAGCTTTATTTGACATTTTAAATAAAGAATTGATTTGGAAACAGAAGAAAAATGGTAGATAAGTCTATATTATTCCATTCACTTGCTTTTTAGGATAAAGTCTGCTGCATAAACAATTTTCTTATCTTCACCTCTCTGCCTCCTGTTTCTTCTGCTCCTTCCCTGCTCTGTCCTGACTGAGTTCTGCTGCACTAACCTTGGCTGAGTAGATAACAGCTGGGGCCTTTCTGTTATTTTCTTGAGGGGAGAAGAATGGGTGGCTGTTGGCCCTTTCTGGGCTTTGCCCAGGGGGGATTTCTGTGTTATTTTAAAATTGTAAACATATGCAAGTGTGTTTTGTATATGTACATTGTATTATATGCTTTTATAGCATACTGTAAATACATAACTTTATTTGCCTCCAAGTCTTCTGAGCTAGTCTGCTGAATTTATTTGGATGTAATTTTCAACCCACCACAAGGTCTTACCATGATAACTGAGATAAACACTTCCTCAGAACCTGGACAGAGACCCAAGGCTGAATAGGCTATCTTAGCTGTTTCAATACAGCCTTTGCTAATGATCATAAGCATGACACAAGAAAGCTTTGTTTACTAACCCTAATTCCTTACTCACTGACACTTTTTGCTTCCTTCTGTCAATATTCTGTCAAATAAGTATTTGTATCTGTTAGATCCACACCAATGGCTTATTTCTGTAGCCTAGCAGCATTATGAGAAGTCAAGCATCTTGTCATGGTTCTTTCTCCTAAATTTAGTTCAGAAATTTCTGCAAAAATCCAAAAAGAACACAAACCCTTCTTCCACACTAGCCATGTGATGAAGGGACTTTGTTGAGAAACTGGTTGGATAATTATATTTAAGAAGTGTTCTGTTGTTACCCTTGGATGTTTGGGCAGCTGAGTTTCCATTATTCATATGAACTCAAATCTTGACAATGTGCAGATTGATGCTTAATGTTGATTTTGCAGCTGTCAATTTCTGTTGAAATTGAAAATGCCTGAAAATGCTTGGAAACTTGCTGAAATTGAGTCTCTGCTGTATGGTTCAAAGACTGTGACTCTCTAAAGATGGATTGGGGAAAGAAAAGCTATGTGGGAAAGAAAAGCTCATTATTTTATATATGTATATCATAGAATCACAGATTTGTCAGGGCTGGAAGGGACCCCAAGGATCATTGAGCTTCAACCCTCCTGCCATGGGCAGGGACATGTTATACTACATCAGGTTGCTCAGAGCCACACCCAGCCAAACCTTAAAAGCTTCTAGGGATGGGACTTCTGCCACGTTCCTGGGCAACCTGTGTCAGTGTCTCACCGTCCTCATGGTCAAGAACCTCTTCCTAACATCCAGTTTGAATCTACCCACTTCTAGTTCTGCTCCATTCCCCCTAGTGCTATCACTACCCAACATCATAAAAAGTCCCTCCCCAGCTTTTTTGTAGGCCCCCTTCAGATACTGGAAGGCCTCCTTGGAGCTGTCTCCTCTCTAGACTGAACAACCCCAACTCTCTGAGTCTGTCTTCATTGAAGAGGTGCTTCAGTCCTCTGATCATCCTTATTTGGACATGGTCCAGCACCTCCATATCCTTCTTGTAATAGAGGCTCCAGAACTGGATGTAGTACTCCAGGTGGCGGTTTCACCAGAGTGGAGTAGAGGGGGAGAATCATAGAATGGTAAGGTTGGAAGGGACCTCAAGGATCATCTAGTTCCAACCTCCTGCGGGACACCTCCCACTAGTACAGGTCACTCAAGACCTCCTCCAACCTGGCCTTGAACATCTCCAGTGAGGGAGCAGCCACAACCTCCCTGGGCAACCTGTTCCAGTGCCTCACCACCCTCACTGTAAAGAACTTCCTCCTAACATCCAGTCTAACTCTCCCCTCTGCCAGTTTAAACCCATTGCCCCTTGTCCTGTCGTTGCAAGACCTTGTAAATAGTCCCTCCCCAGCCTTCCTGTAGGCCCCCTTCAGATACCAGAAGGCTACTATCAGGTCTCCTCGAATCACCTCCCTCGACATGCTGACTACACTTCTCTTGCTGCAACCTAGGATATGTTTGGCTCTTTGGGCTGGTGTTATCAGTATTATTATTAATAGTATTTAATAAGGTGAATATATTAGTAAATCTATTATTTATTTATCCAAAAATATCTCTGTAACTTATTTACAGGTTCAGGTATTCAGCTATGGGAAGGTACTTACAGAAATCTCTACATTGAAACAGTTTAAGCAAACAAGAAATTCGCAATTTTGCCAATATCAGTGCCTGGCCATTTGGCAAAGGAGTAAACAGAATTATTAACCAATGGTATGGAACCTGACCAAATCAAGGGAAATGCATAAGCCAAAGCACAGGCAAGGCACAGGTAAAGTGTGTGCCCTGTTGTTTACTACAGGGCAGGACATGTCCAAACATGTCCCTATTTACCAGACATACGTGTACCTGACCTTTTATCTAGTTCACGCCAAAAAATCCTGCTCTGGAGGCAAGGGGAAAAGGAGTTGGAGTTTAGGCTTGCTTTTGCCCTCTTCCATAGCTGCAAGTGCACAATGGCAGCTCATGTTGAGCTTCTCATCCACCAATAGCTCCAAGTCCCTTTCCTCAGGGGTGCTCTCAAGCCCTGGTTACTGCCCAACCTATATCAGTGCTTGGGATTGTCCCGACCCAGGTGCAGGACCTTGCACTTGGTCTTGTTGAACTTCATGAGGTTGGCACAGGCCCACTTCTGCAGCCTGTCAAGACCCCTTCCCTCCAGCGTGTCAGCCACACCACACAGCTTGGTGTTGTCAGAAAAATTGCTGAGGGTGCAGTCAATGCCACTGTCCATGTTACTGACAAAGATTTTAAACAAGACCCTCTTTATCCTTACAAAAACCAAACCCATGCTCCATACCATTTTTCAAATCTTTCCCAACTTTTTTTTTTTTTTTTTTTTTTTTTTTTCCTTTGAGAGCAGAATTTTCCATATCACAGATAATCTTAGTTCATTCCTGGCTTTGCTGTACACAGTGTTTCTTTATGTTGTTTGGATCCTTTTTTTTTTTCTTTCAGTTTGAAAGAAGGGGGAGAATATTGACAGTGTTTGTCTAGGATAAACCTCCTCTGTCAGCCTTTTTACTGACTTCTAGGAAAAGCAGACTTTATTCTAATATTGTTCCTGAAGGATAATTTGAAGTTGCATTCCAGGGAGTTTGGGCTGCTGTGTTTGAGACACTTTAATAACAACTTCTCTTTGTTCTTCTGTGCTTTTTGGCTATAGCTAAAGAGCTATGTTTTTGTTGTTCTTATTAAGTTTATTAAAATTCTTTCTGTATTGTCTTTTTATGTCTTATGAATGGTCTATTTTTTTTCCTGCTGACTTTGCTAATGCACAGATTAGTTAGGCCAAGACAAATATTTTGGTACCAGCCTGTCATTCCTTAGAGCTATATGAGATAACATAATGAATTAGTTTTTCATGGCCACATATAATTTTTTTCTAATAATCTTGAAAGAAAAAAAAAATTGCAATTACAGTCCACCAGTAGTGATTAGAAGCAATGTCTTCAATTGTGTAAAAACTGCTGCACAGCAGCATCTGAACACACATAACCAACATCGTAGAGCAAAGATATATTTAAAAACATAGAAAGCTGTATTATTAGTAGGAAATTAGAGTATCATAGATATTTTCAAACTTCATTTGAGTAAAAAAAAAAAAATCAGATGTTTAGTGAGCTTTCCTCTTGGCTCAGAAAGAAATTGTGGTTTTGGTGTGTCTTTCTTAGTCAAGTTTACCATTGTATTACAGTTGAGTCTGTTGCTTCAGCATGTCTTGTTGCATAAAAGGTTCCTTTGCATTGTTTTTAATTTTACTTAAGAAATGCAGTATCAGTTCCATGAAATTATTGGTGTCTAGCTTTTTTCCTCATTGCCCTCTCCAGCTTTCTGAGGATCTCACTGGGATCCAGTGGTGGAGCACCTGGGAATGGCTCCAAGCTGTGTCTATCAAGGAAGGTTCAGACTTGACACAAGGAACCATTTATTATCTTCTTCACAGCATCACAGAGTTAACCAGGCTGGAAAAGGCCTTCAAGAACATCATGTCCAACCTGTTACTCAATACCATCTAATTAACTGAACCATGGCACTAAGTGCCACATCCAGTCTGTTTTTAAACACTTCCAGGGATGGTGACTTCACCACCTCCCCAGGCAGCCCATTCCAGTGGCCACTCTTTCTGTGAAGAATTTTTTCCTAACATCCAGCCTAAACCTCCTCGGGCATAGCTTGAGACTGTGTCCTCTTGTTCTGTCACTGGTTGCCTGGGAGAAGAGACCAACCCCCACCTGGCTACAACCTCCTTTCAGGTAGTTGTAGACAGCAATAAGGTCTCTCCTGGGCCTCCTCCTCTCCAGGCTGAACAACCCCAGCTCCCTCAGCTGCTCCTCATAGGGCTTGTCCTCTGCTGTCAGAATGCCTCAAACCGATGGCACACACCAGGTGATAGACTCATGCAAAATAAATTTGGTGTTTTCAAGATCCATTGCCAAAGGCTTATCACTGTGCAGTGCACTTGCAGTATGTTTGATGTTGTCATCAAAATATTAAACATACTGATCATCTCTGTGCCCTGTGGCAGCAAAGGATTCTGGGATTCACAACATGCCACTGTTTTTCACAGAAATGCGAAGTACCAGCAGAAGGCTCAGACTGAGATTAAAATGTTGTTAATATTTTCATTAAGGGTGTAGATTGTGGCATTTTCTAATTTTATAGTTGCCAAGAACTTTCAGTAATATAATCTTGCTTCCATTTCCTTATGACTGCCAAACTTTAATCATCTAACTATTTGTAAGAATTACAGAAAGAGGTTATTATAGACAAGTTTAGAAACAAGAACAAAATTTCTTACTGAAACATTATGGAGGCCTTCACCCCTTAGACTAGTAGATACTTTGCCCCACATCACCTTCTTTGTTTGGGGGTTTGTTGTGGTTTTATAATACTTATATTATATATAATTTTATTATATTATTACATAATATTCAAAGTAGTTTTACACTTGGTGCAGGTGGATTTCGTGAAGACATGGTAGATTCTGAATGTTAGATTTTCCAGGCATGCTCCATACCTCAGGCTGATTTCATGCACTATTTTTGTTTTATTAATTCCAACTCTGTTGTAATTTTTGGGATCAGCAATGAGGAAGGTGAACCTCTCTCTCTTTTGCCCCAAGTGTTAATTCCTTCTTCTGGTCTTAATAGAGATTTTAGTCCAATCAGTCTGTTTAATTGCCTGTGTTGCAGCCTTGTATAACCAGCATGCTGTATCAGTTGACTTGCCGGAAAGTCACGTCCGTGCCACATTTGAGACACAAGTGAATCACACTAGATTTTGCAAGTACACAGTGTATTGTGCTGAACTGTAGCTGGGCCCTTCCCTTGCAAGGAAAACCAAGTAGGCACTATTTACTGTTTCAGTAATTTGACTTCTAATGTTTCAGTACTGAGTTCTTTGTTGTTGTTGTTGTTAAATAAAGGGAGGTGGCTACAAAAAGCTTACAATGTTGTGATGCAAACAACTGAAGAGAAATACTCTAGAATAATACATGATTGCATTCAGGGTAATAAGCGGTTAGTCAGTGTATTTACTACCAAGATGTTGTCCAAGATCTTGAATGGGATGACAGAGGAGAGTTTGTTATTAGGAAAGACTGGAAGAAAAGCAAGGCAGTAATAAGGAATTGGTGTTCATTTGGGGAGGATCTATGCCCCTAAACTTTGTGAAAATTTGTGTTCTCCTGAAGATTTCCATCAGGAGTTGGAATCTCTATGTTCTGGCTTGTGCTGCTGAAAGTAGTAGTTTTCTCTGTGAGGATTGTTCTAACATATTTCAATAGCTTTAAATTGATTCCTTGGATGGTTCAGAATGTTGTTCATGTCATGGTTGCCTCTTCCAAAATCCAAAGGCCATTAATACTGCAATATGAAATAAGATGTGTGTTTTCTGAAAATCCAGATAATTGTAGTTGGATGCACATGGGCCTTGTCCAGAGTATAGCATGCCAGATATGCTAACACTGTTCCAAAATTTCTTATAGCATAACCAGATCACCTTCAGTGTCTTCATCAGACCTATTCTAGTAGGTCTGCTATTTTATGAAGTGTCTGACTGTGCATGAGTTGTTGAAGGCCACGGTACCAGAAATATGTGACTGCTTGTTTTGCATCCCTAAGACTCCTACAGACAACAAACAGGACTCCACTAATGTCTTAACTTTGGCAGTTTAAAGAACCAGAGGAGTCTGTTTGTGTAAGGTTGTATTGTTTATTCCTTTAACAGAACAAAAAAAACCCAAAAACAAACAAACAAACAAAAAAAGCACAAGTTTTGGTCACATTTGGTCTTCTCCTTTGTTTTGAATCTGTACTGATTCAAAACAAATTCAAAAAATTCAAAACTGATTTGATTCTTGAATGAATCAAATCTGTTTGATTCTGATTTTTTATGAAGAAAGGAGCCATTTTATTTTTGTTTTAAGTAAAAGTTTAATAGAAAAGAGTCAAGGCAGAGATGGATACAGTTTAAAATACTTCTTGATCTTCAGCCTGAGGCCATAGTTTCAACTGTACTTTAAGCAAACACCGTAACTGAAAGAAGTATTTCTGAACCATGTTCCCCATCCCGCCCCCTCTTTCTTTATTTTTTTCCACCCTTTCCTTCAACCACCTGCTTCCTTGCTGGGAGTGAACTTCTTGTATGAAGCAGGCTGAGGAGCTGATCTGGATCAAAACTTAGTGTCAGTTGTTTTCTCACTTTTCTCTCTCCTGCTCCCTGAATCAAAACACCCCACTCCCTCAGCCCCACATTTTAACTTGGATTGGTTCTTCAGTGTGGTTTACTTCAGGACCACATAAACAGTTGTAGTGTTTATAGAAGATGGGGTTGACTCTCTTATTGGCAGATGAGAGAATCAACTTGTGCTGCCTGAGTAGTGTGACAAAAATTGGATCAAATCAGCAGATCTTGCTTTCTGGGAAAAGGTGAGGAGTTGTTTTTTGTATCCCCTTGTGAGTCTTAACATTTCTGCACAGACCTGGTTAGATATGGTGCGACCTGTCACTCTAGTTTCCATGACATTGTTGGTTTTCAGAATATTACTTTGTTGTGTTTTAAAATAGAATGTTTGGCAAAGTAGAAATCTGGAAGGAGACTGTTTCTTCATGTTTTCAGAAACCTCAAAGTGCAAGAGTAATAAGTGACACAATTTGATTCTACTAAATACTGAAGTTACAGAAGTACCACAATTCTGCAGTGTCCCAATGGTACCAGACCTTTTGAACAAGGGACTGGGAAGATGTCAGGAAAGCTAGGCACCCAGTCTGCCCAAACCCTTCTTGCTCAGCACTGAGCTGCCATTTCTTGTACAGGTTTATACAACTTGTGGGGTAAGGAATAGCCTTACAAAACTTCACTGCAGTGTCTTCTATAATTTTTCTAAGGGCATGAGATACTTGTTCCAGATTAACTCCTTCCTTCAGCGATTTACAAGGACGAGATTTCTGTGAGCCCCATGTGCACTGGGATGCTAATGTTTTCTGTCTTTTTAGTTAACAGACAAGAGAAAGGATGATCAGTAAGGAGGAGGGAAACAGTTTATCTCCAACTGTTATGAATGGGTCAATTATTAATTATAAAATGTTAATAAAATTAATATTTGTTAAAATTAATGCAAACATATTTCTTGACTTATTTACAGTGTCTTTATGTTCAGTTGTGCAAATAGATTACAGAATATGTACAATGCATAGGGCAGTACCAAACAGTTTCAAAGAAATCACAAACAGTAAGTAAGCTTGTGGAGAGATTCTTGGGGTGCAATATGCTGCTTGCCCTCTAGGGGCCAATGCAAATGGCCAAAACTAACCATATTAGGTGAAACCAGGGGTTTGCTTTACCTAAATTTGGGGAAGCACAGGCCTGTGCATGAGGCAAGTGTATGTACCTTGTTTACCACAGGATGTAAGCAGGAGCAAAAACAAATCTGGGCAAGACAGGTCCTCAGACTCAGTGTCTTCAGGCCTTTTGTCCTTTTCCCAGTGTTGCTTCCCACTTTGGAAAGGGGAGGGCGAGCAGGGGATCATGCCTGGGCAAACCAGGACATGTATAAGCCTATTTTGGCATGCTTAGGCCTACCACAACACTCTGGAGGGCTTTCTTTATGGTTATACCAATTAACTTTTCTTTTCCTTTAACCTACAAGAGGCGGGAATATGCAGTCTACCTGCGATTTTCTTCTTGCTGCTTAATGCTATTGGTAATTTTACCATTGTAAACAGTACCTTACTTTTGAATCATGTTATTGCATATTGTACTGTAGGAGTATAAATTCTTGGAGGACATAATTGCTGTCCAAAGCTATGTCTTTTCAGAACAAATGGTAGGCACTGGGGTTGCTCTGGCATTAAAAACCTCACAAATGCAAACTGGTGGTTAGTTATCATGGTTTGATTTGAGCCCTACTGTCAATATATTTCCCTTGCAGTTTTTCACTTTGAGCTTACATTATAGACGGCAGAGTTTCTACTTTTAAAATATTTTTCTACCACTTTTCTGTCTCTTCCAGTTTAGATGTGAATTGTAATGCCTTGAAAATGTAATACAATGTTTAATAGGTCTACTGAGGAAACAACTAACAAGCTATGTACAAGCTACATCCTAAGCACATTTGGCAGTGAACTCAATGAAGATTCTTCATGCTTTTTAACAGCCTGTTTGACTGGCCTAAGGCTTCCTCAGAAGAACTGTTTGATCTGATGTTTGCTTTAAATTGTTTCACAGAAAAAAATAGTTTATTTTATACCACAGTAGTGTCTGTTATATTCTTTCTATGCTTCATTCAGAGGAACAGCAGCAGAGAAAAGCTGGGTAGCATTGCTTGTTTGTTCATTTAATTTATAAATATCTTTTTATTAAGCTTACATTACTTAAAACTGATTGTAAAACATAGTGTTTGGTATAGCCACAACCAGTAGGTGAAGTATTTACCAGACAGATTAACTTGGATTGGTGTGTATTTAGTGTTAGCTTTGAAAGCATTTCAAGTTAAAGCACAGAGTATGTTTTTGATTGATCTTACTTTCAGGAAAAAAATGTGCATCTCTAGTTTTACTTTCAAACAAAAGTTTAGCTTAATGTGTCTTCTTACTCACAGAGGTATTGGGACTTTTACTCCTTGTAAATGCTTGTTCAGGCATGGAAACTTGGTTTTCTGTATTTTGCTCCTGTATTTACTGTTGATTTTCTAGAACCTGAACTGGAAATATTAAAAAAAATATTGTAAGTGTATCAGCACAACCAACCTTGCCTGTTATGTAGAGATCTGTTACTTTGACCTTTCTGTTGCTCCTATGAATATATCACAAACAATAGCTACTATAAAACAGGTATTGTCACCAGAATCAAACTGTTGATTTACCAGATCATACACTGTGTTGCAGCAGCTGCCTTCCTAAGCACAGTGTAGGTCATCATTATCATGTCCAAAGGTGATTTATCAAAATGCAGCAATGATTCATTGTATCACTTGATAAGGAGTCATCTCCTAGCTAGGTTGACCTTCTGGAAGAACAGATGTTATTTATTCTCTCACCAAAACATCTGACTCACAAGTCTACTCAAGATGATATCTTCTGCTATGTTTTCTTTTTTGGCTACTGGGATGTTCAGGAGAGCACTACTTTCTTGGAGAATAAGGGTTTAGCAGAACCAGGATCTCTCAGCATGACATCTGCACATTAGCTTTATGTGTTTCTCTTTCTGGACTAAATGAGTTATGTCAGCTATGCTCCACTACGGCTTCTACTGCAAGAGTAATGTTAAATATCTTATCCCATACAAGATTTGGAGACATTAAGTGAGACTAGCAAAGGCTAGAATCAGAACAAATCAGAATGGAATCCTTAATCTCATAATGTGGTTAAAACTGAGGAACTCCCCTCACATGGGACATAGTCAAAGTTTCCATGTCTGGAAGAGATGCATGGAAGAATCCATTTGCTTTAGGAGCAAGTCTTACAGGAAGAGTTGTAATGTGCTGAGTTAAATACTCAGCAAATACCTTAAACTGCCTGTACTTACACACTCCATGAAGCATCCTCAGGGAGGGGACACTAGGCTAGTTGTCTTATTCATGGTTATTCTTAAACTGTATTTCAGCAAATATTTCCCCCCACCCCCCCCCTTTTACTTCAGATAAAGTGTGCTTTGTCCTTTTAGCATTGCGCTCTGCCTCCTTTTGTAATGAGGATGTACACGTTTAGGTCAGTTTTTGGAGTGGAGTGTTGCTGCACTCGTTATTTTGTTCAATACCTCAAGTTCATGTCACCTCTATATCTAATAAAACTGTAAGACTGAAACTTCTAAATTCTGGTTAAAAGGAAGCTAAGAGCTGAGCTGCTCAAGTCTGAGTTAACTTTTTTCCAAAGTGCTTCAAAAGAATTAAGTCATTAAACTAAAAAGGTGCAGTTTACAGAAGCAAGAGACTTCAACATCAAACAGCTCAACTCACAGCATATGTCAAGTGTAAACAATCTGTAAGTTATAAAAGGAAATTGTCTAATCTTTCATGCTGTATTCACTGAAGTCATAGTGAGAGCAAAACTCTGGGTGGTGACAAGCCCAGTGATGATAGTGATAAAACGCTGAAAGAATACTAAATGTATCTTATGAAAAAGTAAATTTACATGCTTGATCGCAGAGATGTGATTGAGCTCTCTCATGGTTAGCTGTTGTTCCTTCCTTTTTACCTTCTCTTGAGTATCTCCTGCTATTGTAGGACAAAAGTTAATAGGAGTTAGAAGCATTTTGAAGTCAGGTTTAGAAATAATACTGGAGCAATTGTTATTGTTCGTGGAATAGCAGGAGGAGGGAGAAGAAAACATTTTACATTCATACTGCCATAGCATTATTCATAGCATTTAATTCAAAGTCAGGCCAGTCAGTCAACACTTTTAAAAACCAGAATATATTATGTAGCTTTCAGCACCATTCTGAGGGAAGCTAGTTATATTGTGTGGATCCATTAGTGGCTCTTTTCATTGGACAAGGCACGGCTGCAGTTTTTTCTTGTCTTAAAACCCTCATGTGATCATGGGTCTGATGTTCCGAATTCTGATTTGGTTCACGGCGGTGATTTAGGTATGATCTGCACCTGCATATTTTGGGGCACTCTGTGACCTCTCTATTCTACAGCCAATGTTAATAGATCCTAAAATGCACGTTGTAAGACTTTGTAAGGCTGCGTAACTTGCCAGGTTGAGACGTTAGATGGCTTTTATCCACAGTGTGGTTGTATGTGGCAGTAGATTAGGAGTAATCATGTCAAATGATGCAGAAAAATTGTTTCTGCAATATCGCTCCATGAAAAAAAGAGCTGTGATTTGTACAGATATGTGGGGCTCCTGATGTGCACAGCAGGGTGTCTTGATAGCTCAAATATATGTCTTTTTTTTAATGCTGTGTGCATTGTGTTAAGATGCCGAAATCTGAAATTCAAATATTGTGGCTAAGTTAGGCCTAAGAGCTGCCACTGAGGGTTCTCACGATATGGTACTTCAGATCCTTTAGAAAGGTCCTGTCTTACCTGTGAAGACTGGTTGTTTCTGCTTTTATTTAGATTATCTGTTCATGGTTTGTTTTCAGACAAATAGACCCAATATCCTAAAGGGAAAAGAAAAAAAAAAAACTTTAAAAAAAAAGGGGAAAATAACACTCTGGTTCATCATTTATTTGTAAACCAGGTCAGATACCCTTGATTAGCTCTCAGCAGGAGTATAATTTAAATCCTGACAGACTGAACCTAAACAGTGTGGTTTTTTCAGATCAACCAAAAGATAGGGAGAGAAAAATAAAAGCTATTTCCAGTTCAGAAGCAGCACAACAGTGCTGGATAAATCTGCAACTGTTAATGAATAGCTATTTCAAATATTTACAGGAGGCAAAAGAAAGGAAGATTGGCATCCAAGGCAGCTGTGCCCAGGGCGAGCTATTAAAAATAAACATGATAAATGATGTTCAAGTGCTCGTATAGCTGTCAAATATCAGAGGTCCTCAAAAGTGGAAAGTGTTTATACACTGTGACCATGCTGTGAGGCATTCTAGACAGACATATTTTTTTTTTCTCTCAAAATTTTCACAAAACTAACATCTAGGAGATCAAAAGGGAAGAGAGACTCTAATGTAAAATATTAAAGAATGTTGAACTTTATTCTGCATTTAAATACACAAATACTTGTTTTCATTGTAGGTGTAAATCAAATTGTTTATTTCCACAGTAACTGATTTCTTTTGCCTTGATTCCTAATTAAAACAAAAAAGAAAGTGATGAGACAAAATCCATTACTTATTTTTGTGACTCTCTTAGTCTTCTCTATTAGTGGATGGTAGTGATTAAGGTATATGGTTGTTGCATTATGTACAGAACTTGAGAAATTGTATATACATAGTAATCTGTGAACTTCAGGTGCTTATGCATACATAGATTTTATTTTTATTTCTTTTTTTTTTTTTTAGACTGTCTGCAAAGTATTTTTTTATATAATTTTTCAGTTCTGAGTTCAAGCTTTTTTAACAGGGACACTTCACTTTTGTATTAGAGGCAGGTTTCTTGGATTTGGATTATAGGATGCTGTAGTAGAAACTGTTTGACATGTATGGATGTTGCTTTCTTCTCTCTTGCAAAAATTCTTCAAGAATGAATTAGAAAAAAAAAAATGGTGCTAAAGCAGTAATTCAGCTTGTCCTGAAAACACAGATAGAGGGGTAAGCAAATATGGAATACACATAACCTTTGTGTAACAGTTCCATGGATCGCTGTTTTGCTTGTGCATAAACTCCTGTTCCTCAGCACTGAAATCCACTGTGAAATGGATGTGAGCTCAGCTCTCTGAATCTGTTATAGAGAACAGCTTATATGGTGTCAACCTTACATTTGGTGTCTTGAATTCTTGAATTAAGTGTATGCAATGAAAAGAAAAAAGACACTTAAAAGCATCTCTTTCCTTAACCTGTGTACAGCTTAATTGTTACTGAAATGGCTTTGTGGTTTCTTCAGAAAGTAAGCGTGTAGCAAAATCTGTCAGATCTACTTCTTATCAAATTGTGGTGAGGTAGGAAGTGTGGCCATGATGGGGAAAATTGGGAAGATGGAACCTTCCCAAGGCTGAAGACATTCCAAACTTGAAAGCTTACCTCTTTTTTTCCTGTTTTATCTTTCCATATAATAGCAGATGGTAACTTTCAATATCCCAACAAACAGTACTATATTTTCCTGAAGTGATCAAAGGAGACAGCAAATTCTGCCCTGGTTTCCTTAATATGAAGGGTTTTTTATGTCACTGGAAACTGATTTGAATGGTAATGCAATGTTAGATAATGAATTGGTTGTAGCTGCAATGGCCCAATATGCTTTCAGTCATCTTTAGTTAAGTGTGCCTGTCGCCCCATATCCTGAATGGGTCTTGTGATAGTTACACTACTTCTGTTATTTCAGGTGCTGGCACAAAGGGTGCAACACCTGAGTCACTTAAAGGAACTAATGTGTGCTGTTGTATGTATCTTAAGTGAAATTCGACAGTCGTGCCATGTAAACCAGATGTCAGACATCCACGAGACCTTTTTGTAAATTTTAAAGGCAAAATTTTGGTTGTCTCTGTCACCCTTGAAAGGTCCTTGTGGCTGGAGTAAGCACTTCTTTTCCTCTACATAAGTAAGGCTAGCTCAGCTAGGAGCAGGAAAGATATTTAGTTTGGATTTTCCTCCTTCCGGAAGTGGAACAAGGTGTTCTCTTTTAACTAAGTTTTTGAAGGTTTGCTCTGCAGTTAGCTCATCAACACCATGGCTGCTTAACCTTCTGTACTTGGTAGAAACACCCCAATTTTCCAAATTACTTAAGAGAAGGAATGGGTAATGGTCAAGGAAAGAAAGCTCTTTGGAAGGCTTGACAGAGATACCTGTATAGCAATATAAAATTTTCTATCCATAAAACATGTGAGTTTTGATCTGTGTGAATAACCTGAGAGCAGGAAAATCCATGTTATCCAACCTTCTTTTTTATGTCTTTCCCCCCTCACCTCCCAAACCCTTTTTTGGTTGCACAATAGGAATCATGACAGACACTTGTTGATTGGTTTGGGGTGGGCAATAGGCTGACATACTTTTTCAGAGAAGTGAAAAAGTGAAAGTAACACTCTTTAATTTAACTTCTAACCTGTAGAGTTTCACTGGAGGAAATCAGATACTTGCAGCATTAATTTATCACAGACCTAATGCGAAAAGTAGATAATACACATTAAATACCTCTTCTTATGAATAAAGGTCAGCTTTATGTATTTAAACTAAAATTTGTGTAGACTACATTATTCACAAAAGTTGATGTTACATTATCCTGTGATTCTGCTTCATCTATGCTGAGTAGTGATATTTTAAAACATGAAGAGAGTTGTATGTGCACATTTTATTGTAGCAAAACTTAAAATAGAGCTTCTGGTTGGAGGATATGAAAGTGTTAATGCAGAGTTCAAGATAGCTCAGTTTGCATCACCAGTAGAGAAGACTTTCTTGCTCAGAAACTCTGGGGTTTTAACAGACCTTCCAGTGAATCTATGAAGGTATATGTCATGTTCTCTGGAAATATATGTACTTGCAGTTAACTACTTCAGTTAGCTACTGAAAATAAATAGATTCATAGAATGGTAAGGTTGGAAGGGACCTCAAGGATCATCTAGTTCCAACCCCCTGCCATAGGCAGGGACACCTCCCACTAGTACAGCTCTCTCAAGGCCTTGTCCAACCTGGCCTTGAACACCTCCAGGGAGGGAGCAGCCACAACCTCCCTGGGCAACCTGTTCAAATGTCTCACCACCCTCACTATAAAGAACTTCCTCCTAACATCCAGTCTAAATCGCCCCTCTGCCAGTTTAAACTCATTGTCCCTTGTCCTGTCGTTGCAAGACCTTGTAAATAATCCTTCCCCAGCCTTCCTGTAGGCCCCCTTCAGATACTGGAAGGCTACTATCAGGTCTCCTCGAAATACATTTTCTGCTAAACCTTGTAAAATTCCAAGTGTGTTCAACTACTGCAAGGGTGTAACAGACTTTTCTTCCTCCTTTTGTGCTTTCCAGTTTCTGCAAGTACAGCAGATTTTTCTGCCTTCCATACAAGGAGAAACTTCTTGCCATTCTTACGTATAGAAAGGAGAGAGATTCATATGGCATGTCCAGACAAAATTTACTCACAGCATCATAACAATGATTTCTCTGGGCATGTCTGCTGCAGCATTCCACCACCATATCCTGTGCTGAAGGTAGCACACAGTATCTATGATTGTCTGTCACATCTGCAGTGGACAGACTGCAAATGTCTATGCTGGCTTCAGTAAAATTATGCAGAGCTGTTTTGTACAGTAATTATCGCCATCCATCCTAGACCTTCTCCTAACTGAAGAGTGGATTATTGCTCTCTATTATTTTACCATTCCTTGGGACCTTTTCCTTCTTTGTAAATATGCTTCTACTTGCATCTGCTCTTGTTTTTCCTAGCCTGCAGCAATGAGGATAGTAGTGTGGCAGAAAAACCTCTCGTATCCTTAGCAAAAGCAGGAAAGGTAATACAAGTAGCGTTGATTTCTCTGTTGCTGCTCTTCCCAAAATCTGTGAGGAGCAGGAATGGGATGGACCTGAAGATGTTAAGGAGATGAAGCTTGTACTACTCAACTACCACTGGTAGTGGAAAGTTCTTTGCAAACATAGGGATAGACATTTTCTTTGAGGTTTAATCACCCAGATATTTGTGTTTGCTTATTCATGAGAGTTTGAATAAGGAGGAGTAAGCAAATAAATTTTTTAATGTTTTTTTCTCAATGCTTTGTTAGGGCACAGTCTTAAGTTCTTTTTTGAAGATGGATAAATAAAACATCATCCGTGTCTTGCAGATTAGGGACAGTGTTTGGACCTTTAAATATTCCAAGCAGTAAAGTTGTCATAAAAGAAATTACATTTTTACATTTCTAGTATTCTGTGGTAAAAAAATATATATCTTTGCAGCAAATAACAAACTCAAAGCTCTCTAAGGATTTTAAACTTACTTTCATCGTTGGGTGTTATAAACTGCAATAACTTCCACTGTAACATGATTCTAAAAACATCTGAGCATAGAGTACTATTATAATGTTACCATTCTGTGACATGGATAATTTTACAAGTTACAGGAATTTTATTTCACCATAATAGTTAGAGCTCTGAAGCTTATATTTTCTTTCTCTGGCCCCTTCCTCCACTGTAACTCTTGCATTATAAAGTTTTTGCTCAATTCTTACATGATTTTAAATGTATCTTTTAGTATTTAATTATTTAGATTTGCATATTGGGCTTACATAGTCTCCTTAAGTTAATTGTTCCATTTCTCCAGCTGTTCCTAAATAGCTGTTGTGCTGATCAAGCACTTGCTTCAGTATGTCCTTGATAAAATTAATGAAAGCATCTGTAGAATCAGCGACAGCAGCTGCAGTGCCTTATGGAAGCCAACTTCTGCTTAACATTCTGATAAAAGAAATAGTTTTGTACTTGTGCTGGAAGCTAATGCTGGCTGGCTTACTTCTAGCATAAAAAGAGTTGCACCTGCCACAGCTAGACCAAACACTGAGGCTTGCTGATTACATGTTCTTGTTAGTGGCATTGTTATTGGTAAAATGAGAGTGATGTCATCTTTATCAAACCCTCCTGGCACCCTACAGAGTGACAAATAATTTGCCCACTGCTGTTTATCAGCATGGGCCTTGTTTTAGAAGTGACAAGAGTGCTGAATTTTCACAGTTGAATGCTGTACAACTGCAGAGGTGTATGAAAATGAACTGGATTGATACTTGTAATCAGTGCACATAGTGATGGTTAAGGTGTAATGAAACATAAGTGCACATTTAGGGTAATTATATTGCTACCAGGTGGGGCCCTGGGGCTTTGCATGTATAGAGGCTGCCTGAGGTGGTGGATATGCAGGAAAAAGTACTGCAGCACCATCTGCTTTTTTTCTGCTTTCCTCATTAATTCTTCTGTCCCCCAAGCCTGGACTGCACAGACTTCAAACAGTACTTGGACTGTTCGGTATAACCTCTTCTTCTGGTTGGGTGTAGCCCCAAATACTGGAGTGAATGTGATGCAAAACAGCAACTCTTGTGAGTAAAACATATTAGTACACCCTTCTATAACTCTCTGAGACATATGTTGCATATTTCTCCTGTTCAGTCTTCTTTCAGAATGACTTGTAGTAAAATCTGCTCTTGTTACATTTTAAGGCAATAACTGACATTTTAAGGTTTTCTGTATGCATTAGTTGTCTGTACTTATATATATATACACACACACCTTAAATGAGTACTGAAAAATACTGAATTCTTCCAGACAGGCATCAGTATTTCTGTTTACTTCAGTGGAAATCTGTAAGGCTTAAACTACTTGCATTTATGTTAAGTAACTAATGGGAATAAATGTTTGGTAGCTGAAAACTCTACAAGTATCTTTTGCTCCTTGGAATCACTATGTAAACTAAGAAATGAGAAGTGCATATCATCATTCCGTTGTGGTAATTACTATGGGAAGTGGGAATATGTATTTTCAAACTTAACAAGGCAATAGAAACATGGTGCCTCCAAGAACAGTTTTCACACTAGCACACCAAATGTCTCAAATGTGTATGTACCACACATGGAGTTTGGTTGTATACCTCATGTGGAGTAGGTTTAATGTATCTCACATACCTTGTGTTCATTTTCAGTTGTTCATAGCTGCTCAGCGTACCTGCATTTACTTGTCTGGAGGTACACTACAAGAAACAGTGTTCTCAAAGCAGTTTCTGCACTGAGGGCCATACTCAGATTATATTACTGTGACACGTTTTGCAATACAACTTTCTGTTCTAATGCAGCTTTAATGCGTCTTCGGCATTTTTGTTTATCTCAGATTTTCCCTGCTGAATGTAGGTCATTATATAATTTGTACTCTTTGTTCCCTTATTAAAAAAAAAGTACATTGCTGAATACGACCTTTTTTTTTTAAAATAGTTTATCCCAGGGTTAGGCTCATACTTGATACAACTGCAGGGAAATCAGTGGAGTAAACCCTTGAATAAATTTTATCAACTTCTACAGAAGCACTGAAGTTTTAACTGAAGACAGTTACAGTGTGTGTGTGTGTGTGTGTGTGTGTATATATATATATATGTATATATATGTGTGTATATACACACACACACATTTAAAAAGTGAAAAAACCTGCTGTGAGATCTGTCTCATTGTAAAGCAAATTCTGTATGTATGAGATGGCTCCTGGTAGATATTTAGTAGAAGTCACCCAATTTTGTAAGTTAATGATGATTCATGGAAGTTAATGCTGATGTATAAAGGTGATATTGGGGGGAAAAAAATTAATGAATTATTTTAGTGAGAGAAACATAGACACTTACAAGTCCACATTTGTGCAAGTAGGTTGGTAACTTGTGCTGTATGTGTGGAGAACGTGAAAGTTTAATCATTGTAAACTTTGAATGGAAAAGAGATATTGATAACAAAGCTATTCAATTCTATCCGTCTGACAAAAGCTAGTCAGTTCTGAAAGTGAAGATCTTCATGTCACCTTGGGAGCCCTTGCAGAATGAGAGCATGGATTATCTGGTTTTTTTAGAATCTGGTGACAGTCTTTTTTTTGGAAGAATACCTCAACAGCTATGGGCCTGGTGCATAAATTACCTCTGCAGCCTGTGACCTGAGAAGCTGTACACCTCTTGGACATACTGCTCTTAATATACTTGAGATAATTCTTTTGATTAGAATGCTGGAGTATTGTGTTAATCCCATTGATTTTACTAAGGTGGAACATTTCGTTACACTTAAGGAAAGCAAGGAATGTTTGATTATTTATTTTACTTAATTTTTTCCCTTACTATCACAGATGTTTGTTTTTCTCTCTTTTCAGAGTGTGGGGTCCAAGGGCATGCTCATGATTGTATTTCTTACTTTGACAGCAGCTAAAAGACAGATCCACTGTTTCTATGAATTGGTTGTTTAAATGGCCATTGGAGCTTGTGATAGCATAATGTAAAAGTGCATACTGTGTATGCTTACAACTCTGGAGTCCATTTACTAACTTAGCTTATCTATATTGTTCTGCTGTTGTGATGATGGTAACTTCAGGGACTGAGAGCAATGGTGACATTTTAACTGTCACCAGGAGCTACCTTTAGAATAGTAAATGTTAATGCCTGACATTGACTTAGTGCTCAGTTAGGTTTTCTTCTTTCTCACTGTTTCATATGTAGAGGGAAAGGCCAAGTGCATTCTGTGTAGGAACTTCAACTCAGAAGTAGTTTGATTTGGGGGTGGGAAGTGAGATTGCATGTTTTAATCAGTAATTGAAATGTAAAATAGGGCATTGTTGGTAGAAGGTTTCACTAGTGAAGTGCTCACTGCTAAGCAAGAAACACCTTAAGCGTTTCTGTCCCAAGTCACGGGAAGCTCAGTTTTATGCTGCCAGTTTGGGACGGAATAGGGGAAAATAGCAGCACGTATTTCTTAAGCAAGACCTTAGTTGACAAGATGTGCTTAGTTTGCCTTTTAAACAACTTCTGCCTTTATTTCTCTGCTGTTTTGACCATGACAACCTCAGTCCTCTTTGACATACTTGCCTGGATAGACAAGTCATTCTCTTGAGAAAAAGAGCTCATTTTGTCATTGGAGACGTAAGCCTCTGGTATTGTTTCTGTTGGCCTTCTCTTTGCTTGTGATACGAGGTGGCAACTGTCAGTAGCAATGACATTTCCAAGTTAAACGGAAGCAGCAGCTCTCAAACTCCAGGGATCTGTGTTCCTCTTCTCCATCCTCCAAAACATACATGCTAAGTTTTTAAAGATCAAGATGAATCCTTTAATTCTGTAACAGCTGATGCGAGAGCCAACAAAAACAAACAAACCAATGGAAACAAAAGCATAGCTTCAAAAGACAGTTGATGCTAGCAAACTTTGAGTCTGAACTGTAGGGGCTTTCACTCATGTTTGTATTCTTAGAACAAAAGCAGCTGTTATACTGAAAATTTTCAATTTTAAGAAATTTAGCTTGTATACAGCAAAAGAAAGGGGACATTTGCCTAGAATCTGTAGGTCATCACAAGTGAGGTAGCTATGACTGCAGCTTCTCTCTGTGGATCATGGTTTGATTGCTATAAATACTTGGAGATGCTGGTAAAGAAGTTTTAATACATTTATTTGTATTTCTCTGCTGATACATGTACATATTTTGGTCTTTGGTAGAATAAATATATGAATAGTACAGATATAATGAATGACCTTATTTGCAATTAAGAATTGAAATCATTGTTGTCTACTTTAGAGGAGAAAGAAGTCCTGAGAAGGTGATGTTAAATATAAAAGGTAGAGCTCTCTTAAGTTTGGAACTAAGGTAACTGTTGTGATATGTTGCTTAAGTCTTCTGTTACAGGAGCACAGTCTTCAGCAGAAGGTTGTGGTGCTGTTGCCAAGTTAGTGGGAGGCAAGATGGGTGTGGGAACAGGGGAGGCAAATGGTCAGTGCTAAGCGTGTCAAGAAGACAGAATATGCTGAATTGCTTGAGCCCTTGAACGGTACATGAACTTGTACTGACTGTTTTGATTTTTTAATTCTGTCCTGAGATGTTTGGTGTTTTGGCAGGAGAGAAGGGTAGAGCTTACTTACATCTGTCTGGTTCTCTGCATCTTGTGAGTATGAAAAGTGCTTAGTTCATAACAAACCATTGATCTTTTAATTGTGAATCACTCTGTTAATATTGAATTGCATTTGTTGAATATATTTCTTTAACAGGACAAGTAAAAACGTTGTGCCTGAATAGATGTAAAATTGGTTTTCATTTACCTTCTATCTCTCTTTGAGCAAGCACTTTCAAATTCTGTTCATTTTCTGTTTCCTTCATATCCTTGACACCTGTCATGATGTCAAAGCTGACCCCTGTACTTTAGATCAACAGTTCATTTCTAAAAATGATATGAATAATTTTAATCCAAAGCTCTCAAGTTATAGCACTTAAAGGGGTGTGTGTGTGACTAAATGAATGTATTCATTCTGAACATGTTCTATGTGAATATAATGTAATTAACTGAGATGGATTAGTTACTATATGAAGTATGGAGGACAAGAAATTTTAAACCAGAAGAGGGCAGCAATGCTATAAAAAAAATAATTTTGGCTCAATTATCTTTTTTCTCTCTTGCCAGTAAGTCACATGTATCTGCTCTGCTAATTTCTTGGACAGACTTTAAGATAAGTAGCCTGAAAAAAAGTCTGTTAATACCATTGCAGTGGTGATTATTTCGGTTATATTTCTTTGAACAGTTTCTTCCTGCCAAAAGGTATTAACTTGAAGTAGTACATGGAGAGGGCCTGCTGACTTTTTTTTTCTTTAACAAGTATTTCTAGCATGAAAATTGATTTTATGATGTTGTGGTGACTTTTGATTTTATTGTGTCTGGCCTTATTTGAAATAAACCCTTTCATTTTTTAGTGGTCACAATCATACTTGGTGTAGGGAAATCAGTATCAAGCTGGCTGTTTTTTTCACTTACATGTCAGCAGTAAGTTATGCTGGCCATATATTGTGTAGTAATTTACAACTTGATTGTCAGAAGAATGTGACTGCAGAAACATGAGTGTGTTGTGCAAATGTACAAGAGTATATAAAGCAGCATGAAATACTTGAGTATAAGCTGGAGTAGAGACCATATTAAATGTGATGTAGTCCTTAGGTGTACAGGACTAATATTTAGTTGATTCTTTCTGATAATGCATCAGTTGTAGGGAAAACAAAAAGTGTGTTTTTCTTTTTTTTGGAGTATATTCTAAGAGGTGCTGTAAAGGATAGGAGTAGTTTCAGTGCATTTTCCATGAGTATAGGGAAGTAGGTCTGTTGAGGAAGGTGATGTCCCACATAATCTTATTATAAAACAGAGCTACTCCTCAGCACTCAAAAGTGCTGATAGAGTTCTGTAAATGACGGGGAAGAGAAGATAGACAAACAAGCCTGCATTGCTTATTTTGGTGCTGAGAGCAACTGAAGAATAACTGCAGCTATTTTTATGACATTAGAAACGTATGGGTTCTAAGAGCTGGGGAAATGTATGCCTTGTGTACAGTCACATTTGTGGAAATGTAAGTCTGGACCTTCTTTCTTCCCCAGCGCTGATTCAGACAGGGAAGGAACAGCCAAAAGCTGTTCAAGGGTCCACACTGTTCTGTAGTCTGAGAGAATAAACCCAAATGTTCATAAGCTAGAAAATAACGGAGTATACAGAGAGTGTTGCTTCACCATCTGGGGAAAAATTAGCATTTCATTTGTATTAGCCACTTCTGTTCTGGTTTTAGAAGCTGACTCACTGTCTGAACATACTAGAGGGCTTCTCCCAATATGTTAATTTTAAACTCGTCTGCGTGCCGATTAGTATCATTAATAGTTTCCTGCATGTGTTACACAATGCATGCTAAAGTGCCATTGTTAAATAGCACCATACATCCCAGTTACTATTGGGTATGCCCAATGGGTAAAGAAATACACACTTAGCCTTCTGTTGTTTAGATATGTAGAATTACCTCTGTTTCTTCCTGGCTTGTCCTGTCTTAGTCCTGTGTCAGTCTTGACCAAGACATGACTAAGGGGAAATTCAGAAATCAAGAAAGCCTTGAGGCTGTTAAGATGATGGCATTGTTTAGGAATACCTGAGCTGTGTTACTAATGTCACAGTCATTCTCTTGATCACTTACAGGAAATCTCTGGTACCAGATATCAGGTGCAGAAAGAAGTACATGCTGGTATGACACAAAATCTCAGCTGCCCGCTGAAGATGAAAGCGTTTTATATTAACCATAATGTATGTCCAGTAAGACAAACTGGATGCTAATACAAGGAACTATTGAGTGTCTGAAATCTCATGTTACTACATACCAAAGGCATGAATTCTTTGCTAGAGACATACCCATAAGTATGTATTGCAGCTTGTAATTAAGTCCTGCAGAGTCCCAGCAAAACTTCAACATTTTTGCTGTTCTCTGACTCTTGCTCTGCCACCAAAAATAATGTTCAGGGGGTTTTAAATTCTGAACACAGAGATGCAAGTTGGAATTCTTGCCATTAAATGAATCTGGAAGTGCAAGATAATGCCAGTAGGCTTCATCTCATTATGTGGGCTTTGGTTTTAAAGATGCATTTGTTTGACTTGAGTTGTGTAGTTGAGCACTTGCGGCTTGATGTGCATACATCTGTATCTTGCAGAGTTTTTTAAACTTTTTGGCAAACTGACAGAAAACAACACAAGAAAACAGGATTTCAGACACCTTGAAAGTTGTTTCCTATAGTTTAATTTTAAAGAAATGAGACAGTTCGTTCTAAGAAAGAAGAGAATTGCTTTCCAGCTTCCTTTAGCATGCTCGGTACCTAGGCTACCTACCCCAAGATATGCAGGAATTGAGAACTAAAGCCCAGTTTCTGTTAACTGTATAGGGAAATCATCTCCTCATCTAGACACCTAAGTGAGATACACAAAATCAATGTGGCTGTATCTCTTTTCCCCAAAGTTGTTAAACAATTCCCCAGCATAACCTAGAGATGAAAGTATACATAATTGTGCCAAAATTCAAATAACACCTGAGTTGATGCTATGTTTTCTTATGTGTAAGCTGGGAGAACAGAATGGCTGAGGCCTGAAGACACCTCTGAAGGTCCTCTGGTTCCACTGCCCTGCTCAGACAGGGCCAGATTTGGGAAAGTCTTTCTGTGAAGCGATTTTTTTACTTTTTGTTGGTCTAATCTAGGGAGTGTCCTAGCTTCTTACCTTTGGTGCAGGCTGCAAAGCTTGTTATCTTTTTCAATTGTAAGAAGTGCATGGTAAGATAAACCTCCCCACAGCCCTGGCCAGTTTACTGCTAGGAATGTATAAATTACAGTTAAGTTTATGCTATTAAGTGGGAGGAGTTTCTTTATATTGTATTACAATATGGTGTTAAGAAAGGACTAGGTGTTACTACTATGTAAAATTCATAAATGTAAACCAATTTACATAATCTGTTTTCTAAAACCAGCCTTTTTCTCTTTGGGTTCCTGGATGCAATAGTCAGGTTTAATTGCAAGATTACATTTGGATTTAGTTTCAAATTTCATATGTCTTGTGTTGATAGTTTCCATATGAACTCTTGCTGGACATTTTGACCATAATTTTCCCATTCTCACTGTAGGAATGGATACATTTCAGTTTATAATTTAAATCACTCTTGTGGTAAATGTAGTCTGGTCTTAGTCTGATTACACTGTGCCCTATCAGCTGCTTTTGGTTACTTATTCACAATTCTTCATGTAATTGTTAGGACCATGCTGCATCTAACATGCATGTGCTGATTCTCAGACACAGTACTTCAGATAGTTGGCTTGTTAATTTTATATTGTTACTGATTAGAGTGTTTCTACTAACGTATGTTCTTGAACTAGGTAGGTGTCATATTTTTAACACCATGTTGTAAAAGCTCTCCCTTGTGCTCTGAGTGGTTTTGTACAGGGTTTAATTAATAGTGTTCTTCTCACAGTCCAAGTCTTTGTGTGCCAAAGTGAGGTTTATTTACTATTTAGTGCTTCCACAGGTATTTGTCTTCATTTTTTTTGTAGTTGCATGTTTTATTATTCTCTGGAATATCAAATATGGAATTGATTTACTTGTGTCTTTTGGGTTGGGGACAAGTTGAGATGGGTACACTTCATAATAAACATACCGTAGAGGGTGATCAGATGCACTGCAGGGTGAGATGGGTTTATCATCTTTGTCCTCACTGCTTTGCCTAGGTGTTCCTCAGGCACGTGCTGCCAGCTATTACTCCATCCTCTTTTTGTTAAGTTCATGGATGGTTCTGAGAGTCATTTGTAGTAGTTTCATTTTTAGAGTGGTTTTTGCTTTAAAACTAGCAGCTTCTTTTTTATTTCACCTTTTCCTCCTGCCCCTTGTTTCTTTTTCTTTTTTTTTCTTTTTTTTTCTTTTTTTTTCCCCGTCTTGTCCCGATGATAAAAGTGTGAGATACTAGATCAAAGGACCTTGGGTTCTGTTTCATAATCTGGAGAAACTCACTATGTGATTCTCCTAGAAGAACAGAGGGCTTTGTTCAGTGATCTGTACAAGAAACAAGCTCGTGGACTTTCAGGCAAAGAAATGTTCAAAACTCTATGAGAAATCAGATTGGTTTGGTAAATGACATGCATGAAAACATCACCCAATGAAAGTATATGAGAGTAGCACCGGTGCTCTAAATATCTTTTTTTTTTTCTTTCTTTTCTTTTCTTTTTTTTTTTTTTTAATGTTGTGTTGGATTTTGGGGGTTTTGTGTGTTTGGTTTTTTTGTTTGTGGCTTTGTTTTGTGTTGGGGTTTTGGTTTTGTTTTGTGTTGGGGTTTTGTTTTGTTTTGTGTTGGGGTTTTGGTTGGTTAATTGGTTTTCTTTTCTATTTTTTTTTTTCTTTTTCCCCCTTCTCTGCTTCCTAGTGTATTGCCTTAGTCCTGCACCTTGTAGTGTTTAGGCCTGGTCATTCGTTTCCCTATTTTCCCTTTTCCTGCACGTTTCATGGTTTACTGGTGAGAGGGGAAAAAGAGACTGTTAGCTGTGTACATCAAGGACTCTTGATCACGGCTCTCTGGAAAGTGTCTGAAAGTATCATAGTATTATCAATAATACTTAATGTCAAAATAGGCATTTGGGAAGACAGTGAAGGGCACCAAAGTGTGCGCAGCATAATGATGATTAAATAGATGGCTTTGAACAGGAATGGTGGCATCCTCAGCCTTCTGACTGTTGCACATAAATTACTATTCCTTTTCCTCGAGGACTTGTTCTGAAAATTATGCTGTCTGTGCACTTCAGGCATAGTAAAGCCAAAACTCTTCTGTGCTTTTCAGGACAGAACAAAAGCAAATGCACGAGCAGCAGCAGCTGGCTTTCCCTGCCCCCTCATCTGAGTGATTCCCCGGGTGTGTTTTGAAGGAGGCGCTGAAGGGCTGTGCTGGACTGGTCATTCCCATGTCCCAGTAGCTAGCGAAGTGTGGGGAGCTGCCCAAGAGAGTATGTGGGATCGAGGAAGTCCTGGTAATAGGCAGTTGTGCTGCACCCTGATCCTGTGGTAGGCAGCCTGCAAGTGAAGCTGACTGACCCCCTTCAGCTGGGGATGGGAGGCTGCTTCACCAGCTGGTCAGCCTGGTGCTGCCTGCCCAGCAATTTCAGGCCTCTCCAACGGGGGTGAGGGTGCTGGGCTGTGCTCCTCAGGACTGCTGCCAAGCATCTGCTCAGGTGCTGGGTGCAGCCTGGGGGCCTAGGCCTGAGCGGGGTGAAGGCGGCAGGTGCAGGCTGTGTGAGCCTTTTGTCCCGCACCTGCTGCACATCAGGTAAGTATAAACAGCTGTCGGACGTAACCCGGGATTATCCGGTAGGTGGGCCTGGACCCGGCCCAAATATCTGCTCCGCCTCCCGCCCCACTCCTTATGCAACTCGGCTTTATTAGCTGTTTTGAACCGGAGTTTGCAGTGCAAGCAGGCGGTGGGGGGAAGGGTGCTGGCAATGCCTCCTCAGACTGGAAATGTTCACACTAACATGTGCAAGAGGACTGAAACCCAGAGCCCCGGCGTTTTGCTTCGTTGCTAGGCATCCTGCTTGCTCTAAGGTAGCTGGAAATTGCACCACATTTAAGTTTTCAGATAAGCAGACAGCCTGTTGTTTAACTTAGAAAACATTAACTTCTTTGTGTGGCTTGTGGCGGTGTAGAAGGGCGAAGAGGACAGAATAGAAAGTAATACTGCTCTATTGTTTTTAGAAGGGAGCATGATTGCAGCGTTATCAATACTGAATTATTGAGAGAGACTTCCTTGCTCTTACCTTCCTTTATGAAGCAGAAGTATATTAATGATAAACATTTACAGTGGAAATTTTAAGATACAAATATATCACTGTGCTATGTGTACTAAGCATAGGAAATACCCCTGTAGGTCAGTACTATGGCTCAGTAAATGTTTACTTTTAAAGGGCACCCTGTTTTTACAACTTTTTTTTAAGACATAGTTGCGTACAAAGTGTTTATGTATTGATAATACTGTTTAGGGAAGAGTCAAGTGAAGAGAACAGATAAACCACAGGAGAACCCATTATGCTTTGGCTTTATAATATTAATTTATTCATTCGGACTTAAATTTTTGTGCATTATTAATATGGTAAGAAAGCTATAGCTACAGTGAGAACATACTTAAGTGAAGTCGAACTGCCTGTTTCTTGAGCTTCTGTGGACTTCTGAGTGCACTCTAAATAGAGGATTTTAAAGCAAACAGTAGTGAGTACTTAGATTATTAAACTTGTGTTGTGTCTTTGTTACATCTCCTTCAGAATGTACATAAAAACTGAGGGAAAGTAGGATTCTGCATAGACTAAGTGCTAATAGCAGATGCAAGCAAAGAACGCAGACAGATCAGAACAGTGATCCGGAAAATACAACAGCTCTCCTGGAATTTGAAAGAGAGATTTTTAAAATTAGAGCTGTTACTGCTGCAGTGCAGTTGGAACTTACTGAAAATTGGATTTGGTCTCACAATACCCATTCAATAGCCAAACAGATTGCAGAAGAGTGCTGTAGTTACCTGCAAAGCTGATAGACTTATTTGTAGGCCTGTTGGAAATAGATCTGAACAATCGGCATATAGTAAAGACGTTTCAGGATGTCTGAGAGATTCAATTGGATGAAAGCGATTCTGCTCTTACATTGTTTTGTTGGGGTTTTTTTTGACTCTGGGAAACAGTCATGACAGAGAGAGAGTACCCAGAGGACCTGGGGGGAAAAACAGAAAGGGAGGAATAGAGTTAAGGTTTCCATTTGGGGTTATTTTGTCAGTTGAAGTAGAAAAGGAAGAAGGAACTAGTTCAAGTTGCAATTGATTTTTATTAGCATAAAGACAGGTGCATTGCCAGATAGGATCCACAGTCTGAGGAAGAGGGGGAAAGGGAGCTTTTTATGCAAAGAAGCTACATTTATAGTGGTACAGAAAATACTCTGTTTACACAGTACAAATATTTAGCAGATTTTTAAGGTCATTAAAAATTGCTTTTTCTGAAAATAATTAAGCAGTTTTAAAAAATGAAATAGGAACTAATGATCTGCCACTCATGAGAGGTATGAGAATAGTTGGAGACTGGCATTTCTCTTAAGCATGGATTCATTATGCCAAGAAGCAGACTACTTCTGACCTGGTTATATCCTTGTTACTTCAGCTGCAAAGGCCATCTGGGAATAGAGAACAGTTGAGTATCCTGACCTGTTGAGTTCTTAGTGCCCCAACCAGGCCTAAGTTAGTGCATCATTTTAGATGCACTAACAGTATACGGTCACAGTTTCTCAGTGTCCTCCATTTCGAGTACTCATAGGAAACTGAAGCTCTGCTCAAAAGCAGTGGTCACGCATAGTTCTCTCCTGCAAACTTTTAGTCCCTTCTATGTGTAAAGAAAAAATACACTGAAGTTAAATGAGTGAGACAATAAAGCCCCTTAATTATGACTTTAAGTAAAAAATCTCTTTAACTCAACAGTTTTTGAAAGATCCTGGTTTTGCTGGGTTACCATTTGCAGTGAAGGACGTTAATTTTCCTTAGATTTCCTTATGAAGAAATACTCTTTAGCTCTGTCTGGATAATTTGGTTCCTCAAGATGAACTAAAATGAGATGTTGTGTAACAAGGGATGTTTCCTTATTCAGAGTATAGTAGCAAGCAAACAGTGGCAATATAAGGTAGCAGAAACATCTAAAATGAAAGTAATGACACTGTATTACATCTCATCCAGCATACATTAATGGCCTTAAAGATTGTAAATGAAAATTAATTTCAGGCAACTCCCTGTACCACATGAGTTGTCAAGGTTTATTGTGACTAGGGTAGTGATTCGTTCACCATTATTTGTGATATGTTGTTCCCTGTTGCTTTAAAAAAATACATCAAAATTTAGAAATGTAACATATTCAAGCAGTTGCCGGTGCAATAAATGCATGTGATGCCAAAACCAAGTAACTTGTGTATTTAAGAGGAAGACAGTTGCTTTCAAATACAGTAGTAAGACTGATTATGGTACCATGTGCTTACTTGAATTGTTTCTTTTCAAGCATCTGCTCCCTTACTGAAAATGTATTTTTGAACACCTGCAGAGCACAACCATTTCCCACTTCCTTCCCATATAATGGAGTTGTATTTGCTAATGGTTCAGAATCCAGCACACCCCCAGGGAGAGGGGGAAGGCATGTTTTGTTTTTTATCACTGTGAGCTCTGCTGTGTCAAGGAGCATACTGTGATAATCTCCCTGTGCAAATGCTAAAACTCATTGTGAGGTGTTTGTTGGCAGTAGCTGTGAGGGTTAGCATCTAAAACAATCCATTTGTAGGTGCAAATTTATTTTATTCAAACTTTACAATGCATGAAGCTACCCAATTATCATACACACAGTCTAACATTAGACACTGGGAATTGTTTGAATGTATACTGAAGCTCCGTTGTATCCCTATGTCTGAAAAGCTGAAGAAATAAATAGGAGGAAGAGGAAGGGGAAATGATCTATAGTTGAATTCTCTAACTGCTGGAAAATATATGGAGATTCAAGTATCTTCTTGTCCTAGCAACCAAGTAAAGGGGTTTACTGCCCATGATATGTTACGGATAATTCTGGTGCAGGTTAGGTGGCAACAAGTGTATTAGTTTGGTTTATAGTATGACAGTATTTAAATTGCTGAGGTTCAGGGTGCTCCAAAGTTATTAGCAAGTTTTTTGATGTTTGTTTTTTGTTTGTGAGTTTTGTATGTGTGTGTGTGTTAGGTTTGGGGGTGGAGAAGTTGGTTGGTTGGTTTTGTTTTGGTTTTGGCCATTCTTGANTGCTGCCTGTAGTGTTTGCTACTATTGCAGGTGGTGCCATTTTGACTTATTTATTCCACTGCTATTGCTATGGCAATGGGAAACTTCTTTACAATGTAATTTGTCTGAGTGGCTGATGAATGTAGTGGTGTGCAGAAACATTTTTGTTAGTACTTCTTTAACAAAAGACATCACTGCTTACCTTGCTTTAAAAGTCTTAGCAACTTATTTGAAGTGTTTAGAATCATAGAATGGTAAAGTTGGAAAGGACCTCAAGGATCATCTAGTTCCAACCTCCTGCCATAGGCAGGCACATGTCCCACTAGTACAGGTCACTCAAGGCCTCGTCCAGCCTGACCTTGAACACCTCCAGAGAGGGAGCAGTCACAA
>VWZE01021279.1:779867-917447 GCA_013396675.1 Eubucco bourcierii | reverse complement strand
AAGATTTTACAAATCCTTTAGATTTTGTACAGTTGAGATTCATGGTAAAAATATGTGAAAAGTACTTATCCATTTTCCCCAAGTTTTCATATGAGAAGTTATTTATTACTGTTTACTTGCAACTAATGCTTTTAGTTTGGACAAAAGAATCTGTATGCTCTAGAAGAAGGTAGGGCATCTAGGACCTACATTTATCATCAGACCACTATAATAGAGTAAACTACGTAATGCTGATAGTTTTTCAGTGTACTGTTCTGAATGTCTGGGGACAATCTGTCTTTACCTGCCTTTTAGTTTTGAAGATTTTATTGTCTTTTGGACCAATGCTATATAAGTGCTTGTCAGTCCTGTGTTTACACCTTTAGCTGCTAAAAAAGCCCCTAACTTACTGAAACAAAAATACAAATGTAATTTTGATAGAAACAGCAATAAAAAACTTCACCTTCAGTGTAAACCACTCGTAATTGTTGACTTCAATCTTGCATCATCCTCTTAGTCACTAGTGTAGTTACTAGAGTAGATCTACTTTTGTGAACTTGAAGTATTTGATTGCAGTTAATGTAAGACCTTATAGACATAAGAACAGTGTAATACAGTTCTTTCCATTTTCCAATACTATAAACTTCATGTTAGGCTTTGGTATTGAATATATTGATTTAATGTTTCTGTTTCCATAAGAAGGGTCTTTTATAGCTATGACTGAGATGTTGATGCACGTATTGTAAATATCTTGGTGCTTCTTCATAAATACATGACTTCTACATCTGTGAATAGGCTAGAACTTCACTGTAGTATATAGGCAGATAGAGGATTCAGACTGTCCTTGTGCAGATTAATCTAAATTGAATTAGCTTCTGTCTGCCTTGGACTGACCTCACAAATGAAAATTACATCTGATGAGGTAACTGGTGTTTGTCTAAGTCCTGGCAGAGCATGTGCACTTTTGATTGCATATATATATATATATACTTCATAGATAAATGAGTTTCTTTGCTTTGCTTTATTATTATTATTATTATTATTACACATTTAGATTGGCATATTTTTTATAGGGAGGATGTATAGATCTTTTGTAAACTCTCAGAATTGCAAATACTAATATCATTTAGTAGTTGTCCAGTTAACACAGAGAATTTTCAAAAAAAGCTTTATAGGGTGTAACCTTCCCTACTTGTACAAAATACAAAGTTTTATTTGGGGTAAGTAAATACCATTTTGATAAGACTGTATGGAACTGGTGACAGAAACCATCTTTTACGGCAACAAACTGCTCAAATAAGGATCTATGGCTGCTTTTTGCAGGAGTGTTTCTTTCCATATGTCCCAGGTTCTGCTTTGTAGGCATCATTTTCAGAAGCTCACCCCTTTCTCTCCTTAGTTTTGTGCAGTCTTCCAGGACTTTCTTGGTTTGCACTTTAAACTGCAATTTTCACAAACATTTTTCATTCAAAGTTTTTATTTTCAGGAAAATTTTCTTCTCATTTCTGAGCAGCAGAAGGAGTGTTTCCACTGTAGGACTGTGAACGTGATATGCCTGAGGATTCCCTAGCTCAGCTCAGCTCAGGAGTAGATCTCCTGCCCTTTCACAGTTCCAGAGGTTTTTTTATCTAAAGTTTCAGTAAAATAATTAGGAACTCCAGTGATTATACTGCTGATGGTAGAGCTCTCAGCAATTTTGTGGGCTTTACCTTCAAGTATAAAGGACTTCCTGAAATGCCTTCTTTTTCTGCAGCTTTCTGTTTTCACCTGTGTAATATGTCTTACCTGAATCTGGTAGTTATTCACCCTGCTAGGACTAAAAATGCTTGAGGGATAAGTATAAAAGGCTTTTTCATACAGATCTGCTGAGCTATTAAATTTTTCTGAAATAAGTGTTTCTATAATTCTGCCATATAAATATGTAAATTATGTCAAACTTTAATCTCATTCAGTAAGAACCCTCTTTAAGACTGGATATCCACAGGCTGCTTTTCATATTGTTTCTATTGCTCACATTGGACAGATTTCCTTCTGTGTTTAGCTGTTGAACTCAATATGCTTTTGACATGCTAGTTCAGCAGTTTCAAAAGACACTAAAAAACCTCTAATGAGGCAAATGTGTCAGTTGCATAGGGGTTTTCCCTCTCCTCAGGAGTGTAGACCTGTATTCTCTTTATCTAGATAAAGGAAGAGTAGAAAACCAGTCTTGTCTATATGCTCCTCCATCTGTACCTTAAATTAGCAGTTTGGATGACCAAGCAAATAATAGGTAGTCAGATACATAATTAAACTAACAGTTTTACTCACCTGCCAGGCTTACACCATTTCTGCACCTTCAGTGTAAAGAAATCAACCTAGATGAGTTTTGGGCTCCCGAGTTAAAGAGAGACAGGGACCTGCTGGAAAGGGCCCAGCAGAGAGCCACAAGGATGACTGGGGGACTTGAGCATCTCCCCTGTGAAGAGAGACTGAGACCTGGGCCTGTTTAGTCTGGAGAAGAGAAGGCTGAGAGGAGATCTAATCAATATATACGAATGTCTGAGGGGTGAGTGTCAAGTGGATGGGACCAACCTCTTTTTGCTGGTCAGCAGCAGTAAGACAAGGAGCAACAGGGACAAATTGGATCATAGAAGGTTTCACCTCAACATAAGGAGAAACTTCTTTACAGTGAGGGCCATAGAGCCCTGGAACAGGCTGCCCAGAGAAGTTGTGGAGTCTCCTCCTCTGGAGACCTTCCAAACCTGCCTGGATGTGTTCCTGTGTGAACTACCCTAGGGGATCCTGCCTTGACAGGGGGATTGGACTCGATGATCTCCAGAGATCACTTCCAACTTCTTAAGTCCTGTGATTCTGCATGTGTAATAGAATCATAGAATCATTCAGGTTGGAAAAGACCCTTGAGATCATTAGATCCAGCCAAGTTCACCACTAAACCGTACTGCTAAATGCCACATCTAATTGACCTTTAAACACAACTGGGGATCGCGACTCAACCACATCCCTGCGCAGCCTGTTCGAATGCTTGACAAGTGTTTCAGTGAAAAAACGTTTCCTAATGTCTAACCTGAGCCCTCATCTATTGCAGCTTGAGGCTGTTTGCTCTTCTGTCAGTTATTGCCTGTGACAAGAGACCAGGACCTACATTTCTGTATTGTCCTTTCAGGGTAGTTGTAGAGGGTAATAAGGTCTGTCCCCAACCTCCTTTTCCTCAAACTAAACAGTCTCAATTCTCTCCGACACTCTTCATAAGACTTGTTATCTAGGCCCTGCACCAGCTTAGTTGCCCAGCTTATTTACTCTTGATGGCTGTTTACATCCCAACTACTTTTTAGTTTCAATGAAGATCAGATAGTTGATTGGCCCTTGTGCAGTTTGACAGGCTTTTTAAAATAGTCTCACCATAAAACCCTTCTCTGTATACAAGTAAGGTATTATGCTAAGATTAATTCTTGTCAAAATGTGGTTTCTAAACACATTTAATACTAACAGAGCATTGGGACTTCTGGTGGCCATATATATCAAATAAGAATTTCATTTCATGTTGAGTCATTGATTTACTGGCTTAACTTGCATATTTATTTGCTGAAAGTTGGAACAGGGAGAAAACTGGTTGAATAAAAATGCATCGTTTTGCATTTTTTGTTGGTTGGTTGGGGTTTTTTTGGTGCTTTTTTAAAATAAATTTTTATGCTGATCTGTCTACATTAGGAAATATTTTTTTTTTAATATAATTCAAGAATCAATTTAATTTATTAGTTTTTCTCTGGAAGGAAGAGTATTTTGTGAGGTGTGCTATAAATACTGTAAATATCAGGCAATAGGAGAGTTAACACAGATTTTTTAAAAGTGGCATTTGTTTGGTCATTTTTACTCTTCCAATACCTTCATTAAAATACAGGCACAGAAACAGTGATTGTATTTCCAACTATTTCTTAAGATCTTAGATTGACTTGCACACTGAGGTTTGCTCTCTCAGTTCACTGTAGCCATAGAAGGATTCAGGATCAGGTTTTTTTTTAGACTTCTTGATCTTAAATTCTGCTGATCACCTACTTTGGGTAACAAACTTCAGGGAAAGTCTTGATTTCTGTTCAAAGATTGCAGCTTTGTACATCACACCCAGAGCTTTGCAAATGTACATTGTGATCACTTATTTTTTAAGTTTAGTTGTGCTTTCCAGAAGTGACTGCTACCATTCTAGGTTTCTGCTCAGTAAAGTGTTCTCTTGTCAGAAAACCATGACCAGTTTCTTACCAAAGTCTAACAGTTTTATTTTCCTGCTGCTAAGGAATTACTGGGCTATATTCTGCTTCTCAGCTTACAAAAGTAACATTCAGGAGAAATCTTTTTTCTTTGTGGTGCAAACATACAGGCTTACTTAAAAATACATGCAGTGTATGTTGGGTTTTGGGGTTTTTTTTTGATTGTTGGGGGGTTTATTTGGGTTTTTTTCCTGACTGAAATGGACATTTGAACCAAGAATATGATTTTGCCTGGAAACTGATTAATGACCAAAGAGAAACTATTGCCATAGATGCTATTTTACATCTTGATTATAGTGTTGAGTATATCCAATTTATAGACTTCTGGACATGGCAAAATGAAATCTGTAGGGTTTTTTTTTAGGCAAAATGAAATCTGTAGGGTTTTTTTTTAGGCAAAATGAAATCTGTAGGGTTTTTTTTAGGCACTGAAAATTAGATCTATAGTTAGCCTATCAGTGTAATTATTAAAACAGTATTTCCTTTTCCTTACTGGTCTATGCTAAAATGTTAAAAGCAGAAATTCCTGCTTTCAAATGTAATTATGATCATAGCATTTGTGATCCAGCATTTTTAATGTTAATTTGTCACTCAGTGTCACTGGAAAGAAACAATTATCATTGGGGAGTATTTTCTGGACTGGAAAGTTGTGTGGCTTTGTATTTTATTATTTTTATAGGGTGGAGAAGTTTTCCTGGTCTGTTTCTGAAAGAGAGAGGGGAAAAAAAAAAAAAAAGATCAAAGTGAACTGCTCTGACATTTTTTCCTGAGAAATGACCACCCTGCAGTTTGATAGGTTTAATGTTTTTCTCTCCCTTGATGATGGATACTTCTCTGGCACACTGATGTGTGTCTCAAGGGTATAAGAGTAAGGGGAGGATGGTGCTAGTATTACCTATCATTTGAAAGGACGTTGTGTAATCATTTCAACGCTTTTAATTTTTGTGTCCATTGTTTACAGTATTTTTCTGAAGCTTGGAAAATTCTCATGTTCCACAGGGTGAATATTTTCCCTGCATTTTTCTTACTGAGTTGAAACAAGTTGTCTAGCTAGTTCCTCATCTATCATTCTAAAGTATTTCTTTCTTGCTACAGCAGCGGTTTCTACTCCCTGCTGCCATGTAGGCCTCTGAGGAATCATTTAACATATCTAAAGTGACTCTTCAGTGCTAGGAGCTATTTGTATGTGTTAGGAAAAGTGAATGATTTTTGTATAACAAAGTTAAGGAAAATGAGGTATTGGATAAAAGTTTCAAAACCATCTGTAATGACTTCCCAACTTAAACCATTAATAATTGAGAAGTGTGCAAGTACTAGAGAGCGTCTCAAACCATCATCCTGTGTCCTACTTTATTCCTCTAAGGTTCAAAAAGCATCAGACGTTGTTTGGAACACTCTGTGTATAAAGAATAATGATGGGAAAATGACTACTACAAGGACAAAACCCACAAACAGTCAAGATAAAAACACACAAAATGTAGCATATTTAACAGTCCTAACACAATTCAGTAATTTAATTTGTTGTAGGAAGAAGTTTTCAATGCTGGTTGTGAAGGTTCGGGAGTTACCCACCCCCCACACTTTGTAAAATGACCCAGACTAGAATGCAACCGTCTGGAAGTTAAGGACTAGAGCTCTATTTACAGCTCAGCACAATGTACAAGCAGAGATATACACTACAGACAGGAATAGTTACAGAAATATACAAGTAAAAGGTAATACAGAAACACAACTCCCCTCCCAGAAATCAGAGACCCCAGGAGGGGCTCCCAACCACCCTTCCACCTTCTCCCCACCCCTGTACCTTACCCCAAGGTTTGCCTTACACACAAGGTGAGCTTGGAGGATCAGCCAGGGGGGTTAGAAGAAAAGTGGTTAGTGAAGATTAATCGGAAAAAGAGGAGTCAGAGCCAGAAGCTGCTAGACCGCCCCAGACGCTGTGCTGCCAGAGAGAGACAAACAGTGAATACCTTATCTATATTTTGGTTATTTTTCCCAAAACAATCTCAGCAAGCCTATGAGTGAACTAGACATCACCATGTTTTCTTTTCACATCCTATAGTGTAATTTTCTCTATTCAAATATTCTAATTAGCCTCAAACCAGCACACTGGTTGAGATTTCAGTTTTGCATTACAAGAGAGTGTGTGCACCTCAATAAAATGCTTGACAGCATTTTGAAATCTGAGAAGTGCTACTGACTCATCTAGTCTGTTTCACCCAATATCTCTCTTTATTAATGCATTAGTAGAAACTCCACTTTCTGTTGTAGATCTGTGAGGCTTTTACTCTTGCTGTAGGTGTCCAAAGTCCCAATTTATGAGAGTACCAGCAATTCAGGTTTGCAGAACTGAGTAATAAAAATTAATTGGAAGTCAACTGTAGTGAGAGTTGATATTTAAGAAAATACTTGCAGAATGTACATCTGGGGTGAGTTTCTGTAGGTCTGCTAATCACCCTATCACAGATGAATTTTCATGGGTGTGGCTGAGAGATGGAATGGCCAGTAAAGAGGAGGCAGAGAAATGACAAAGTCTTGGTGAGTGCAGGGGAAAATATTGTGTAAGCCAGCTTTAGTTTCATTGAGTTAGTTTAGCTTTGGTGAAAGGAGTAGGAGGTGAAAATAATTGAAACTTAAAGACTGCTTTGCTTTAGAACAAGGCAAGAAGAGTGCTTCAAATAAACAAAAAAGGAAACCACCAGAGGGAGATGCAGGTTAAAATTAGGTCACTTTTTCATGTGAGTGAGAAATTGAAATCATTAATTGAAAAGCAGGTGGGAAGGGAGACTTTGTTCAGAACTAGTTTACAGTTTTCCAGAGAAACCCACAAGTTATTCAGTGGCAACTTTATTAATGAAGAATTCCATTATTTTTCTGAAGACAGTGGGTTTCAATTGTGTTTATTGATGATTATTCCCAAGTCTTTTGGGAAACTGATTTTATTAGCATCACTTTAATTTACAGAATATAACATTTCACAGTAGTGAGTATTGTGGATTTGTAGGTCTGCTGAAGAGATCCACTACTCCACAAATCAGATAAAACAGTTCAGTCCTGGATATTGACCTGAAGGGAAAAGATAAACTTTGATTCATAAGTGAGTAAAGTTTAATAGACATCTTATATTATTCAGACCAGAAATGGTTTCAGAATTTATCTGGTTTTCCATTTGCTGTGGGATAGATGCACTGTATTTCAGGTATTAAGAATAGCCACAAACAGCGTTGCCTATGATTTTTAAAATATTTTACTGTGTTGTTCTTCAGCACCATTTTTAGTTTCTATCAGTATTGGTGTTTCTTCATGAATAAACATTTGTTTGAGATTTGCTGAGGGTTTTTTGTTTTGTTTTTTTTTTTTCCCCTGAGTTTTTTGGTGTTTTGGAAGACAGGTGCACCGACTTCAACACAGCACCATGCATCTTGGTGCTTTCTGTCCCCAGATTCAACACCGATTGTGTTTTTTCCTAGCTTCTTATAGAGAAAAAATTCACACTATGTGATGCAGAAATGTTTGTAAAATCTTTGGACTGGTAGAATTGAATAAGGATGCAGTCATGGTATATGCTCAGTTATTCCGCCTGTGTCCTAATAATGTCCATCTGTTTTCTTCTAACTTGTAAAATTAACTACAACTTAGCAGTTCAGAATCACGGTTTTTCTGTAAATCACTGTCTGAAAGCACCACTTATTGAAAGCAATGACCACTGAGCATCACTTTTTAACTGGCCTATGCTGCCAACTGTGAGGCTGATAAACTTTGTACCTCCACTTGCAGTGTTCTTCTCCCTCAATGCAGAAGATTTCTACCAGCGAGAGAACCAACCTACTTTTCAGTTTAGTACAAGTCAGTCATTTGGGAACCTTGTTTGGATTGTTTGTTGGGGGTTTTTTGTGAATAGTATAAAACTTTGAATCTCAAAAGTTACGTTTCTATATGTCACTTGCAAGAAAGGAACAGTTAATAAGTATCTAGGCAATGTAACTTTGGGGTTTTTTCTTTCCTTTTACAGAGTAATTTGGTAATTTCTGATACTTAAAACTACTAACTGTTTTAGAAATATCTTGAGAAGGAAGTAACATCTATGTTACATTCTTGGATGCTAAATTTTAAACTGATGTGTTTTCTGGATGTCAGTATATTGGTGGTTGCAACTAGATGTTTGTTTGTCAGCTTGCAGGAAGCTCATCCCAGATGAGATGAATGTTGCAAGATAGATTCATGTCGTGAAGACAGGGAATTAATGTAGCAGAGTCAGGAATTATAAAAATAGAATTATTTTATTTTCCTGAAAACCCTACCCCCAAACTCTATACGAAACTAGTTTAGGTTTATTTACAGGTTCCAAATAGGAATTCTCCAAATGGGCATTTAGAGATTTAGGAAGTCAGCAAGTGAAAAGGCTAAACTACAAACACACCTTTACCCCACTATCAATCAAACTCAGCAAAGAATCTAAGGGAAGAGCAGGGCTTACTTACAGAAGTGAGATAGGTATTCAGCGATGATCCCCACATTGCTGAATCGACACTCAGCTGCCTTCTGACACCGAAAGCAATATCCAATAGTGGATCCAAGGTGGATGGAAAAGGCCAAACTCAGAAGTGTCTCAAGACACAGCTTCCACAAGACAGATATTCGTGGAAGTGACACTGCCTCAGGAGCAGGAGGGGAGAGGCAAACTGCTTGGGTATCCCCAGTTTGGAATGGCAACCAGGAAGTTGGCTGCAGTGTGGTCCGAGACTAGCTGGGCCTGCATGCTTCCAGCAGCTCTCTCAAAAGGACCCCAGGTCTTGCCAAGCTTGCAGATTTGCACAGAATGGTGAAAAAGTGGGGAGAACTGTCCAAAAGCAGGGACAGTGCAAAAAGGTAGGAGCCATCCAAAAGCGGGGACAGTCCAAAATGGGAACTCAGTCATGACAGGAGCTCTATCAAGATGGAGACCTGTCCTGTTGGGAGCTCTGTCAAGGCAGGAACTCTTTCAAGATGGGAACCTCATGCTTTTTACCCTTTCTGTATGCTTTTCTAGACAAAGTGTCCATTTGCCATTTTATACTGGGTGCAAAGAAGCCAGCCAACCACCAGCCTGATTCCCAGTGTGGGCTTCCACACGGGTCAGTACACGTGTGGAAAAGTTGCGTTTTGCTGTTCTCCCTTCAGCCCATGGTGCCAGTGGGAAAGCAGTTTTCACACCACCTTCTCCTCCCCATTCAAACCCACAGCAGGGAGAAGGAAGGAATTTGGAGTGCTCCAGAACAATTCATTGGAGCAGATTGTTAGGTTTAGAGAAGAGAAAAGCAAGGGTCTGCCTCAAAAAAAGAAGACATTAAGCAGAAAAAAAACTTCAACAAGGTAATGAAATAAGGAGTTGTATCTGTTGTAAAATTAATGAGTTTTCTGGATTTTCTTGTCAGTGATGCAAATTAGGCCACTGATATCTAATATTGTAATCTGTTCTTGAAAGCAGTAATTTCCTAGTTCATGGACTTCTTTAAATAGTTGCAATTAATTGGAGTGAAAATGATAAAGAACAGTTGCCCTTACAAGTAGGAGCATCTCTATAAATCTTAATTTTTATGATCTACTTGATGACTCTGAACAACAGGAGAACATTTTTACTCTCCAGGGTCAACAGTTAATTCAAGTTTAGTACTCTGAGGCATTCTGAAACAGCAGAATCATAACCCTTGTAATTCTGTGACTTTTGCATTCCTTTGACTCTGTCTCTTATTTGCTGCATGTCCAGAGTTACTCTTTTTTTTAAATTTTCCTTCTTCCAAAGATTAATATGATTACCTCCCTTTCTCCCTTATCCCTCTTGTGACCAACCTCCCATCAAGAAGTGGTTGTGATTAAAGCTGGAAAGAACAGACATTTCTGATCATTCCATATTGCTCTTTATTAGAATCTGCTGCTGCTTCTGGCTGTGCTGAAATTTGGAAAGGGATTTACAGTGCTGTCTTGATTGTCATCTTGGGCCCTGCCACACATTCATCTGTGTCCCAGCAACTGCAGGAATGTAAGATCTATATTTTAATGCATGTCTGTACATGCATTGTGCTGTCTATAGAATGTATGTGTAAGGGAACCGGGAAACCGTTTTAAAGTATGTTTAGTAGGATTCTCTTGCTTGGTGTCGTGGGTTAGGAACTTCCCCTTCCACTATTGAAATTTACCAGACTTGCTCAGACAGTTTGGAAGTAAGATGAAGCTATATTTACAGCAAAGCAAATTTTACAAGCATATATATACACAATATATTTACAAATATTTACAATTAGATCCAAATTAGAAATAATGCAGAAATCCAGACTCGCTCCCAGACAAATAAACTGCCCAGAAAGGGCTCAAAGCTACCCTGCTCTTTCTCCCTCTATTTTCCCAGACAGACAAACAAAACAAGGAGCAAATCTTATGTTGTTTTCTGTTAGCCAAGATTAATGAAAGATATTAGAGCAGAGTTAAGAGAAAGCAAATATATCCAGCAACAGAACAGGCTGACTGAAATTGTTTACATTTAGCTTTTTATCCCTCTCAGCAAACCAATGAATGATACAAACTTCATCATTATTTTCTTTTCATAACCAGTGTTCTAATTTCTCTCATTAAAATATTCCAGTTAGCCTCAAACCAGCACACTTGGCTTTTGTGTCCTTGAACCAAGAGCAAATATAAACCTTATTATGTGGTCCACCTAATATCCAAGACTCTGGTTTGCATACTGTACAGAAAATACAGGCATGTATGTGTCCAGAGGGAGCGTGGAAGAGAACATTTGTGTAAATTTCTGGGAAAATGAAATATTCTGATATTTAAAAGTGTGTCTAAATTTCATAATGAATTATGAAGGATTTAGTTTGGCAGTGCTTGAGTATCAGCTTCATCTGAAACTTTTTTAATAGAATTTGATTACTTGTTTATAGATCATTAATGTTTTAAGATTTACAAAGGAGACAAGGAGCTTCTACTCATATTGTAGGCAAGCAGGAATCCAAACAGTGTTTACAAAAAAACCAAACAAAAAACCCCAAACAAACAAAAAAGGGGGCATCTGGTAGAACAATTTGTTATCCTAAAATTCATATGTTTTAAAATTAACATTCGGTTAATTTAAAGAACAAGTATATAAGGTTGCTATAAACGTTAGGATCGTGATTACAGTATTTTACTGCAAAATATTTGGTTTCTATTGGTATTTTCACGAAATTACAAGGTCCTTTATTTGAGTAATTTTACAAGAACATACACAAAATGTTGGTTTATTCAATGAATTTCATTATTTGTCTTCATATATTTAAACCTTATCTAGATTTACATTTCCACTTAGCATGAAGAACTGGTTTTTAACATGTCCTGGGATGCTTATTGTCTTCTACAAAAGAACCTTTGCAAATACTCATTATTTACTGATAAATCAATGATGCTGGAGAAGAAAAGTACATTCCGATGTTATGTGCCACATATGTATTTCAAGAATCCTTTACTGTAATTTTGGGATCAAAGCATACAAATGCTTATAGAATGGTTTGCGGCTGGAAGGGACCTTGAAGACCATCATTCAAAGCCCAGATTGACAGGATGCTAGGCCATCTCATTTAAGCTATAGTCTTACCTTGAAGGGTTGGACTAGATGATCCTTGAGGTCCTTTTCCAACAGGGTATTCTTATGAATCTATGAAATCTAGTTTCACTACTGCCAGAGGCAGGGACTTCCTCCACTAGACAAGGTTGCACAAGGCCTCATCCAGCTTGGCCTTGAGCACTTCAGAAATGGGGCATCTATGACATCCCTGGGCAGCCTGTTCCAGTGTCTTGCTACCCTTTCTGTGATTAATTTCTTCCTAACCTCACATCTAAATCTCCCCTCCTCAAACTTCAATCCATCCCAGGCTTCAGGGTGCTGGGGAAAGGAGGCAGACAATCTCTGACCTGGTCCTGATATCCCTGGACAATCTGTATATCTCCAGGACTTCCCATCTTGGCAGGAGACTTTCAGGTGCAGGCAGGATGTCTTGCCATGTGCAGTCACAGCATGATGTCATGCTGGCTAGGCAGGCTGATCATGTGGAGGCATTTAGAGCCTGTTCCTGCTAAACTCAACGCAGTGGAGTTTCCAGGCAGTTCAGGATACAATAAGGCTGTAGCATCAGTAAGCTAGCATGGATACAGCAGCAGAGGGCACGGATACAACAGCAGAGCATGTTGTGTCACCTGCTCATCTCCTTTTATCAATACAGCCCGAGACTAATGGACCTTTGGACACAGAATAGCCAATCAGAATGGCAGTTAGCCAAGCTTGACCATACTGGGTGAAGCCATAGGCTTGCTTTGCCCTTTTTAGAGCAGAACACAGTCCTTGCACAGGACACAAATGACCACAGCAGGCCAGAGTCCTTAGACTCAGTGGCTCCAGGTTCTTTGTCCTCTTTCCCACTGTTGCTTCTCCCCAGAACAGAAGGAGGGAGAGCAGAAAAACATGTGTGGGCAAGCCAGGACATGTATAAGCCTATTTTGGCCTGCTTAGGCCTACCACAACAAAGTGCTTTTCCAGAAAGCTATAGATGTGTACAGAGAAAATACATGTTGAGGTGTGTGCGGGGGAAGTGTGCTAGGATGTACTTTATTGACAGATTGGCTAATGTAGTTATGTCAGTGTGCAGTGGTTGAAACTATACATCAGGCAGCCTGCAAAGCATTTGCTGTGGTTTTAATGTTCTCCGATGCTTAGTGTTTTTCAAAATTGGGTCGTTTAGTTATGCTATCTTTTAAGTACCAACTTAAAATCTTGGGCAGAGCTCTGTCACTGTAGCTGTTTGAGGAGGCTGAGGAGGAAGACTGGACTGGCTCGCAAAGAAGCAGTTCAGGAAAAAAAAAAAAAAGAAAAGAGTCTCTGTGTATCTTTGCTACAGCTGACAGGCGAATGCCTGCTTGTATGGTCATGCACACATGAGACTAGGAACACGCTCTATATTAAGGCTGTTGTACAAGCTTGCTTTATCTTTAGCATCATGAAATTTGCCTTCACATTCCTTTCTGATTCGTTTAGCTGAAGAGCAGAAGAATACTGCGTGGCTCTGCCTATGGTTTCTCTACCATTGTTTACTGTGTATTATATTGTGTAATCCGTCAGCCAACTTTAATTTCACAAGCTATTCATTGTGTTTAAACAGTGCATTTCTTATATTAAATATTTATGGAAGTCTTTGGGAGGAATACATTAAAATGGCAGATGGAGGTCGTTTCAAGCATTTTCTTGATTGAAGGCTGGGGACCCCTGTGAATTTGAAGTCTGCTTTCAAGGAAAGTTCACAATGTCTGATTATAACCCAGGCAGGCAAGAATTCCACCAATTCCCTGCACTGTGATTTCAGAAAGCAATGGCTGCATACAGTCTTCATGCTTCAGCACCTTTCATTTTGAAATCATTTGCAAGTGCACTGAAGAATGGTGAACAAAAGCATTTACAGTTGTATTGCTTATTAATAATTCAACAAACCTGCAACTTTTGCACATTAGGATTACTTTACTCATTGATTTTTAACTACTAGAGCTAAGTGGACAATCTGGCTTTTGATGGCAGTCCAGTTGAGACAGGTACATTCAGATTCACACCAGCAACCTGGGATTATTACTAGTCAGATGTAAAAAGAACCAGACAGAAGGGATGTTGTTGTGTCAGGCAAGTAAGGTGTTCCAGGCCCTCAAAGGAGGGGGCAGGTGATGGTGCCTATTGCCTCGCCTTGACCAGCTAAGCTTACTGCTTTGTATTGCTTTTTCTCCAAAAGATGCCATGAAGATCTTTGCTAATGTGCAAAGACTGATTTGCAAAAGCATTCCACTTTTAATACTTGTGATTTTTACTAGTTTGAGTACAGCAGCTGATTATTTTAATTCCATGACTTGATGTCAAAATAACATTTGTCTATATTTTTCCTTGTTTTTTTATTGTCTTCAGTCAGGAGCAATTTCTAGTGGTGACTGCAAAACCAGAAGCTAACTTTTCTCTTTCTAGAAGCTTGTACTACAGCCCCTTTTCCTTTACTCTCATGGAGACATTTTTCAATACTTGTATTCATGAGAAAATAAATCTAAGATTATGTGTTCTAGAAATAAAAACTTAATGCAAGAGAAACAGTCTTTTACTCACATTTGAATTCATGTGACTAAAGACATATTTGACATTGTCTTTAGTAGAAACTTTACATTTTCAAAGATATTTAAACTGTTGAAATGATAGAGAAATGTTCAGGGAGACATGCAGCAAGGTAGCATCTGCTGAACAATTTTTAATGTTTTTATTCTGTTCATTAATTCAGACTTATGCAAATGTGATATGAAATTGATGATATCTGAAATAATAAGGTGGACAACGTCTTGCAGATGTTGTAGAGTCTCCTTCTCTGGAGACATTCAAGACCCATCTGGATGTGATCCTCTGAGACTTGAGCTAGATTTTATAGTCCTCCTCTGGTTGGGGGATTGGACTCAGTGATCTATGGGGGTCCCTTTCAACCCCATACATCCTGTGATCCTGTGGAATACTGTAGTGGAAGGGGTAATTAATTACTGCAAGATGATTTTAAAGAAATATTTATACATTTTATTAATATTAAATATTAATAACTCACATCACCCCAATCACCAATTTAGTAATAATAATAGGTTCTGTTAGTATTTAGTAATAATAATAGGTTCACATAAATTAGATCTTTGTAGTTGTAGAATTAGTAATTTTTTAATTAAAAAAAATATTCTTCTTCATTCTCTGTCCATGTGAATCATCCTACCAGCTGTCTACTCTGCAGTTTGGGTGGCTTCATTATATCTCTTGACCTTAGCTGATTTGACACAAATGTGTCAGAGGACACATTTGTGACGGATGCTATTACTGATACAGAGCAGTTTTAGTGTCACTTTTACTCACTCAGAAGTTTTTATATCTTAAGATTTGATACATGTTTAGAAACCTCTTGCCTTTCTCTGAATATGTTTATAGTTTTGCCTGTTTTTTAAAAAAATATTGTTATTTCTTTGTCCAAGAACTTTTAAGTTTTTCTTTCAAATTACTTATTAGGTGTTTTGAAACTCCTGAACACATGGTTGGTAAAGTTAAGTCTGAACTCAAACCAAAGAAATTTCCATGGAAAATTGAGTGAGAAATATCTTATGTATGAAATTTCAACTGTAATTCTAGCATTGTTTGGCCGTGCTGCTATAATATATTCACTGTAAAAACTAGAAGCTGTGTAAATAAGTGAGTGGCAGTTGCCCCAGGCAGAAATTTTTACTGATGCAATGAGATAAAAGTAATTAAGAAACATGTAGACTGATGGGTAATTAAATTCATGGGAAGCATTTTGTAACTAATTACTATGTTCTAATCACAGATTGCTTTCTATTTGTCAAGGTAAGTGTATATAATTATACAGTTCCCATTTTCTTTCATCTAAAATCATCCCAGTTGGATGGGTATTTTTAAGCAAGCCCAGACCTCTTGGTTTTTGGCAGTTCTTTTTCCTTGGAATAAAACAAAGTGGTGGTCATCTTACTGCCTGAGTGCAAGTGGCACAGCTGTCAGCACTTATGTTGATGCTCTCTGCCATGCTTGATTCAGGTCATGTCTGTGACACATTAAACTCAGTGGTTTTGTGGTGTTGGTACTTTGTTTAAATGCCTAATGGCAGTTTGATAAACGTCACTAGACCAAATTCAAACACCAGCATTTAAGTATCTTAATTGCTTACCTTTGCAGGCCTCAGCTTTTCAACTTCAACAAAATATTTTAGTGCTTGTGAAGAAAAAATCGCTTTTGTTAGGAAGAGTGATATACTTTGGATGGTTTGGGTTGGAAGGGATCTTTGAAGGTCACGTAGTCCAACCCCCTCCACTGCAGTGAGCAAGGATGTCTTTAACTACATCACATTGCTCAGGGCCTCATCCAACTTGACTTGGATTATTCCCAGGGATGGGGCGTCTACCACCTCTCTGGGCAAATGTCTCACCACCTTCAGTGTGAAAAGTCTATCCCTATCTTTCTTATCAGTCTCTCTAACTACTGAAAGGCTACAGTAAGGTCTCCCTGGAGCCTTCTGTCTTCCAGGCTGAATACCCCTGTCTTTCTCAGCTTTTCCTCATAGGAGAGGTATTCCATCCCTCTGATGATTTTTGTGGCGCTTTGGACTCAGTGTTGCAGGTCCATGGCCTCTTTGTGCTGAATACTCTAGAGCTGGAAACAGTACTCCAGGTGAGGTCTCACCAGAGCAGTGAAGAGAGGCAGAGTCACCTCCCTGGACCTGGCTGGCTGTACCTCTTTTGACCCAGTTCAGGATATAGTTTGCTTTCTGGGCCGAGCACACATAATTGGCTCATGTCCAACTTTTCATGCACAGAACCCTTAAGTCCTTCTCCCTAAGACTCAGTGTTGTCGTTCCCCAACCTATATTGATACTGGGCTTTATTAGTATGTGCTTAGGTAAAGCTCACTCAGTTTTTTCTAGTTTGAGACTTCAGTTTGACTTAATTTAGTTTGTTATTTCATCTTGACAAGGTGTTCGAGGAAAACTTAACTCCATTTTTGTATTTAATTTTGCCTTAGAATACAGATTCCCTGGTACATCTTAACCTAAGTCCAAATTTTCCTGGAATAATGGCAAAAGCATGGAATAGCTAAGCTGTGAACATTGAAGTCGTCTTTGGAATTGCTGTTCGGTACACTGTCTTTTATTAGAAAATCATAGATTCATCTGTAATCGGGAGAAGATTTTCATCTTCTCCTACCTGGTGTACACCTTGAGAAATGACTGAAATGGTAACATGAGTAAGGTTTGCTCTGTCATGTCAGGGAACCACCATGAATATCCAGTAAGCTTGTTCTACTTGTCTGTAGTGATGTGAGTATTCAGTGAGTACTGAATACTTTGGGAACAGTTAAAGCAGCAAGGTAGCCCAAGGTGAGCTCTGCATAGTCTCCTAGCATCTAGGGCCCTCCCACGACAGAGGCTGCAGCCTGAAAATCTTATTAATAGTCTCGTTCATAAATTTGCCTGTAGGCTCTTACAGTTCCAATTTCTTTAGCAGCCTGTAGTACTGAGTTTCATAGTTTCTGTAATCAATAATCATGTGCTGTCTAAAACCTTTTCACTTGACTTAAGGCTACTGCTTGAGAAACTCACTGGTTGGGTTAGATTTTGGGTTCCTAATGGCACAGCCATTTTTCTGACCATCTTTTCCACAACTTGATGATTTTATAGATATTTGCTGTGTTCTCCTTCACTTCTGTCATTCACTTAATCTCTTTTCTTGTGTCAACTTTATTACAACCATCTTGATGATAATTCTTATGAAACAAAGTCATTATGGAATCCAGAACTTTGGAATACCCAGGATGTGTTAAAAGACATAGCCTTGGCATCCTCTTAGTTCTGTATTCTTTCTTTATTCAGTGTTAACATTCTGCCAGCTTGTTTTGATTGGTGCTAATTAGTCAGATAATGCTTTCAAAAAAAATTGATCTTCCTTATCCACTCTGTCATTATCACTTTGTTCAGTATAGTTTCTGCAAGTTGTTACAGTGAATTTAGCTTTGTCTTCCCATGGATAATTTTCTGTTATCACAATTTTTCCTTGTGTTCCTGATCACTTGTCCATATTGTAAAAACTGGCAAATTACTGTTAATTGCATTCTATCTGGAGCAAGGTAATCCTTGAAGGCATCAGTCCCTTTGTCTTGCTAGTATTACTATGTCTAAAAGTTATTGCTGAAGAACAGTTGAAAACTGTTTGGAAGTCCATGTGCACTTGTTTTGTCTCAGTGCTGAAAAAAATAATAGATGTCTGCATTCACATAGGTGTAAATAGATGTAGTTATCACTGAAACAAATGCAAGTTGTCCCAACTGTGACAGGCTGTTTCATCAAGAATGTAGATGTGCTGGTGGCAGAATAAAATCTAAGACTCACCTACATCTAACATCCAATTTTGGGCTCAAAGGTATTTAATCACTTGTGTTTTAAATTCTTCATAATATTTTTAATAGTTAATTTTGAATACTTAGTTTAAATACTTAATAGATGCATTCTTTATGCAGAATGTTTTTGCAGCCCATCAATTATTAAGACAAACCACAGTGAAAGTCAGTGTAGTTTCTACTTTTACATCAGAAATGGAGAAGTTAAATATCGTTCTTGTCCTTTGACATGGCATAGGTCGGATTTAATTTGCACCGTCCTATGTTTGAACTTGGAATTGTGGCTGTTACAGAACTTCGCCTAGATCCTGTTTATTTACTCTGTATGTCTAACGCAAATGACTCTGCAGCACTTGTGACAGCTGAAATTTTGAAGCCTGTAACTGGAACACAGTAGCTGCTTCCGTTGTTGAACTGCTACTGACCTGGTCTAGGAAAACGTGATGTTGATTTAAGAAGAAAGAAGACCTAATGTGAACAGGCCAAATGTGAAGTTATACTTCAAAAGCTAGACGAAGCAATCAGTGAGCTCAGAAAGGCAGCTTCGGTCTCTTCCTGCTCTGTATTGGCTCCAGTACTGCCTTCTGCCCTAAGAGCCTGGACTGCAAGGCTGTGCTTTGAACGCTGGGAGAGCTAGTCCAGATTAAAAATTGCTTTATGGCGTGGGGAGAGGCTAAGTTTTAGTCTTGTCTGCAACAGTTAACGTTCGATCAGTGTCAGGGCTGGCTGTTGTCACATGCTCTTCCTTACAACTGTCTTGTCTGCTTCCTTTGCTTATTGAGCAACCAAGCAGAAGACCACTTCAAAATGTTGGATTTCAACAGAAGATAAGTGAGAAGGGGGGTGAGGGGTGGGTTTGCATCTTCAGCTTTCCATTCTGTTTTGTGCAAAGGTAAAGTAAGGGACATAAACATGAATCAGGTAGGAGAGTGGGAACATTGTAGATCCAATACAGATCCTGTTAAACTTCTTGTAGGACAGAACCGTTAGAAACAAAACAAAGGGCTTGAAAGAAGCAGAATGGACTTGGCAATGCAAATAGGCTTCACTGTCAGACCTTGTCTACCAAGGTGCGGTGGTAGTTGATGAGGAGGTAGCTACTGAGACCTGCCTTCAGCCTGAAGCAGAACTGAAAGTTCTGTCAAAATTTCAGTCCATAAAGGTGTCTTAGAAGGAAAGTGTGAAGGGAAATCATAAAATAACTACTCCAGACAAATGTGTCTGAGAGCCATCATCTATATACCTTTCATTTCCGGTGTCCACACTGATGACTTAAGAGATTTTTAGACAAGGTGCCTTGGGTTGATGTTTATAGAGTACCTCGTACTATGTTGGCTCATATTTACACCATGTTAAAACTGATTATGGTAAGAGGAAGACTTATCTTGCAGGGTTTTTTTTTTAGTTTTAGAAATAGAAACAAGCTGAAGTGCACTCTTCCCAAAAAAAGTCTTTATTTTTTTATTTCTAAAATACATTCATCACTTGAAATAAAAAGCATATCTCCAGTGGGTGACAGCCGTGGAGTGTTTGCAATTTAGAAGAGAGCTAATTAAGTGCTCTTTGTAGCATAAGATGAATGTTATTTATTTACTAAGATCATTTAGGTATCAACAAATAATGTTAATGTTACAGAGTGTGTTGTGACTCTTTCTGAACTGTCTTAAAAGCAGTTAATTATGACCACACTACTGTCACTGTATAGTCTTTATAATTCCTGTAAAAGTACTGTTCTCTAGTAAGATTTCTCTGGAAACTTTGTGCTTTGTTTTATTTTTACAGTACTTGTCTCTTGAATTCCAAAGCACTCATATTTGTTAGACTATTAGGAAATAAAAATACAACTTCATTAGGAAATAGAAAGACATGCATTGTTTTACTTCTGTTTGCACTTCAAGGTGGGTTAAATAACAAGATGCTTCTATTAGTTCTTTTTCTGATAGATATTTAGGTGGTCTGAATGTTTCTGTTCTTCCTATAAAATGATTTGAACTGCAAAAAAATTCTTTAGTGGCAGTCTGCACCTTGGCTAATTGGCACTGAGGATGTCACTAGTCATGTCTGAGCGGCCTCCTGCTGCTGGTTTCCCAAGTTACAAATCAGCATTAGCTGCTGACAGCCAGCCAAAAAACTTCAGCAAATACTTAGGACAATGGGCACAGAAAGGCACCGAGTCTTGTGAAGTCAGTCAGTGGTTTATAGACACTGAAGCATTCCTGAGGATCTCTTAAGCTGAGCCACATGGTGCTGAGCTAGGAAGTTGATTGATGGTTTTACAAAGAAAAAAATGTTTATGAAAGAATGCTTTTCTTACAGATTATCCTGCATTAATATATATCTGATGTGCCTGGCAATGTTTCAGCAACTGGATGTTTGCCAAGACTTGACACTCCTGCAAGACACAATACACAGTTTGTGTCTAGCAGCACAGAGCTTTTTGTTTTATGATCCTGTTTTTAACGAGGCAGACACTTTCATATGAATTGTCCTTTGCTAAATCAATAACACTTTTACATTGTAATCATTACATGTTAAATTGCTTATCCAGGCTAAAGTGGAACCCATTTTTGCAAGTGTTTGCTCCTTAACAGAATTTCAGTCTTATCATTATGTTGCAATGATTGGAATAAACACAAAAGGCACCAAAAGCTCTCATGTGAAACTGAAGAATCGCAGACTTCATACAAAATGTACTAACCAGGTTCCCTCCAAAAAGTAAGCTCAGGGGTGCTTAAAATACCTTTGTAAACATCAGTGCTCTGTGCTCTTGGATATCAGTGGGAGCTGGGAACCTGGAAATCCATTTGTAGATCTGTCTGCAGTGCTTTCAGAGTACTCGAGAAAAATTTGATATTAAATATCCTCATTGGACTTACTTGTAAGTGAATTTTATGGCTTCTTTTTGTGTAATTTGTGATGTTAGTTTCATGTATTTTGTGTGCCGTTGGGAAAAATGGCATTCATGTGCAGTGGGGAGAATTATTAAGACCTACATCTTGATCTGGGAGAGCAACAGAGCTTAGACATTCTAAAACTGCAACACAGAAATTACTCAGACCATAATTTCCTTATGTTAAATTCGTAATTAAGGACTGGAACAAATAAATTATGTTACTCTGGACTTTGACTTCCAAATTCAGCCTTGCTAACATAACAAGTGAATAATTTTTTTTTTCCCTTATATGATTTCCTTTTTTTTCCTTATATGATTCAAAATGATTGAGAAGATGTGTATGTTTCCTTTTATGAGAGAAACTTGAACAAACCATCATTGAGACTGAATTATTTCTTGTCACTAGCACAGGGTGGTTCTTTTAAATTGGGCTTAAGGTCATTGACGGGGCAGGTTGAAGGGGAGGAAAGAGGAGATAGGCATTGTGGTTAAATGTGTTGGAACAGACCTGCAAAATAAAATGGAGACTGTCAGATAGTCTGAATATTTGTTCTGTCATGCATAGAAACATACACAGAGAGAATGTGCAGGGAAACCATTGCTCCACTGGCTTGCATTCAGGCATACGGTGTGATAAATTGCTTGGAGTCCTGGTGAGGAAGAATAACAACAATCTGAAGACAGAGAATCATTTAATTGTCCCATACTGTTGGTTATTGTTGCATAGTATTCTTTAGGTGTAAGTACATGTAAATTAAAGTGATTGGACAAGTAACTGTAATTACAAGTTGGAAATTCTTGTAAGGCTGTACTTACACAAGAATACTTGCAGTATTTATTTGAAGACTAAACTCTTTCATGATAGGCTAAAACCTGCTTTCTTAAAAGTTGGTGCTTTGTGATGCTGATATTCTTCCCTACCAGTATGAACCCTATTTCCTTTCTCATAGAGCCTGTGATCTCCCTGGCATGACAGAGTTGCAGCTAATCCAGCCTGATGGTTGCAACCAAACAGACTGAGAAGTGGCATAGCCCTGCCTGCCTTCCCCTGAGTGGGACACTCATTTGGACCAAGGCTCTCTCAGTGGTTACTAGTGTTCATGGAACTTGTGGAAACTTACTGAGCTTCCTATCAAATTTGATGGAAGTTCAAAAGTTATATAGTATATGTAAGTGTAACATACATAAATATGTATGTTACAGTATATGTAAGTGTAGAATGAAACATGCACAGCATGATCGTGCAAGTCTTGTTTTCTTAGGTGTTCTGATTAAAAAAAATATTTCTCAAAGACAAGTGTAAGGAATCTGAGTCCACACTGGAGACTTGAATTGGAGGAATCAGTTAGCAATATTGGAATCTGGTAACTCAATTAGTAGTAAGTGCAGAACATAAGTTGTTGTAAAAAATAGAAGTGCAAACCTGTCCATTCTTCTGTATTCCTGCTGAACAATATGATTGATTTAAAGGCATACTTCATAAATAAGAGTGGTATTAAACCACTTACTGGAGTAGTCAGGCAAAAGCTATACAAGAGGGCAAATTTCTTTGTAATCCCAAGATGACTTGATATTTTGTTCAACTGGAGGATAGGAATGCGTTTCTTAAAACTTTTAAGAGGTTTCAGTCTATTTCTCTATACCAATCTGTTGTTAATACTGTGAGGTGTTATTTAACACAGTTGATTTTACTAATTTCCATGATTTCTCTTTCCATTCATATGTCCACTCTCATTCTTGAAAGGCTTCTTCCCCATGACTGACCCTCAAACAGTATCTGACCTAAGATACTACACATATGTCTAGAGGTTCTCTGTAGGTTTCAGGGCAGTGCTTTCATCCTGTCTTTGGTTTTATGCTTACATGTTTCATTGCACCTTTATTTTAAATTTAAAGCATCCTTTTAATTTTCTTTTGAGGCAAAATACTGAAATAGGTAATTGCTTTCTGTATTTTACTAGAGGGTGGAGATAGGAAATACTAGAAAGGAATCTGTCTGAAAATACGATTAACACAAAAAACCACTTTATTCCCATTTCTGTGAACCATCCATTTCCCTTCACAGAAAAGAAGTGAAAAGATATCCAACATGTTATAAGGTGCAGCCAAATTGGTTTTATTGTTGTGTAGGGAGAAAAAGATGTTATGCTGTGACTTAAGAGGCACTATAAATATTTATTAGAGTATTTGAAAATTACAGCACATGACTCAGGGCTAAAATTCCTGCTGTTAAAAAGGAATTATTGGCAGGCAAATTATACTATGCAAGAAATGACACTTTTCCCATTTCTAACGCGGGGGAAGAAAAGACCTTCCATTAAATTTCTTCTTGTTACTAGCAATGCTAAAGCTTGGGTGCATACATAGAAGTGAAAATGGCACGTGTATATGCAGCCTGTTTCCTGTGCACCTGTGGAGGGTGTATGGCAGCATACTTTTTTTTTAATGTCATACTTCATGTGAGATATTTGGTGACATTGTAGTGCATTTTGTTTATTTATCCAACTCAGCAATACATGTTTTGGCAGTTTTAGTAAAAGTACTTGTAATGCATTAACCTCTCTGTTACTCAACAACACAGAGAGAAAGGAAAAGTAACAAAACGCCCAAAGAAACAAACCCCAAAAAACACAAACAGCTCCAGGTTGAGATAAAAAGGCAAGATTTAAAAAAAAATTTTTGAGGTAAGATAATGTGGAATTACCTTAGCCTGTTTGCAGAAAAGCAGCAGCATAAAGCAGACAACAGAGCTAATCAACTCTCACCCGTCCCACTGCCATCCCCATGGAAAAGCAGCCCTCACCCAAACCTGGAACCCCAAAAGCTGTAACCAGAACAGGAAACCTCTCATGTTACAATCTGGACTTCAAGCCCCGTAATACTTCGCTCCAGCCAGCGTTTCCATTTTGAAACTGGCATAAGGTAGGATGATTTTGAATAACAGCAACAGGTTTTTCAGCTCAACCCATAACACTGCTCTACAAAATACCCCATCTATCATTACTAGAAAACAAAAACATATGTAAAAAGTACTCCTTTAACTATCAGGTCATATTTCTTCCAGAAAACTGAGAAACACTTTGGAATAGCATTTTTATCTGGTTTGTGACTCCTCTAGAAAGTTTAGGCTGGAATTTATCTCATAAGGATCCTGTAAGAAAATTATTCTTTAAGTTCCTCTAAAGATGATTTGTTTGTGGAATTATGAAACCACATATCAGTCACAGAATTGTTTGCAGTGCTGCTCTTAAGTGGATTAGTCATTGATATGCTGTGCTAATATTATTGTAAGTGGTGAAAGGCTAAATATTTTAAATTTTAATACCTCTTCGTAAGCAGAATTTACAGATTCTGTATTTTCAGAATATACAGAAAGAGATATTACTAGATTATTTCACTGGTATCTAAAAAGTTTTTTTTCTTTCCAGTGTCACCTACTTGGTATGTTTTTTTTTAATGGATGGAATATGAACTGCTTTTCTCAGTGACTAGGCTCTCGTTTGAATTCTAGTCTTGAAAAGATTGAATAATTACACTTTGGATAGTCTTTTGAGAAAGATTCCCAAACAGAAGCTCATCCCTCTTAAATTTTGTTTCATTCATGTTCCTATATTCACATATACTAAGTTCATAAAAAAGTAAATTATATTTTTAGAACAAGACTTTAATGAGAATTAATCTGTATGAGGAAAACACATTAACATCCTTCAGAATTCTTGAATTAGTTTACTTTGGGCTCCCTGCAGATGTCTCCAACAGATTTATGTTTTGGTGGTGTATCTCTGAGTACTTTATTCAAATTTGGATTAAGGTGATTCTGCACCAAAGAGGCTTAGGGTCCACACTGAGAACTTAGTAGATACGCTTAAATGACTTTATGGTTTAGAACTGGAAAACTATACTACTACTGCTGTACAAGCATTCTCCTTTTTGGTCCAGTTGACTCATTTAGAACTGCAAGGAAAATACCATCCATTTGAGAAAGTATTTTAAGTAATACTGGACATTAAGGTGGAGGGGGTTGGGTGGGAGGTTGACAGGAATCTGTTTGATGCTATTACTACTTGTAACCTATCTATGGAGTTTAAGGTATATTTTTCGTTATTACTGGTTTTTCTTTCTCTTAAAAAAAGGTGACACCACCTAAGTTTTGAGGTTATTTAGGGACTTGCTACTGACCTGTTTGAGCAGCCACAGCAACAAGTTGACATACTTGCGGGTATAGGCTGTATTATTCTTAATGAATGAATGGTGTTATCTATGCTGTTATGAGGAGGTAACTAGATGAGGATTGTCATCCTCAGAAGCTGTGTTTGCCTATTTCCCCTCTGCATTACTGGTTTACAGAATTGGGATCCACCAAGTGACCAGCTTGCCAATTGCACATGCTGGCTGTTTTCCCTGTTTTCTTTTATCCTGTGATAGAGCTTGCCAGGTTCTTGAGCCATTTTCTCACTTGATCCAAAACATAATTGTAATTAAAGCCAGTCTTTTCCTTTAAATTCAGTACTTAAATGTAAAATAATAATGACTGTGCTGTATAGAAGAATTGCTGAAAAACAAAATGAACTAAACCACGTTTTTTAATTGACGTATCTCTGTATTCTGTGTTGACACTTGAGGTTTAATTTATTATATCTTGGTTTATAATTTAAGGTGAAACAAAGTATTTGACACTTTATAGTTTTCATTTACAATAGTACCTTTTTCTTAATTCTTACATGCTCTGATCACAAAAAAGAATTTTCGTTCTGAAAGACATCTCTCCAAATCCTGGAATGTGTAGCAAAACAGAGATTATTTATTTGCTCTTGTTAGTTTTTCACTCAGAGGCAGATATAAACTGTCTTCTACCTTTGGTTGCATTTTAAAATGTCAAGATTTTATGATAGCCTAAATAATTTTCACTTGATTTTGAAGCATTGTTTTCAAATTAATCTATAAATAATTTCTTTGTATTCTTGCATTTTATGTGTTTTTGTTTGTTTGGTGTGGTTTCTGGTTTTGGTTGGTTGGGTTTTTGTTTATTTTGTATAGTTTGTTGTTTTTTCTTAAAGTCAGACCCATTGAATGAAATAGGACTGTAGTTTTCAGCTCTTGAAAATACTTGCTTTTGGACAGGACATGAGCCATCAGTGTGCCCAGGTGGCCAAGAAGGATGATGGCATCCTGGCCTGTATCAGGAACAGTGTGACCAGCAGGACCAGGGAAGTCATTCATCCCCTGTACTCAGCAATGGTTAGGCCACAGCTTGAGTACTGTGTCCAGTTCTGGACTCCTCAATTTAAGAAAGATGTTGAGGTGCTCAAATGAGTCCAGAGAAGGGCACCAAGGCTGGTGAGGGGGCTGGAGCAAAACCCTGTCAGGAGTGGTTGAGGGAACTGGGGGTGTTAAGCCTGGAGAAGAGGCGGCTCAGCGGAGACCTTATTGCTCTCTACAACTACCTGAAAGGAGATTGTAGCTGGGCAGNCAGTTCTGGACTCCTCAATTTAAGAAAGATGTTGAGGTGCTCAAATGAGTCCAGAGAAGGGCACCAAGGCTGGTGAGGGGGCTGGAGCAAAACCCTGTCAGGAGTGGTTGAGGGAACTGGGGGTGTTAAGCCTGGAGAAGAGGCGGCTCAGCGGAGACCTTATTGCTCTCTACAACTACCTGAAAGGAGATTGTAGCTGGGCAGGGGTTGGCTTCTTCTCCCAGGCACCCAGTGACAGAACAAGAGGACACAGTCTCAAACTGTGCCAGGGCAGGTTTAGACTGGACATTAGGAGGTTCTTCACAGAAAGAATGATTGCCCATTGAAATGAGCTGCATGGGGTGGTGTTGGAGTCACCATCCCTGAAGGTGTTTAGAAGGAGACTGGATGAGGCACTTAGTGCCATGGTTTAGTTAATTAAGTGTTAGGCGACAGGTTGGACTTGATGATCTTGAAGGTCTTTTCCAACCTGGTTAATTCTGTGGTTCTCTGACAATGCTTTCTGGAGAATGAGTTTCTGTAACACACCCTTGTAGCTTGTTTGCAAGTACCTGTTGCAGAATTTGTAAGTTACTCTTTCTGAACTCAGATTGAGAGAATTATTTAGCTTGGCTACAAACATTTTTAATGACTGCAACTTGGTATGCCATGTCACTTCCCAAGAATTAATCAGTTTCCATGAAAACATGTTGTTTAAATTAATCCAGACTCATTAGCACTACAGAGATGGATACTCAGTAAAAAAAAAAAACAAAAAACCTCCATTAATTAGCACTGCATCCTGTAATATGCCTACAGCTCATGACCATTTCCTTGAATTTGTGCAGCGTGTGACCCTTTGCATCTGATACTTCATCTGCAGCAGACCGCTCGCCTATGTTTTGGTTTTAGAACAGCGAGCGTATGCTGTAATGAGTGGCACGTTGCTCCTCTTTTCCCAATGAATTCCTAACTCATAAACAAGATTGCTCATATGCCTCATTCTCAATTCACAGTTCAAAGCGGGTTTCTCGTTGGTGTTTTGACAATAGGCATACAAATAATACATCTTCGTTCTTTTAGTTTTTAAATTTATGGAAGTTTTGCTCTTTCTCTTTTCAGTAGATAAAGTATTGCTGCAGGGTGCTAGGCTGACCCTTCCAAAGGAGGGTCAAGTTCTGTCTGCTTATAGGACAAGAACAACGTGAGCCTATCAGTAGTTCACAAAGTGCGTTTGTGAGGCGTGGAGCTGAGTAGAATAATTCCACGCTTCAGGGATCTGTGTAGTTGGGTGCTGTATACAGGGCTGCAGAACAGCAAGTCTAAACTCATGCCTGCCTGTTTTTTTCTGAAATAGTTTACAGTGGGTTTAAGTCTCTTTTTGCAAATCCATTGCCTGTGGCCACTCAGTCTATTACGCTTTACGTTCTTAGTGCATGTGCCATTGCCCATCATTAAACTTGCTTCTTCAGTAATGTTCTCAGTTCAACAAAGAACTAATGAACATCAGCAAATTCTGTCCCTGATCACTAACGCACATAAGACTTTTATTCTGTTAACTTGGGCAGTAGATGTCCTCCCCCTCTGAAAACCAACTTAATTCTTGTAGGATGCCTGTACGTGAAACGACAGATTTCAGTTTTGTACTTTTTCAGCTGACAAATGTAATGATTAAGTGGAATTTTAATTTTTTTGTGTGTATTTCTACAAGAGTTGAACTTCAGAAGACCATTGTGTAGCTAACACATTTGTGGAAATAGGAGAGTCATAGGCAGGTAAGCAGAGAAAGCACATTCTTTCTTAAAGAAAACTTTCTTATACCTCAATCTGAGAAACAGGACCAACTTATAAAACTCAACTATATTTTTTCCCCTCCAGTTTTTCAAAATCCTTTCCTCCTTTGTCTCTTCAAACTGGCTGCAAAACCCGATTTATCATCGTGATGTATGGTATCATTAATCCTCCTTGAAAGCAAGATGCATAATGCTGCGGTGTTGGCACTGAGCAAACTTCTGTGGCCTGTCTTGGTACCCTTTTGAGTCTCTCCTTCTAGCAGGATAAAACTGGGACTCATAATAAGTTCAGCTCTCATGCTGTTTGCAGCAGCAAGTGACCTATTATACTGTTCCCTTTCCTTTCCCCCCCTTCCTCTCCCCTTTGCTAATGCACTATAGCTCAAAAACGAGCAAGATAGGGCTGCCAGTTTATGCTCTAGCAGTGAGCTATTAGGAGCAGAGGTCCCTATAGGGGTAGAATGACCTCTTTTATAAGCAAGGACAAGGGTTTGCTTTGTGGGAGAGAGAAACCTCTTGTGCTCTCTTTTGGGATTTAACGATCAGTTTGCCCTATCTGCTGCATGCTTTTTATCAGGAACTCTATTTTTTTCTAAGTAGCACAGAATAATTTTCACTAAACTTTTACTACTGTCACAAACTTTCTTAGTTTTTGTTTCAGAATACTCGAAAATAGTCAAATTGCTTTATTTATCAATCTATTTAGGGAAATGAACAAAAGAATATTTGATATAAACAGTAAAACTGCTAACTCCTGCAACAGTCACAGGTAGTAAACTTTCTCTGTAAATGTGACGTGAAGCATGTGCTGTAAAAGGAGCAGTTCTGTTCTTGAAGTGCAGTGAATAAGCAAATTCAGTGGACTCATGTTTTAAACAGTTTCATCTTATGGATGCAGGACTTTTGAAAAGGAAAAACTTGAATAAATCCATTTGTAACTTCCACTTTCAAAACCACAGAAGATAAAATGGAAAACCACTGTTAACCCTATGGCTGTGAGAGTCTTCTATTAGACTTCACAGCTAAATACAAAGCAGCTAGTAGTGTCCTTACATTAAAATTGCCTCAATATTATTAAGCAGTAGATAGGTCAGTGAGCCAGAACTCCCCATTTCAGTGTGTGGTTGTTTTGGTGATGTCTCCAAAGTAACCATAACATTTAATGTGAAAGGTGTTAGTAGAATTGTGTTTTGTTGGTGGGGAGGGAGAGCCTTTGGGTTTTGATTTCATGCAAAGCCAGAACGTGGTGTTATTGTAACTTAAAATCAATTAAGAAAAGTTCATATTGATCAGTCCTAATGCTAGTTATTTGGTTGTTTTATGTGGTCCAGCTCTCATTTGACTTTGTAAGCTACATGATGCAAGAGGTATGAATGCACCTTGAGGGGGGGAAAAATGTGTAAAGCATTAATTTTTTAGAAATACGTATTTTCATTGAAATAGAATCAAGATGTTTCTTAGATTGTTTTGCACTGGACTTCATAAGATATGTCTTGGGTTTTTTTTTGTTTCAGAGTTCATTTAAGCTCTAACTACACCATACTAAGTAAGTGAGATAGAATGTTTTACCATTTGAAAAGAGAACTTAATCTAACCAGAATTCAAGTGACATTTCATACTTCTGAAAAAGCAGTTGCCAAATGAGTTAGGGGGTCCAAAGAACAATTACCTTTTCTGGTTTGAGGTTTGCAAATATAGCCCACATCTTTTTTCCATTAATTTGCAGGATCAGGAACCTTTTTGTGTCTATGTCACATCGGTGGCAAATGATCCTTTAAATCATCAAGTTCCTCTTATTGGCTTCATACAGTTCGGACATTTTATACCATAGATACATGCCAATGTATACCGTGTATAAAAGTACTTGAGAACTTTAATCATTTGTGTGTGCAGAGATTTACCTAAATTAAGTATCTTGGCATGAAGAAAGAAGAAAACACTAATTTTCTTGTTAAGTGTAGTAAACAACAATGCCAAACAGAATCTTCGAAAGTAATACTATTGAGTTACCCTACGTAAGTTGCAGTAGTCTGACTCAGTGTAACTTGGTCTGCATGTCACTTCAAATCAGATCCCAAACACATTTGTTCTCAAAAATGTAGAGACCATAACAGTTTGTGTGCTCATTCATTTCCTGAGCACTCTGATGTGTGTGTCACTGTGTGGGTAGTAGAAACCACAGCCACTTTAAAGACTTGTACTGAACTAAGTGCTTGCAAAACATAGCTGTAGCTTTTGAAACTGCAGACGGACATCCAGAAGTGACAGAAATAGTCCTGGAGTGAGAGGCATCCAAGTGTGCTGAGAGTACTGGCTGATGTCATTGTGAGGCTGTTTTCTCTCATTATTCAAAGGGCATGGCAATCAGGGAAGATTCTTGATGACTGGAAAAAAGGAAAATGTCATCTTGCCCTTCAGGAAGAGCAGGGAGCAAGAAGGGGGATCTAGGGAGCTGCAGAGCAGCTGAACCTCACTCTCTATAGGGCTAACATTCCTGGAAGTGACTTTTAGGCTTTTGAAGGACAAAAAGGTTTGGGGACAGCTTAGCAAAACTTTACCAGTGGTGAATCATGTAACTAACCTGAGTGACTTTTGAATGTTGTGCTGTTTTGGGTTTTTGTTCCCACCCCACCCAAAATGCAGCTAGGTCTTCAGCACAATCTACAATATTCTTAGACTGATATGGAGTGCCTAAGGGGACGGTAAGGTGGCTGAAAGAATTGTCTGGATTACCAGGCTCACCTGGTGGTGATCCATGGTATAAAGTCTAGCTAGCAGTTACTAATGGTATTTTTCAAGGATTGATACCAAGACCAGTATTTTGTGTCTTTATTAACAATGTGGACAGTGAGACTGAGTGCATTTTGAGCAAGCTGGGAGATGATACCAAACTGAGGAATAGTTGACTGACTGGAGATAGGGGTGTTATAGCAAGAGACTTCATCTGTCTGGAGAAATGGACTGACAGTAACTTTGTTAAGTTCAATAAAGGCAAATAAAATGTCCTGAATCCAGGGCGAAATGACAACATGCTGCAGTATGAATGTGGAGAGCTGACAGGCTGGAGAACAGCTTTGTGGACTTCAGAGTTCCTTAGGGCAAGCTGACGACCGTGAGTCAGCAATGAAATCCCTTTGCAATTATCAGCTGTCTCCTGCATGCTCTTAGCAAGAGTGCAGTTGCAGGCCCAGGGGGATGACTAGTGCCTCATATCTGGCACTTAGGAGACCTCACACAGCGAGTGTTCTGTCCAGATTTGGACATCCCAGGACAAGAGTTAGCGACGTACTGGAGCAACTCATCAGAGGGCACTGAAATGATTAGGAGGCTGGAGCACAACTTAAGTGTTTTGAGCTTTTGAAGAGAAAGGGAGGAAATCTTATTCCTGTCTATCACTGCCTAATCAGAGGATGTGAAGGCAGAGCCAGACTATCTTGTAGTCAGACAGGTCTTGAAGAGGTAGGATGAGAGATAACAGGACATGTTGGAACACAGGAAATGGCAATTATAAAAAAAATTTTCCCCTGAGGGTGGTCAAATATTGGAACAGATTACCCAAATTGGCTGTGGTATTTCTGTCCTTGGAAACACTCAAAACACAACTGTGCAAGGGCCTGAGCAATCTTGTCTAATTGGACCTGATTTGAGCAGGAGATTGGATTAGGTGACCTCCAGAGGTTCTTTGCAAACTAAGCTGTTCTGTGATCCCATGAAAACAATTTTCACTGTGTGTATAGAATTGTCTTTACCTTTTGACTTTCCTGATGACCACATAAAAAGGAATTTGTTCAGGCTTTTAAAATGCATTACTGTGTGCAGCTGGTCTTTATGTATCATAGAATGAGTCATAGAATGGTTTAGGTTGGAAGGGACCTCAAAGATCATCTAGTTCTGACCCCCCATAGGCAGGGGCACCTTCCACTAAAACAGATCACTCAGTGCCTCATCCAACCTAACCCTGAACACCTCCAGGGAGGGAGGGAATCTTAACCAAAGCTACAAAGCAATTTATGCTATTAAAGATATAATAAAAAAATACTGATTATGGCTCTTAGCAGTGAAGATTTGAAGAATTATTTTTTTTTTTTTTTTTTTTTTTTTTTTTTTTTTTTTTTTTTTTTTTTTTTTTTTTTTTTTTGGTCCTCATTTGAAAGTGCACTGAAGTGGAATGGTCTTTCTTGGCCACTCAGCCTACCTCCTGGGTTGTGAAGTTGATAAAGCCAGTCATCCTTTTGCAAGGCTCTCTCTCTTCTAACAGGAGGTTTGAGGAACTAGTAATTTCAAGCATTGCATTCCAGTAGGTAAGCCAACATTCATGATACCATTCAGATCTTGTTCTGCTATGCACGACAGGCATTAAGAAAACAGAGGTGAACAATCACCTTTTATTTCTTTAGAACGGGACAGAAGAGTGAGAAAATAGACATTTTGAAAAGAGAACATATGTTTGGGAATAGTAATGATCCTCTAGTATGTCAGACTGTGAGATACCTACCTAGAGTTTTGTCCCTCGGGGTAAAAATAAGACTGTGATGGGACCGGTGTGTATGTAATATGATGTGAGCAGAGCTGCAGTTCTGTGTGCATCCACACGACACATTACTGGTTCATAAGCTGGCCCAGACTTTTCAATGTACAGAAAGAACACTGATCCTTTACATCACAGCCTGGGACCTTGCCTGTTTCCCAAGCTCTGTACCTAGACCTGTAGTCTTTTTCATCATATGCTTGCCAGATATGCTGCAATTTCTGATTGTGACTGGTGTCAATTACTTTTTGAGTTTAGGATAAGGAGAATTTGTACAGAGTGCTCTCACTTCTCTAGAAGTCCTGTGTATATATAGATCAGATAGGAATTTCCCCGAAAACTGGAAATTAGTCCTTAAAAACCTCCATTAGCACCTGTGAATTGCTCTCAGTTTGTTACACTCTTTCAGGGAGTCCCTGCAATGGGACCTTTCAGTGGTGATCCATGTAGTTGAACTAAGAGGGGACCTAGATTCCATCCAGCATGGTAAATCATTGCTTGCAGAAGTAAAGGAGAAATTTGCTTCCTCCAAATCTCAGTTTGTCTTCTAACTTGCAGTATATTCAGGTTGTTACAGTGATAAGGTGTGCACACAGATGTCTCTGCAGTTTCTCAGTTGAGGCACTGATTCAGCAAAGTAATGCAGCACATGACACTGTGTCAACTATATAAATAGTGCCTATAAAATCCATGCTGAATAAATGAGAAACTCAAATGATTGAGAAGAAAATAAATTTAAGTAGGATAAGCTCATTCTGAACAGTGAGTGCATTTTAAATGAATTTGAGTTTTCCAAGCTTTTCTTTTCATCTTTGCCTGTGATTTGGAGGAGGAACAGCAAGGAGGTCAGGTGCTTATTGGTTGGTTGTTGGTAAGCATATGTGGGCTACTGAGAAGGTGAGAACTGGGATTCCTCCCACCCAAGCAGCCTGAGGAGAGAATTGTGATGCTGGAGAAGTCACTCCTGTTCACGTGGAAAAAAAATAAATCTTACATAAAAGAGAAGAACAAGAATGAGGGAAGTAGAAAAGAATAATAAGGGGATTTTGTGATTGAATTTCAGTTGTACACTGGTACAGCAAGTTAACAAATAGGACAATTTCAGTAGGATTAGTGTCTAATATCTTAACATTTTCAGATGTTATTGTAGATTGAAGTAAATGCATTCTTCAGATGGGATACATTTCCCTTCAATTTGAAAGATGATTGCTACTGCTGAAAATAGTGTTTACAATAATGGAATGAAGATGAAGCAAAATAAATAAATTTTAAAAGGTAGAATATTTTTTTATTAAAGAAGTGAATTATTTCAAGTCTCTAAATCAGAAATACATATCTTGTGAGTGACAAATATAGGATTTCTGGTCGTCTGTGACTAAGATTGTTTATTGTTTTGGCTACCCCACAGAAAGGATGCTAAAACAAATATCAGAAAATCTGCAATGAGTATACTGTATACTGAGACTCTGGAAAAGGAGGAGGTTCAGAATATCTGTCATTTACTTGGAAGCTATTTTTTTTCCCAGCGTTTTTCATTTTTAGTTGTCTTCAGGTACAGGAGAGCAGAGATTGGAAGCCAACTGTTGAGGTTACACTTTTGTGCCGGGTAGTGATGGCAGAGCAAAGAAGAAACTATGAGCTGTGACCAAAAGCAGACTTGTAATTACTTGAATATAATGATAATTGGCCTTAATACTGTAACAAATGCCCTGAGTTTGCACATCCGAACTCTGCAGGTTGGATCAATTTTCTTGTTTACAAAATCAGCTTGCTTTTATTAGCACGGAAATTACCCAGTAAAAGAATGGCAAATGGTAGAGTGAGTTGACTGGAGAAAAAAAAGAAGAGGGAGAGGGAGGAGGAGGAAAAAGGCTATCTGTGATTAGACAGTGGATTTAAACAGGTTCCAACATGGGACTGGAGTTTAGAGAGGAAGGGGCTAGAGTGAGAATAGGAAGTACTGGCTCATTTTTGTAATACTCTTTGAGAGAGTGTGAGTTTAGACTTCTAAACCCTGGATGCAAATTACTGGTATAAACAGCCTCACAATAGTTGACAACAAACCTATGTCACACACAGTTGTGAACAAAGTTGATTTACCCTGCTTGTGAATACTGAGCACTCAAAACAGCTTTCGGTATTTGAAGGTTCATTTTTTCAGCCTGAAACTGGGATGTGAAACTTTCTCCTAAAATACAGGTGTCCACCCCCCTCCATGTTAAGGCTACATCCTTGGCTCTCTCAGCATGAATTATTCCCATTGCTTGTTGTTCAACACCCTGATCGGAGAGCAGATGAGACAGTTATTCCTGTTGTTGCTGATTTACTGTTACAGCTGCTTCCTCTTCTTGTGATTGAATTGCAAGTTGCAACCCATCAGGGGGCTAATGGTCCCCACCTATGCAGCTTTCAAAGCTTGCTGTTTTCCACCGGAATGTTATTTCCACTCCTAGCCAGTGATTTATATTTTTTTTTTTCCCTCAATGTTCATCTGCTAACTGTGAGGCATTATTCCATTAACCATTTACAAGAATAAAGCCCTCTACCAAACCCCAAAGTTGCATAACTATTTAGACTGAAAGCTTAAAAATGAGAATTCCTCTGTTTCAGTAGAAACTCTGCAAGTAAATTCCTCTCTTTTGCAGTGTTCTAATGACATTTGGAGACTGGTATAAAACAAAAAACAAGAACAACAACAACAAAAAAAAAACAACCCTCACAACTCAGATTAGCCATTCTTTGCATCCTGTATGTTTCTCTTGTTTATAAAATGTAACATAGATAATGTATTTCTGTTTTCTCTGTGTAAGGGAAATGTAGGGCAGGCAGCAAACCCTACCGCGTGTTTCATGGTGTGCTGCTGCCTGTGGTGAGATGAATTCCAAAACCATTAGCAGCTGTAGTGGAATCTAAGGTGTGATTGTGTACTGCTAGCAGGTTCTGCATACTTCATCAAGCATGGGGGAACTCAAAGTTGTGAATGCATGCTGGATAACTAAATACTTTTGACCAGACTTACTACAGGAACAGAACTGTACAGGTCTCTCATTATCTCATTCCAGAGGAAAACCTTAAGTGCTCAGTTTCTTGGTTTGCCTTTAAGTGTGCTTAGTTTTAAATAATAAATGACCTTGAAAACTTTTCTGAACAACAGAGTAAACTTTATAGAATCATAGAATCACAGAATGGTAAGGTTGGAAGGGACTTCAAGGATCATCTAGTTCCAACCCCCTGCCATAGGCAGGAACACCTCCCACTAGTACAGGTCACTCAGGCTCTTTTCCACCCTTATTGTTGCAGTGTGGTTTTAGGAGTGGTAGTCTTGAATTTGCATTTTGGTAAAACTTATGCTTTTAAAAATGTACTACTTTTAAAGTGACTAAAATCTCTGTACATGTTTATGATTTCCTCATCTTAATTATAAATTTTTAATACAAACATGTACAGCTTGTGATAAATTATCTGCTGGTCTGAAGTTTGCTTTGATGAATTATACACCTTCTAGTGTTTGGATATTTTCTTTACTGGTTCATCATTTCTATTAGAAATGTAACTCTTCACTGAGTTAATGGGATCTTAGGTCACTGGGAATCTTCCTCACAACCACTCTCTTTTGAATGGCTTATTTCTTGCCTTGGGGTGGTGAGGAAGGGGTATGAATTGCATTGCCCAGTTGATGGAGGCTGGTCGGACTGACAGAGGTGGCTGTGTGCAACTTCAGTTTCAACTTTTTTTAGAGGGTGGTGCAATCTTTTCCCTTTTCAAGCAGTAGGATATTATTACCAAATATCTGTGTTTAAGGTCACAGCTCTTCACAATATAAATAAAATATACTGCTTCCTAAGGCCTTGATTGATGGAAAATAAAGTATTAACTGCCAGGAAACAGGTTTTCCACCACTATTACACAGTCATACAGCAGTCACTAATCTTTTCAATGCAACCTTAATACTGCATTGCTAATTATATAATTTAAAGAATGCAAGTTTTTAATAGTTATTCCAGGAGGAATGTTAATCACTATGCCTTAGATCTTTTTTTTTTTGCTGATCAGAAGCTTGCCAGTTAATAAGTTAACTACTGGTAACAACAACTGATGCAAAGTCTTTTCCTTGAGTGATGTCACTCACAGTGTTTAATAAGTTATGCTCAAAAACCAGAGTACTAAACTTTGCTGACTTGCTATAGAGGCAGCACAGAATTAGTCATTGACTGTGAATGTTAATCACTCCACAGCAATGATAATTTACATCATTGTTGTAGCACCCTTGTGCTCACAAAATGAACTTAATAACCCACTGCTAACCATGGGATAAGCCTTCCTTCTCCTTCCCTCCCCCTTGCAATTGAATACCCAGTCTGGCTGCATAATAGCCTCATGAAATACTGCATTAAAAAGAGTGAGCAGCTGTATGATAAAATAAACAGCTCTAAAACAGATTTGTTCATTATCTCTTTTTTTTATTCACAGAGGGTGTTTGTGAGATATGGCTGACCAGTGAAGACACAGGGGCTTATGGCAAAGACATTGGCACAGACCTCCCTACGCTTCTGTGGAAGCTGGTTGAAGTTATTCCTGAGGGAGCTATGATGAGGCTTGGCATGACAAACCCGCCCTATATTTTAGAGCATCTGGAGGTAAGGAATAAAAGAGAATCATTTACAAACTGACATAGATGTTCACTGAGCAAGTCAACCTGGAACCTTGTGTGTAGTGTGTTTCATTCTAAGTGGTAGCTTAAAAAAATTAGGTATTTCAAGTAAATGTAAGAATAGGACTAATGGTGTTAAGCCATTTGCCTGACACAGGCAAGTTATCAAGGTAATATATTCAATTCATTTTGGAATTGTGATATTACTGAGGTATCTGACCTGTGGAGCATTGTTATAGCCACATTGCATTTGTGTGCATGTTTAGTATTTTCAGAGATTATGGAAATGGCATCAGCAGGTGATGGACTGTGTGACTGAATTTACCTTCCTGCTACACCAGGAATATTTTGGAAACACTGCATGCTTGCTGATCTCACTCAACCAAGCGTTGTCCTATGTCAAATGCTATTCTGTGAGTGTGATAAGAAACGGAAATCCTCAGTGTTTATTTGTGTTTTTGAAGTTACAACTAAGTAGTTTGGTGAGATTAGAAGCAACAGTGAGAATCTGACAGAGTATTGGATGTATACAGAACAGAAAGTGAGAGTTTGATCTCAAAGGTTTAAGTTGGTTAGGTTGGGTTCTGTCAACAAATGAATTTATTGAAATGTTTAGGAACTGTTTATAGAAAGATCTTAACTTTAAAGAGGAGGAAAAAACAGGGAAGCTTAAGGTGAATTTTGTAACCATGTGCATTGGCAACATCCAGGTAGAGCTGGTGTCCATGCTGCTTTCCCAAAGATGCTGTTATAGTGAAGAGTTGCGCTTAGGTTTTTCTTCAGATGTCAAGAACAGTATTTCCTCATCAGAGTGCCTTAACTACACTGCTCCCTTTTGAAGTACATGAGCTAGAGGAATCTCATCTTGATAAGAATAATCAGTTTTTCACTCACAATCTAAAGAATACAAGCTGCAGAGAACTGTAGGAATTCTCCCAGGCTGTTAATTTATTCTTTGGTTTAAGATCCACTTCACTAAGATAGTCTTAACAACATACTGAATAGAAATCTTCAGCAAGTGGTTTGGTTGTGTTTTTTAGAGCTTTGCAACCTGTCTCAAACTCTCCTATCTGTCACAAGTTTGGGTTTGGGCTGTGTGGTTTCTTGGGTTTTTTATTGGCTCTTTTGGGTTTTTTTCCTTCATTTTAACATTTTTCAGCATGCAAAAGCAAATGAAGCTTTTAGCAGTTTTCTGAGTTAGTGTCTCTGCTTTCATTTTTAACTCACATTATTAAAAGTGTTTTGGCATAGTGCTGCTTTTGTCATGGCTGCTCATCCTGGGAGAACTCTCAGCAGCTTTGTTTAAAAAAAAAAAAAAAAATCAATTGCTGAAAAAAACCAAAACTGCTCTGTCTAGGTAAGGGGCACTGTAGTAGTCTTAATTTGCTATAATCAGAGCAAAGTGGGAAGTTTACTGCTTTCCTTCAGTCAGTAATGAGTGTGAGCATGTCACATATCTGTGAATGACTTTGATTTGTCATCTCTAATCTTCCTGTTTCTAAATGCTCTAGAAAGTGCTGTAGGTAGGACTCTGTTTGACCTGACTCATATTCAGGAAAAGTCCTCTAATCTCTTTAAAATGGAGTTTCAGATGTGGTGGTAGAAGGAATTAATGAAAGCCTATTAAAAATGTGGGTCTTAATGTTGCTGTGCAGCATGTGCATTGTGTGTACACTGGCCTTTTTGTACAATAGCAACATCTGCTGTCGCTTCTCCTTTGCAGTGTTTCACACGATTTCCAGTCCAGATAATGTTTTCTAAGGATTATTTTTAATCACATTTCTGTGTAATTCTGTGTAGTGCATGTAACCAACAATTTCCAAGTTTGGTGAAATTGATGATTTGTCAGACTTGTTTTTTTAAAAAAAAAAAAATGTTTTATGTTTCAACCTCTCCTCCAAAAGTTACCAGATCTATATCTGAAAGATCAGGAGGGAATGTTGTCAGTCTCCTATATATATTTTCACCAAACAAAATAAACTTCTTATGGGGAATGTGCTTTTAACTTTCCAGTTGAGAAAAGGGTAAAACTGTTAATTTTTTAAAAAACAAAATGAGGGGCAGATTAACCTTCATGTTAGTGGATTAAGAGAAAATCCAGATGTAGTTATCTCTTAAGAAAGCTATGAAGCTGTGTTGTCAATTGCAAACGTCTTCCATGAATTGTTTGTAAAGCGGTTGTGTTTTATTGATAATATGATGTTTGGCTGTCTGCAAAAGAAAACTTTACATGGGAAGAAAGTATTCATTGGGTGTCACTTTTTATATCCAGTGAAAAGAAAAAACTAGTTCCAGTTGCATATGTCTTTTGAAAGTCAGAAATTTTCAGCATTTGCATACGACTCTGTATATACAACTGCTAGACAAGGGTTTATTTCACTTAGAATCATAGAATGGTAAGGTTGGAAGGGACCTCAAGGATCATCTAGTTCCAACCCCCTGCCATAGGCAGGGACACCTCCCACTAGTACAGGTTACTCAAGGCCTCATCCAATCTGGCCTTAAACACCTCCAGGGAGGGAGCATCCACGACTTTAGTAATGGGCACACCTGGTAAGTGGCATAGAGCAACAGCAGTCATGTAAAAACGTAAATTAATTTTAAGATCTGGATTGGACTTCCCCAGAGAATCAACCTAAAAGCAATGATTTTGATTTATTTTCAGTTTTTGCAGTATTTGTTGCAGTTTACCTGCAGGTAAAAAAGATTTGGCCAGTTTATTGCTGTCTTATTCTTGTAACCTGCAGAGCTAATGACAAAGTTTATATAAATACATTTGTTTTCTCTGATAACACTCATGTGAATTAAATGTTTTAAACAAAGTTCCCAGAGACATTATGTACACTTTTAAAATATGATTTTAAATGATGTTTCACAAATACCTGTTTTCATTCAAATAGCCACATATTTTAATCTCTGATCATTCAAAGCACCAGGTCGCTGCCTCAACTGTGTGCTTGAAATACACAACTTTCTTTTACTCTCTGGAATTTCTGCACCTTTCAATTGTCACAATTGGAAGAGAGTGGAAATAAAACCAACAGAGATGTGCAGATTAATACTGTGTATTCTAGATGGCACAACTGCAACAGAACCAAAGACTTCCTCAGATCCCAATGACATTGCTAATGTCCTCAAAGAACAGGGAAAAAGTTGCACTCATGGGCTGAACAAAGGACTAAAAATGTTTAAGTGTGCATAAATATCCAAGGAGTGGGTGTCAAGTGGGTGGGGCCAATCTCTTTTTGGTGGTCAGCAGTTAGACAAGGAGCAACAGTGACAAATTGGAACATAGGAGGTTACTCAAGAATCATAGAATGGTAAGGTTGGAAGGGACCTCAAGGATCATCTAGTTCCAACCCCCTGCCATAGGCAGGGACACCTCCCACTAGTACAGGTTACTCAAGAAGGTTTCATCTCAGCAGAAACTTCTTTACAGTGAGGGTGACGGAGCACTGGAGCAGGCTGCCCACAGATGTTCTGGAGTCTCCTTCTCTGGAGACAAAACCTTCCTGGGTATATTCCTGTGCAGAATACCCTAGGTGATCCTGCATGGGGGTTCAGCTTGATGATCTCAGGAGGTCACTTCCAACCTCTAATATTCTGTGATTCTGTGAAATATATCACTTTATGTACAATTGAAGCCTAAACTCCATGAACTATTCTATCAGTGCATGAAGTCATCCACAGCAGGGAGGTATCCTCAGTGTTGGATTTTGCTGACCTTGCCCCATACCCCAGTTGTTCAAACCATGTCCAGCTTATTTTGGTTTTGTTTCTTGATTGATCTTCAAAGGATATCTAGACAGGAGGTACTTCAGCTGCATGTTCATAGTGATCCTGATGGTTCTCATGAAAATCCATTGTATCCACTAACTAAAATAATGACTTTTATGCCACCTGTATTCTCTGTATATAAGTGGAATAGCTTTCTTCTTCATTAAAAGACACTTAGACCACTTTTTCATAAACTTCTTGATAAATTGCTTATAGATTGAAATGGATTTCTAAGTGCCAAAAAAGTGATTACAGGTTCTTATTTTTAACTCAGACAAATTATTTCATGAACACGCTCTGAGATGTTGGCTGCTTAGAAAGTGTGCAGTAGATGGGGTTGTGACCAGAGATCTGCTTAAGCTGTTGGCAGCATTTCCTTGTGCCTCCAGGTCTGTGGCTGGCTTTGGCCCTTGGAGTGTTTTGACTTGTTAATATGGTGCCCACACTTACAGAATCCTTGGAAATAAAAATGAAGGTACAGAAAATGTCATGCATCTCAGGGATGTTTGATCTGTCTTTATCTGAGAATCAGTCCTCGTATCCTCTGGAGGCCAGCACTAGAGAGGGAGGAAGAGAAAAATCCTTTGCGTCAAACATGACTAAAGCAGAGGAGAGACAAAGGACATCTGTGGCAGTTTGTGACTCCCCTTGAGGGCAGGCAGATTTGGTATATTTGAGAGCCTGAGCCAACAGTCATTCAAACTCAGGTTTATTATAGGTAGGGAGTCAGTTTTCATGTGATTTAATATCTGACCATATTCCATGCCTTCAGATAAATGTCAGAAAAGTGCTATTTTGTCCTTAAAGGTGTTGCATTTAGCAGGCCTTCTAATTTGTGAAAAAAAAGAATTATTTACAACCATGCAGCGTTGCATAGTCATCCAAAATATTAAACACTTTTTGATATGCTGCATACTGAACTAAATCTGTAAAAAAAGAACCTTTATCACAATTATTCTGGCTAGAGTCTAAAATACTAATATTTTTATCTGCTCTCTTCTTCATGTCTGGAGTTGCATTAGCAAGTGCTATGGGGCAGTATGAGCAGGTCAGGAAATTGCAGAATTTGGTAGTGAAGCTGCTATATCTGCGTTATATGCATTTCAGAGAATCGTAGAATGGTTTGGGTTAGAAGGGACCTCCAAAGGTCATCTAGTCCAACCCCCCAGCAGTGAGCAAAGACATCCCCTGCTAGATCAGTCTTGTTGAGCCTGCTTTTGAATACCTCCAGGGGCAGGGCCTCTTCAGAGTCTTCACTTCAAAGCAAATCTGCACCCCTTAACCAAATTTTCCCTCTACCCATGGTCTAAAGCTGTTTCAGAGGCAAATTTTGTGGTTTGAATCCCTCTGTTCCACCAAGGGCCTGGAGCATATTCACTGTGAACCTTAAAAATGGCCACTTCTCTGATTTCCTTGGAAATTGATTTGATTTGCTCATTCCAAAGTCACTGTGCAGGCTGAACCAAAACCAAGACTGGTAAGGAAGCGGGGGAAATTGCACTTCACTATTTCATTGCTGCTTTCAAAACCAGCTCATTAATGTGGACATAACCAGTATGACTTCTGTGTGAGGTTTGTTGGTGTTATAGGGAGGACTGTTTGATATCCTTAAAATAACTGAAGGACCTGAGCATTGTTTCTCTTAATTATAGTGCTAAGACTGAGAAAGAAGTTGGGAGTTTACCGGTTAGCTGAGGAATACATCCTCAGTTTTCTTGTCAGAGAAATCAATAGAGGTAGCACAGTGTTTTCAAAGTGCTGTCTCAGTCAGTTTGAATGTGTACATCATGAAGCCTGTAGCCTACTTATTTTTAGGATTAGTTTCAAAATAAGATTTTGAGACGCATGCCTTTGTCCAGCATCAGTCCTCTCTTAATCTGCTGATGCCACGTGGCATGAGGGAAAGTTGGGAGAAAATTTTAGTAAATGTATATGAGCTTTGGCCAGGGAAAAACACTTTAACTCAATGTTTGGTTTTTGGTTTTGGTTTTTTTTATTTTATTTTATAAAATGTTAAAGGAAAAGGTCAATTTTAGGATCCATTTTATAGTCTTAGCAAAGCCTGCAATGATTGCACGTGTGTACAGTTACCTTGTGTGCTCTTAACCATCTGTATTTGCACAGAACTACTGTTGGAATCACACAGACAGATGGGAAAGATGTTATCGTCCTCCAGTATCAACATGTACCAAAAGTGACATAAGCTATACATCCTGCTTCACAAGTAACCTCCAGGCATTTATTATGCAATCGTGTTACGGAGTTATTTGCTGGGGCTATCTTGTCTTGCATCCTCTTGCAGTAACTGATGGGAAGGGATGGTTGGGAAGACTTCATTAAAATGCTGTAGAAGAGAAATGGTGAACAGGAGTTAGAGCAAAAAGTCAAAAAAGAGGCCAGATGTATAGTAGGTTGAAATATGCTAACGTTAGAAGCTTAGTGTTGGAGACTAATTCCTGCCTTTAAATCATTTTGCTTTTGTTTGGTTGTTTTTTTACTTCATTTTCTTGTTCTGTGCCTGGGGTTTGTCCAAGTCAGAAGGGAATGCAGATCATCCAGACTGTAAAAGGGCAGGGGCTCATATTTCAGCCTTAGCTTACATCTCTTGCAGATTTAACAGTAGCTGTCCTTCCAGAGTTGTCTGAGATTTTAGAACGGCACTTTCTGTGAGTGATGGGACGCTTCCAAATCTGTATAAAGGAGGCAGTTCACACCTGCCATTCCCGTAAGTGCTTAATTTCACATGACTAGATGAGTAGTCATCTTTGTCACCTGTCAAAATGAGTCTGTCTCAAACCATACCATATGCCATCTGTGGGCTTTATCTCTGTTATTAATTCAGGACATTTGAGTGATGCACCAGCCATTGAGATGGAGTCTGCATGGCGGCAGTGTCTTTAAATGCATAAGGAGTGCCAAGAGTTCTGTACTGCGAGTCGCAATAGCGTTTCTTTGCTCTTTTGCTTTGGTTTTCTGTCTCAGCTCAGCATTTATGTTCCTTAACCTCATTGAATCCAATACCCTACACATGGCTTCCTCAAATGTGGCCTGACATGGCACATAGATATGCATTATGGCAAAACAACTAATTCACTTTTGCTTTTTCCTGTATTGTTCTTTTTTTTCCCTCTGAGTGCACTGAGCGTTATCGAGCATTGTGTTTTGAATAGCTGTTTTGAAGCTCAAGTTTTGAATAAGCTGGAGTGCAAGCTGATTTGAAAGGCATTTAGAATGGGAGTAATATGCACACACTCTTCAATGGCAAATAAAAGGGCAGCATGATTTCAGGAATTAAAGGGCCTTTAGGGCATGTATTTCCTTTATTTCCAGTATTATTTGTGTTGTTTTCATAGACCACTGCATTTGAAAGTACCAATTAAATTCTGTTGATTTGACCAGAAAAAAATGAAAACTATGGCATACATCTGAATAAATGAATAGTTAAGCTCCTGACCTCTTATTACTGTGAGTTTTGTAGTGTTTTGTTGTCAGTGGACCGTGCAACTTACCCTTCCTGTAATTACATATTCGTCTCTATGCAAACTGTGAGGCGGTGGCAAGGAGAGTCTAAAAAAAGGGAAAAAAGAGTCTAAAAAAAAGGGGAAAAATGGAATGGGAAGAGTTGCTTACTGTTTCCATTGGTGTTATGTTAAATGCTTATTTGTCCTATCAAGGCTTTGTGTGTGTCTTTTCTTGCCCTCATGTATTACAGCTTTCGGTTTTCTTTATTACTGAAATAATCTGTCTCTCTGTTCTTCCTCTTAAACTGTTCTTTGTCTTTGGGATTTCCAAATACAGCACGTTTCCTTGAAATTAACCCTTAATACATGGTGTCATGGGAACTTTTTCAGTGGTGAACTCACTCCAGAGTGGATGTCTATTTGGATATTATGGGGTTAGGAAAGGGATTTGTCTTTCCTGTGCTTTGTGTTGTGTTTTGTGAACCACTTTCTCTAACAAAGTTTTAAGATCTAGGAATGAGCAAGGTCTAATGTCTGCGGTGACGTTTTTGATGCCAACTGGTTGAACATAGTTTGGCTTAATAATGTCAAAATAAGAACCCATTTTACTCTTCTTGAAGGTTTTATGTTGTGTTTGTACACCCTGGCTGTTCTCAGAAACCTTGACAATGTTACTGTATTAGGGACTTTGATGAAAAATGAAATTTGCTTCCAGATAATGCAGAAGGGAATATTTGCGGTCCTGAGACCGCAATTCTTGGTAACAGTAGAAAAAACTACTTTGAGAAACAGGAAGAAAGAAAATGCTTTTATTTATGCAAGATCCCATTCTCCATCAAGACAGAATATTTTGTGCATGTTTTTAGTGCTCTGCTGTATTTTATAATCTGTGCATAAAAACAGGTGTTGCAAAAAGAGGTTAACATTAAGTAGTGCATTACTTGACCAGATAAAACCGTGCATGTTAACTGTACCTTAATTAGGATTTGCTTGTGTGAATGTTCCTGTTGCTCGCTAAATATCAAAAGAATAAGAGTATTTAAATGCAGACAGATCCATCCTCAGTCTTGCACCAAGTGTCAGGTTGCCTGTCAATTACTTATAATTCTGTCTCATCCCCAGCAGACCTTTGGAGCTGTGGCTTATTTTGTTGGCGGATTACTAACAGAAAAGAAAAATCACCATCAAATGAGTAGTTTCTTGAAAGGACAAGTAGTGCATATATGGGAAACTGCTTTTTTTGCTAAATGAAGTGGGAATTTTGGCATGCACTTCAAGACTTTGGGGTAGATGCTATTGTCAAATTTGTAGCTTGCATAACAAACTGTGCCATCTTTTAATGTTTCTGCCTTGTCTGAGAAATAAATAAGATCCCTCTTTCCTGGTTAGCTACAATAAGTAAAGTTATACCCGCTACTTTATATGCTGTTCCATAAACTTCTGTTTAATTTAGATTCAAATCCTTTTGTTTGATTTGATAAATGAGCTGTTGGATTGACTGTGCTTTGCAACATTATCTACTTAATCTTCAGTAAAACTGCTTGTTTCATTGGACTTTGACCTTTGTTTAAAAAAAAAAAATTAAAAGTTTGGTTTCGTTTTGAGGTGATTGTTCTTGAAAAATGAGAAAAAGGAAATACAAGGTGTTCCAGAAACTTTAATAAAACTGCACAGTGATATTGGGTTTGGGTTTCCTCAATTATGAGTAGCCTTCCAGTATCTGAAGGGGGCCTACAGGAAGGCTGGGGAGGGATTATTTACAAGGTCTTGCAACGACAGGACAAGGGGCAATGGGTTTAAACTGGCAGAGGGGAGTTTTAGGCTGGATATTAGGAGGAAGTTCTTTACAGTGAGGGTGGTGAGGCACTGGAACAGGTTACCCAGGGAGGTCGTGGATGCTCCCTCCCTGGAGGTGTTCAAGGCCAGATTGGATGAGGCCTTGAGTAACCTGTACTAGTGGGAGGTGTCCCTGCCTATGGCAGGGGGTTGGAACTAGATGATCCTTGGGGTCCCTTCCAATCTTACCATTCTATGATTCTATGAAGTGAGGAAAAGATGTTAAAGTTCTTCTGCTCAGTCTTGGGCTTCAGTTAGTTTAGTTATGTTAAATGTGGAGGAGCTACTAAATAATGTAAATTTTGTGATACCATTCTTGTCATTATGGTTTAAAATGTTTTTGTTCGGTTCTACCATGAAATGCAACTCAACAGCTTGGATAAGCTACAAAAGGAAGTGACAGAACTTGCCTAAAGGATTAGGTTTTGATTAAAACCTTCCACTGTTTTTCTTTTACTGCAACCTGCTATAAAGCAGATACTGGTTTAGGTATTGTACTTGCTTGTTTGAAACAGAGGGAAACAATACAGAGATTTCTGGCACTGCTTTGTCTTGGTACCACTGAACCCTAACAAGGTGTGCTGTATACTCTGACTTCCTTCCAGGCAGAAACCATCCATTCTTTTATGTCATATGGGATGCTTACTTTTGAGGTGGTGAACAAATGCATACTATGGATGAAACTAGCAATCCATTTCTCATCCAGGTTTCTGAAGACAAAAGGTGCTGTGACAGTCCTAGTTACCTACTCTATGTGTGTGTTTCTCTATGCTTTAAGTATTTTTAAGTTTTGATTAGCATAAAGTATGATCGAGAATGTTATTTAAAGTTACAGTTTGCTGCTGCAATAAATCACCTTCTTTAGGGAACTTCCAACTATGTGGTTCTAATACGTACTACAAAGAGAAACATTAATTTACTTCTGGAAAAATTATTTCCTTTGAGGAGTGCTTAGTGATGAGAAATTAGAAAGTACCACAGACAAAATAAACATGTGTTTTATTTCATATCAGAAGTAATCATTTCACAAGGAGTTACTATTAGTTATTTGCCAGCTTAAAGTCATTAAAACGTCAGTCTAGTCATTAATTAAATGTTCATTTTACATTAAAATGAATCTGTTTATTGAAACTGGTCAGACAGTACTCTGAAGCTTCACAAAGTGTCTTTAGGGTTTTGATGTTGGCTGCAGCATCAGCAGTAACAGTTCTCATCTTCGAAAGCGCTGAAGCATTTACTGCATGTTTCCGACTGCACGACTTCCGTCAGTCTGTGTGGGAACTGAAGGTGCAGGATGCCTTGAGGAAATCCATGTGGTACCATTTGTGCTGAATGTATTCCTGGATTGGCACTCCTTGACTGAGTAGGAGAGTTCTTGATAATTCTGTGTTTGAAAGTAAAAATCAGGTAGTGGGTGTTTGGTGCTGTGTGTTTTCTTCTTTGTGCACTGAGCCGGGGAAGCAATGCAGCAAGTATCAACAGGAACTTTCAACTGTAGTACTTGAATTGTAGTAGTGTTACCTGAATGTCATTTTTCTAGCAAGGACATGTGCTAGCCTGTCCTCAGTTTTAATAAAAGATGTGGCAAGTTTTTGAAGGCATGTGGATGTTTTTGGTATGGCTTAGTTTGTTTGTAAAGAGAACAGATTTAATATGTAGCCACAAGGGAGGAAAAAAAAATTGCTGAGCTAGCTTGAGTCTTCTATTTTCTGAGGCTGGGAGCAGTGGGGAGCTTCTACACCTAGGGGAACAGCTGGGAACAGCTAGGGCTGAGCATATGGCTCTCACAGATAGTTTTCCTATCAGCAGATCACAGCTTGCACTCTGGTTTATATCCACTTCTAAGGGTGGCCTGAGCTAATACCATTTTTTTGTTTGGTAATGTGGAAGGCATTTTTCCCATGTGACAAAACAGATTGGTGCCCTCCATCTGGCAATCCAAAGATTTGATTTTAAGGTTCAAATTACATTGGTCAGAATTGTGGGGGCTTCTAACTGCTCCAGAGTGACCTGCCTTTCTCCTAATGAGAGGATAAAGACCTGGGCATAAGTCATGTCATATTACATGGGATAGGGGTTGCCACTGAGCTTGCTCATCGTATGGTTTCATTACATATCATCTTTCATATACAGCTGAGGGAGAGACATTGCCTTCCAACTGGTGTCCTTGGGGAGGTTTGCAATTATACATCCTACATGTTCGTAGATTTTTACAACCCCATTACTCATGGGGGCTGGGAAGCTGGGGAAAGGTTCCCTCTTCATTAGTTTCAACAAAACTGTTACACACTTCCCAGGCTCAATCATACTGTGTCCTCATTGCCATGCCTGCATTGCTAGGCCACATCTGCTCCTGAACAGCACTGCAGCGGAGGACTTTCTAAAATGGACCTCAGCCACTTGGTTTTCATCCAGACCATGCTAATGGGGCACCACTGGGCTTCTGAAATACAGCATTCAGTCCACATCCCTTGTGCCATGTCCCAGACTAACATGTGCCACAGGGGGACAAGGAGGTTTTGAGGGAATGCCATCTTGTCACGTTTCCATATGGATGAGGCTTTCTTTGGACTTTACTCCTGGCAGAGTACAAAATCCTCTTGTTAGGAAGCAAGTTAGTCCAATCATCATGGCTCAGACATGGGGCAGAATTCAAACACTGGACTTCTGCCTACTTTAGGCTAGAGAAAAGAATCCCCGTCTAAACAGCTTGCTGGTACTGACATAATGATACAGAGATACTGATGTTTATTGTCTCTGTAATTCTCTTTGGTTGCTCATGGTGTCATTGCAAACAGAAGGAGTGATTTTCTAGTTAGGTGGTTACATTTGTGTGCTGTAATTGCTAGGGGAAAGTATACTGACTAGATAAAAATCTTTCTGGCAATGTGCCGTGTGTTCTGATGTACTCCAGCTGCTAAGAAATGGAAAAAAATATTTCCTATACCATCAGTATCCTAAAAAGATTTTTCATGTATCTTGCTAGATTCTGAACATAAATGGCTTATTTTTTGTAAAGTCAAACAAATTGAGCTTTGACCTTTTTGTTCCTACGTGAAATGTCATTTTCGTGTAGTGCTTCCCTTCATTCATGGACATATTATTAGATTCCAGGAGATAGGGGGAAAAGGCAATCAGCTGTTTCAGTCATGATTAAAGACAGAAATTTTTGTTCACAGTTGTGTAATTTCTGAAAGTTGTTCATTTATTTTTTCCAGATGGAAATAAAGTTTTATATTGCATTTTTGCCTTCTAACTGCAACACGTAATTACATCTAGTAATGCAAAGCACTAGGTAAAAAAACCCAAGCTATATATGTATATATTTACAAAAAACCCAACAGGAAACAGATGTTAAGCTTAGAATGTTGAGACACTGTAAAGTACAGTTGTGCATTAGCCCATGATGTCCTTCAAATTCTCTCTAGGATATGAACTGAAGAGTTTTATTAAGTGATGAAATCTAGTATTCTGTGTGCAATCTGTGATGTGGGAATACCTGTCAGCATTGACTATGGCTGCTCAGCACCTAGCTGTAATTTCATCAAACCTATGTGGTAAAGTGCATCAGTGTAGTTTTAGGGGTAAAATGGGTAACAGGTGAGAGTGGAACAATCTTACCTTAAAGCTCTGGGTTAGACCTTCATTTTTATATTTGAACACTTGCACAGTTTGGAAGACAGATTTACCCAGATTCCTGATGTAATCATGCCAAACTTGTGTTGAGTTCAGGATTCTCCGAGTTTCTGGTTACAAAAGGTAGAATTAAGAACACCAGTTGTATTTAATACATGAAGGACAAAGAATCACAGAATATCTTTGGCTGGAAGAAAACTTCAAGGTCATCTAGTACAACTTTTGACCCAGCACTACAAGGTCATCGCTGTATCATGTCCCTAAGCACCAGGTCCACACACCATTTAAGTACCTCCAGGCAGGATGACTCAACCACTGCCCTGGGCAGACCATTCCAGTGTTTCATAACCCTTTTAGTGAAGAAGTATTTCCTAGTAGCCAGCCTACTCTTCCCCTGGCACAGCTTGCATCCATTTCACAGAATCACGTTAGGGTTGGAAGTGGCCTCAGAAGATCATCTAATCCAACCCCACTGTCAGAGCAGGACCACTTAGAGCAGGTCACACAGGAATGCATCCAGGCGGGTTTTGAAGGAGACACCACAACTTCTCTGAACAGCCTGTTCCAGTGCTCTGTCACCCTCACAGTTGAAAAAGTTTTTTTCCTTATGTTTACCTGAAACCTCCTATGCTTCATTTTGCAACCATTGCCCCTTGTCCTATCATTGGACATGGTTGAGTTGACCTAATGACAGTGAGTTGTCTAACGTTTCTATCTTGTGTTTGGTAATTCATCTTCTGCTAAATTTGCCAAATACATGAATATGATCCTGAAGTCCTTGACAGGTGATCTGTTTGTCAGTAGGACCTTTAATTCAGATTCATATGCTCATTAAAATCTCGGTGCCTAAAGCACAACCTATTTTCTGTAGCAAAGACTTTGCAGCAGAAAGAGCTGTTTGCGACCTCCTCTACTCTAGTAGGATCTTTGCGTGTCCAGAGCATACCTGAAACCTCTGGCAATGGCAGCTGGGCTGTATTAGGGTTTCCAAACTGATAATGTGTGTGTCATACGTGCATTTTCGATGTATATGGTAAGAAATTTACTTTCTAAAGAAAGTAAGTTCTTTGCTACCAAGGGACTGATGTTCCGTCTTTCTAGTACAAAATGATGCAGTGGAATTGTCAGTAATGTTTCTGAGTTTACATTCATGGCTCTTACTGCATACAAGGACTTGAAGTGACAGTTGAAAAGTTCAGGTAATTAATGACAGGCATTTTGTGTTCTATTAGTACAGAACCAAGTGAAATTACTTGAAATGACAACAGTTGTGTTCTTAATCCTGAAAGATGCCAACAACAGTGATTGCAGAGGCCGTATGATTTATTTCATTAAATGGGGAATAACTAGAAGAAGCAGTTCTAACTAGAGTCTTGTTTAGCTCTGGCTGCTGGGTGCAGAGTGACTGAAAGTTCTCCCTTGGCCAAGTTCCTGCTGAAGGAGATCAAATGTGAGACCAGCAGGATTCCGCATGTTACTGTGAGATAAGCAACCACTGGGTTTGGAGTTGGTTGGGGTTTCTTTGGGTTTCACGTTCCATATTTGCAGCAAAATGTTCATTTTAAGGCAAAGAGGAGAGGAGGGCAGATGAAACCAACATTTTCACGTAACTGGAGAATTTCCTTACTTGTGACTTTAGAAAACAAAGCCTCATTGTAAACTTAAGTAGTTTCTCATTCTTTACTGTAAATGGTGTCTTTTATCAGATAAATTCAAGATAGTTATGACCCTTTTTTTTAATTATTATTATTAGTTCTTGCTGACCTGCAATGTGTGCCTAGTTTTGTATACAATTTGAAAGTAGCTGCTATCATGGAAAGAATTCATCCCTATTTTAAGATTACAAAACAACCCTTTAAAAGTAAGTATTGTTTAGTATAAGTGCAAAGGGGGAAAGAACAAAACCTTAAATTTTTAAACATGATGTTCCCACAGTGTGTGTGTGTTTGAGATAGGGAAAAAAACCCCACAGATTTCTATCAAATGACTGTCAGCTTTACAAAACCTGGAATAAAAATCACACTTTTGTAGCTAGAAATTCGAATAAATAGTTTATTACCTTCAAAAAGAATTCAGAAAGTTATCACACATTGCAGAAGATGTTGTTCAGAAGATGCCAAATTTGAGAGGAGTGGGAGAGAATAAACTTCTTCTATGTTGTAGGATGAGTTATTTTTAAGAACTTGGCAGATTCAGAAACATGTTATGAAACTTGACTTTTATTGGTTTCTCATATCATAAATCTGGTTTTGAAGATTGAATGAAGTGCTTTGAACAAAGAGATAAGCAATGTAATAGCTTAGGCTCCAACCTTTTAGGAACATTTTATTACTGATAAGAAAAAAAAATAGAATAATAAAATCATTTAGGCTGGGTCACTACTACAATGCTTCATATGAACTACATTAACAGTATTCAGTAAAGCTTAAAAAAGAAAGAATGTTTTCCTCATTTTGTTACTTTCTTTTATAGAAATTGTTCTGTGCTGTTTAATTTTGAAAATATATTCTAGCTAAATCTCTAGAGTTAAGGGCATAGGCAAATGGTTCCATTTGAAATACACAAAATATGTATGGATGCATGGTAGCCTTTGCTCTACTCTTTTATTCATGAAGCCTGCTAACTCCAACTTCCACTGAGAGCCAGGTTCACTGCACACAGCCTTTTCTGTGCATCAAATTGTATGTCCTCCATTAGCAGTATGGTTATTACTATAACATTTAGCTTAACCTGAGGTAGATGTTCCACTGAATAATGCAACCACTTCTCTCAGACATTTATGTAATCAGATCTTAGACAGAAACTTTCAAAACTGCTTTCAAAAGTGATTTGAGGGAGTTGAGGTATTGTGTGCCTATGTTTGTCAGATAAAAGGTGTGTACTGAGAGCACGCTTTTTTTGTTCCTGTCTAAAAGTCAATGCTTTTAGAAGGTGGCCACCTGCAAGTTAAGAGGTACAAGTGTGTTTACCTCTTTTTTGAGATGCTTGAGAAGTTGAGTAATCTGGAAGATGTCATATGAGGAGCAGGTGAGGGAGTTGGGATAGTTCGATCTGGAGAAGAGAAGGCTGAGGGGAGACCTCATTGCTCTCTACAACACCGTGAGACAAGTTTGTAGTGAGGTGGGGATTAGTCCCTTATCACAAGTAACTAGCATTAGGATGAGAGGATGGGCTTAGTTGTGACAAGGTAGATTTAGATGAAAGAGTCATTGACTGCTGGAATGGGCTGCCCAGGGAGGTGGTGGAGTCACCATCCCTGGAGGTATTCAAGGCGGGTTTGGATGTGGCACTTGGTGCCATGGTCTAGTCTTGAGGTCTGTGGTAATGGGTTGGACTTGATAATCTTTGAGGTCTCTTCCAACCTTGGTGATACTGTGATAGATTGGATGTTAGGAGAAATTTCTTTATTGAAGGAGTGATCAAGCATTGGAATAGGTGCCCTGAGAAGTGGTGGAGTCGCCATACCTGGGGATTTTTGAAAATATGTGTAGGCACTTGAGGACTTCATTACTTTAGTGGCCATGGAAGTGTTGGGTCAACAATTAGGCTTAATGACCTTGAAGGTCTTTTCCAATCTTAATGATTCTATGATTCTTTGAAGAATCTAGGCCAGCCTTGTGGAAACAGAAAGAACATAGAGTCATGGAATGGCCTGGGTTGGAATGGACCTCCAAAGGTCATGTAGTCCAAATCTTCTACAGTAAGCAGGGGGATCCTCAACTGGATTAGGCTGTCCAGAGCCCTATCGACCCTCACTCTGAATATCTCCAGGGATGGGACCTCAACCACCTCCCTGGGCAACCTGTTCCAGTGCTCCACCACCCTCATGGTAAAGAACCTATTCCTAACATCCTATCTAAATCTGCTTTTCTCTAGTTTGAAACCATTGGCCCTTGTCTGTCCCTGCAGGCCTTTGTAAACAGCCTGTCTTCATCTTTCGTGTAGGTCCCCTTCAGGTACTAGAAGGCTGGCATTAGGTCTCTCTGGAGCCTTCTCTTCTCCAGGCTGAACAACCTGTCCTTGTAGCAGAGGTGCTCCAAGCCCCTGATCATTTTCATGGCCCTCCTCTGGTCCTACTCCATCAGGTCCATGTCCTTCCTATATTGAGGGCTGCAGACTTGGACACAGTACTCCAGGTGAGTACTCCAGAGCAGAGCATTTTTTGGAGCAGCCCGGGATGTGATTTGCATTCTGGGCTGCAAGTGCACACTGCTCATGTCTAACTTCTCATCCATCAGCACCCCCAAGTCCTTTTTTCCACAGGGCTGTTTTAACATCTAGATATCTGACTAATATTGCTGATTAATTATCTGGAAAGTATTTGTAAATAGCTGCGACTGTAATGACTAACTCTGGCAGCAGTATGTGTTGGCAGACAGACCGTCTGTATTGTCAAAAAACAGCAGAAATGGTCTGAATGAACCTGACTGAAGCATGCAGAATGCACAGGGCACAGGAGCTGGCAGGGCAGTGCTTGGTCCTAAGCTGTCCCCTGTGCACTTACTGTACCTTGAGTGAAAACCTAGTTGTGCATGTAATGTAATATGGTTCTTTGTCCAAATTCCCTTATTTTTTGCAGGGTAAGGATTAACTGGCCATATTGTACTATTTAGCACACCATCTAGATGTTGATTTCTCTTTAAAAATGTTTTAAACTTTCTTGTTTTCCTTAAGTGTGTAAATTAAAAAAAAAAAAGGAAGAAATCTGACCATCCCATACTATTCTCCATCTTATGTTCCATCACCCTACCAAGCTTCAGTGGTTTGGTTTGGGGATTGGTTTGAATTTTACTGTTACCTTTACTTTGCTTTCTTTTCCTGTTTGTAGAAAATGTATAACATCCTGTATCTCCCTTCAAGCATTTACTATGTTTTAACTGCCCTCAATTAATTATATCCATTTTATAGTGAAACACTTTAAATTCCTGGAGTCTTGTCTCTGAAGTAACACAGGTGATGTATTTCAGCCTAGTGGGGGAGCAGGTTTGCCGATGGCCAGATATACCTTAATTAGCAAATGTCAAAACTTAAGGATATTCCAATTAGTGACTTTCTCATATTGGTATCTGAGAACATATTTGAGTCTGACATGGATGCAGCTGACCCTTGCCATCTTCTGAAACTGAAAACAGCCCCTGTCTGAAAGCACTGACTTTTGCAATACTTCACCTCTAAAATTTTCTCTTAATTGGATGAGTGCTACATAGGGGAATTTCATCCGCAGCTCAAAGGAAATCCAGTCCCTTAGCTTCCATCTTATTTTGTTTAAAAATAGAATTGCTTCAAGAAAATTAATCTGTACCCATTTGTTTCAAACTAGAGTTTCTGAAGTATTAGTGCTGATACTTACTCTTGTATTATTTTAAAGATGTTTCATGTTTAATTGCTTTCATAATGATGTGAAGTGCTTTTCCTTTTTCAATAACTCTTAGGAAATGGCGAAGATTCTCAATCATCCAAGAGTCTATGCCTTTCTGCACATACCAGTCCAGTCAGCTTCTGACAGTGTGCTCATGGACATGAAAAGAGAATATTGTGTAGCAGACTTCAAACAAGTAGTGGATTTCCTTAAAGAAAAGTAAGTCTACTAATATTTCAGAAAATAACAGTGTTGGCTTTTTGCAGTGTCAAGAACATGTGGCTGAAAACACAGTTACTTACAATTTCATAATTAAGGTATGGAAAAGAATGAGCTTCTTTAAGCTTTCAAAGGCTTTGAATTTTCCATAGCCCCCTTGATGTGGTTTGCCCCTCTGCTTGAGGTTTTATAAGCATCTTAAATCTCTGCACGACATGCTTTTAATTTGTCAATATATTTGTAATCTTTTTCAAATAATACATTCCTAAATTATTTTTTTTTATGCTTAAGCTACTATATATAGACTGCTTGAAGTTGAAGTTATTGAAGTCGTCTTTAATGTGGCTTTTGAGCATTGTATACTCTGTGTACTGGGGATGATCCAACTCTAGCAAATATGAATGGGTTGGCTTGGGTTTTTTTTTGTTTAATACACATCTTATGTCCTATAGCTGATATGCATTTACATCAATATAGTAATATTCTAATATTGCTTATGAGACTGCTTATTTGCAGGATAATTTCAAAGTTATCTCTTATAGCAGCAGAGCTAATTGTGAGAAACAAATGAGTGTATTGTGATGTGTTTGTTTATGCTGACCTAAAGATGGTTACATTCATCTGCAAAGCTTTTTTAACTACGAGTGATAACTTAGTATCCGATGAAGTCTTTTCTTAGCATTTAAAATTAATAGTGACATATTTTGATGAGTATTTCTACGCCATTTGTCCTAAAAATAGGAGTCTGGAGAACTATTTCTGTCACCTTATTTCCCCATTCTCTCTCTTTATCTGCTTTTTTTTTTTTTTTTTTTTTTTTTTTTTTTCTCTGTTGTGTGCCCATGTTAATGAATTAAGGGTGACAGAGTTTTACCTTTGACTCTAAAATGTCATTAAAATACTTGGACATAAAAGAATCATATTTTAATTATCCTTTTCCTAATGAGTTATTCATGATCACAGAAAAATCCATCAGTGTAGCTATGTAAAACATTTCATGAAAGAGCTGCACAGAAATTATATATGAGAAAGAAAAGCAATCTGCAGCACAATAGAATCTACTTTGCAAACCATATGAGTAATTTTTAGGACATCCCTGTGCATCTGGGACAGCTGATGGGAACAGAGCTGCTTGTCTTCATACAAGTTGATTTGGCATTAATTTTCCATCCTCAACAATGCACATGATTTCTTGGCACTTAATTTTCAGTGGCTATAGGTCAGTGTTAGTTTTTAATTAACAGGTGTATTGTATTCCCATGTATCTTAAGTGGGAACTGTGTCAGTATGTCTTAGCTGGCTTGAACCTGATTCATTATTCTCTTCAGTAGTTTTAGCATTGGCAGCTATTATCCTAACAGCAGCTGGTTTTTTGATAACCTAGTGTAGCTGGCACATGTTGGGGCATGTGGGAATTTATTAAATCATTCAGCTCTTGCACAGAGAAAAGAGTGAATTACTTAATATCCGAATGTAAAACAGCTGGTCGTTGCATATACCGTAATCTATGACATACGTCTTTTTCCATGGGCTTTTTTGCAGGGGACTTTACAAGGAGGAAATAAATGGATTGATGTCTTAATTTTAAATAATAATAAACTTTATTAATCCTGCTTATTAAGAAACTACCATGTTATCTCAGAGATCCTGGTAAAAAGCAGTCTGCCAATATTAAGGTGGCAACGTTTGTGTACCATGTGGCAGCAGGATGAGGAAGCTATGCAAGGCGAGGGAAGTGTTTTGGATCTTTGAACACGTGCACATCTGCAAAATTAGTGTTATTTTTTCTTTTGTACTTCAGAGCCTAGCGTGTTCATTTGGAGTCACTCCTCTCCTTGCAGCAGCCAGCTATTACCTTCCTCTGTAGATATTCCCATAAAGATCTTGGCACAGACTGTGCCAGGACTTAACATTGTTGCAGACAGCTCCAGAACCCAGAGCCAGAATAGCTGAAATTAAATATGTGTTTGAACTACTTTAATAGCCAAAAGGGATTATTTCCATCTTCATTTTACCAAAAAGGAAAAATAAAACTGAATTAGAACCCCCTACATCTCCTTTCTTGATTGCTAGGGCCATAAAGTCATCTAGAGGCTTCCTGCATGAAATATATGGAGTCTTAATCAGTAGATTCTGAATGGTGCTTCTGTCTCTAAGACATAACAGCTACTCTGATAGTGTCTTCACATGAAACTCTATTCAACCATAGTATAGGCTGGACTCCTGAAGAAGTAAAGCCATGCATCAAAGAATTAAATTATTATCAGTTAAGTACTTAATAACTTAAGTTCAATCATCTAAGCAAATAGAAACTAAGTACAAGTGAAAAATGAAGGGGGAAAGGCTAGGAATGAGCCATGCCATCTTTTTTGGTTTTGTACCACAGATACCAGGTGATTCCTGAATCTTTCTTTTTTAAATCAGGCCAACAAAACTCTAGGACTTTGTTCTCCCAGAAGAAGCAGCAAATGCCTTTCCCCTACAAGAGAACCAGGAGTGATTGCAGAGACATCTCTTTCTGAGAGGGGGGATTTATTTACATCCTACTGAGCACAGAAAGCCTTACAGAGAAGCTAGAGTTCTCCAAAGCAATTACTTTTTGTGTTGAAACTCTCAATTTTAAGGAATGGAGCATTGTAGACCCTCTGAGACTGTGAAGTTAGTCACTGTGAAGTGACTTTTTTCTTTTAGGGCTCTTTCTTCAGGCAGGAACCCTAGAAACAAACTCTAGATATTAATATTGATGTTCTAGTGTTGTCTTTTCAAATGCAACACCTAGTTTGTTAGAGCCGCTCTTCCTAACCAGTGGACAACGTTTCTGGTTTGTTATGAAAACCAACAGCAAAATGTATAGAATATAAAGCCAGAAACACAAATCCATTAGCCTGAAAGCTTGAGCTACACAGTTGTGCTTTATAGTTTCTTCAGAAATTCCTTGTGTGACATTTTGCACTTTTTTTGGTGCTTAAATTTCAATAAATTCCAGTATTAAAAAAACCCCAAAAACCCAAAAAACCAAACAACCCTTGTTGTCAATGTGTCCGTAGCTGACCTACAGATACAATATGTGTATATACATTTATCGAGGAATTCTTTGTCAGCTACAGAACAACAGTAAAGAGGAAGTGCTGATTAATATAGAAGGCAATCCTGTGCAACTTGTGCACAGACTGTGGGGACTAGGGACTCGTAGTATCACAGTATCACCAAGGTTGGAAGAGACCTCAAAGATCATCAAGTCCAACCTGTTACCACAGACCTCAAGACTAGACCATGGCACCAAGTGCCATGTCCAAACCCACCTTGAACACCTCCAGGGACGGTGACTCCACCACCTCCCTGGGCAGCCCATTCCAGTAGCCAATGACTCTCTCCTCACCTCCAACCTAAACTTCCCCTGGCGTAGCTTGAGACTGTGTCCTCTTGTTCTGGTGCTGGTTGCCTGAGAGAAGAAAGCAACCTTCTCCTGGCTACAACCACCCTTCAGGTAGTTGTAGACAGCAAGAAGGTCTCCCCTGAGCCTCCTCTTCTCCAGGCTAACCAATCCCAGCTCCCTCAGCCTCTCTTCATAGGGCCCCAGTCTGTAGCCTTAGGATCTAATAAAGGATTCTGGAGGCACCATTCGTGTGCCAAACCAGTTTGTGGATGAGTTGCTCATCTCAGCATGTTTGCAACTAAATACAGCAGCTTTAGAAATTGCTGCTTAGTAAATTTAATCCAGAAACCAATTTATTCTTCTATCAGAAATTCTTTTAATTTTGCTGTCATTCCATTGCAATGTGAGTTGTTTTTCAAGTGGTCTCAACTTCAAGGTTCAGCAGAAGTTGTATTTCTGAAAGGTGGTGTTTGTAGTTGTAGAAAGAGCAAGACAGCTTTAATTATCTCAAAGTTTTGAAACTTAATCCCCTGAAATTTACTTTTGCTGATAAAAGCAAACAGTTGGAATTTATTTTAGTTAAAGAAACCTGAGATCTGAATGTCATTGCTTGTATTTGCAGTGTGAATAGATACCCAGTAAAAATATCTGGAGACTCATAATGTATGTTCCAAATTTCTTGTTTGCTGTCATTGACCAGACTATATTTTTGTAGTCTTCTGTTTTTTGAAGTGATTATGATGTTCATCAAAGTTTATATTACTCTTTCTCTGTTACTGCTGCTTGAGAAGAGAATTGCAATTCAAAATCTAGATGAATAAGAAAAGCAGGGAAATGTAAAGCTAGGCTGAAACACCCTGCTTTTCTGGTTTGGGATGTAGTTGGGTTTGCCTCACAGTTTGGTTTTGTTCGTGTTGTGAGATAGAAATGTAATATTAGTTTTGAGTAGCTGCTTCTGTGTACTCGAGATTGTGTCATAATTCATAATGGAAACATCTGAGCTGCCAGGGTGGAGAACAGGCAGAATTTCTGCACTATTTCTCTTTTGTCCATTAAATCTCACCTTACTATTAAGCCTGTCCTAGCTTCTGTTACTTTTTGGGATATCTGTTTTCCAGCATATTTAGATGCATAATTGCATGCAGTTGTTTAAGTAGAGGACCAAAGGTAAAATGAGTGCAGTTTAAAATGAATGGCAAGGTTGGAAGGAATTTAGTCACTCAGGTGTAAACTCAAATCTTGTCTGTAAGAGCTGGTCAGCTAACTGCTGGATGTCTGAAGAAACTGGATACTGTCCAAACACTGAGAGACTGTCCAAGCTGAGAAGTGTATTATTATGTATGTACTTTAGGACAGCTAGATTCAGGGAGGTTTCCTTCTTCCCTGTTGCTTTGCAAAGCCAGCAGTTGTAATTTCAACAGCTTCCTAGGTCACCTCTAAAGTTATTTTTTAAGAATTTATGGAGATTCAGCAGTGACTGTCTTGTGGGATTTTTTTAATCTGGCCTGACTTTTGTCTCTTGTCAAAATCTGTCTCCTTGGATGTCCAGACAGGTTGCTTCAGGGTGAAATAGCATAGGCGGAAGTAAAATGGGCTCAGTACTGTCTTCTCCCAATCATACTGTGTATCCATGTTAATCTTAGTACAGCAGTATTTGAGTGTCTGAATAAAAGTTCCCATAGTCAACTTTCTCAACATAATTTTGTCCAGTATGTTTCAGAGAGGCTGCTCTTGCCTTTTTGAGCAATCTTAGAAGCAGCAATTTGTTTCCCAGGTTCTAGTCTTCTGTTGTGACCTTGTTCTTATTCTGGGCATCATGGCAAATATCCATAAAAGCTTATGTGGGCAGTCAGCTGTTTACCATCATCTCTCTCTGAATTTCTCATGCAAGCAAGTATCTCTCCACCCAGAAGTCTTCTACTTGAAATTTTTCTCTATTTTCTTATGTTTGGTTTGGTTGTTTTTTTTTTTTAATGGAAATAGTGGACAAGGAAGAAATATCTTCCAGAATCATAGAATCATAGAAAGGTAAGGTTGGAAAGGACCTCAAGAATCATCTAGTTCCAACTCCCTGCCATAGGCAGGGACACCTCCCACTAGTACAGGTTAATCAAGACCTCGTCCAGTCTGGCCTTGTACCCCTCCAGGGAGGGAGCATCCACAACCTCCCTGGGCAACCTGTTCCAGTGCCTCACCACCCTCACTGCAAAGAACTTCCTCCTAACATCCAGTCTAAATCTCCCCTCTGCCAGTTTAAATCCATTGCCTCTTGTCCTGTCATTGCAAGACCTTGTAAATAATCCCTCCCCAGCCTTCCTGTAGGCCCCCTTCAGATACTGGAAGGCTGTTATCAGGTCCCCTCAAAGCCTTCTCTTCTCCAGGCTGCAGAGCCCCAACTCCCTCAGCCTGTCCTCATAGGAGAGCTGCTCCAACCCTCTGATCATCTTTGTGGCCCTCCTCTGGACCCGCTCCAACACTTCCATGTCCTTCCTGTGCTGAGGGTTCCAGAACTGCACACAGTACTCCAGGTGGGGTCTGACAAGAGCAGAGTACAGTGGCAGAATCCCCTCCCTTGCCCTGCTGGCCACACTGCTCTTGATGCAGCCTAGGACTGGGTTGGCTGTCTGGGCTGCATGTGCACACTGCAGGCTCAAGCTTTAGAAAGCTTGTTTCTAAATACTGTTTCTTAGAGAATGAAGGAAATTCCAAACACTGTAAATTATTTGTAGCTGTAAATAATTTCTTCTGAAAGATGTTGATATGCTAAGCCCCTGAAGAATATTAAGTCTACACTGAAAGATAAACAGCAGAATGAGTCATCATCAAATTTGCAGCTATTCTGGACAACCTGCAATTTTGAAATTATCCCAGGCCTTGTAGCAGTAATATTGTCTTTATCACATCATCATGCCAGTTATTGAAACTAGAATTTGAAGGCAATGAATAGAATAATTTTTAAATAGCCATTTACTATTTCTATATACATTTCTATACTCGCTTTTAGAGTGCAGGTAATTAAGAAGTAACTCTGAACAGCTTCTTCACTTATTTACAGCATGAATAAGTTTCATTTGCCTTCTGAAAATGCATTTTTGTTTCTCAGAGAGAGGTATTGTTGAGCTCCTTTTGCAGATGCACAAATCGTGACCCAAACAAACTGTGACAGGTCTTTCTGATTTAGGCTTTTTTGGGGTTGTTGTTCTAGTGGGTTTTAGTACATCTGTTCTGTCTAACTACTGCAAATACAGATGTCATCTGTTCAAAATCCTTATGATGTTTTTCTGCTGAGAAATTGCTGAGCGTAGTTGGTATTTATCTGTAATTTTATACCTCAGTCTCTAGACTCCTTTCTTTACCTCACCTTTTGTCTGCACTTGGAGTCTGAACTAATCACTTTACCACATGTGCCTTCTTTTTTTTGGTATTTTAAATGAATTGAGTTTTTGAGTGTTTGTAAAAAAGTATCAAATTAGCACCAAAAACTAAGATGTGGGGGTTTGCACCAGGCAGATGCAGCACAAAAGCAGATTCATCTTTGTGTCTAGACTTCACCCATGTGATCAGTGGTGTAGTCTTTGATGGACTACAGACTCCTTTTACCACAGGATTACTTGTCTTTAGGTGTCATGAAATCTAAAGTTTAGCTTACAAGAGACCAATTGATAAATGAGAAGGCTTCCTGTCTTGCATTTGATTCACAAGATCTTGTAAAGAGGTATATAAGTAGATAAGAGTTTTCAAAGATGCTGAACACTTGCAGATCCATGAATTTCATTAGGAAATTTTGAATATTTAGTGTTCAACTACCTGATTTTTCAGGCTGCTTTTCTTTGTTGTTGAATGGGAAGACTCAGACACTAGACATACAAGAATACCTTTCTGTTTCATTTTGTGGGGTTCTTTTTAACCCAGCTGAATGTCATTTTAGCAGGACAATCTTTCCGTTTTGACTCATACAGCATTTTTTTGCCCTTTCTCAGTAAATGCTGCTGTACCCTTGTTTTCTGGCAAGGAGCTATAATGAGGAGATTTCCTGCATGAGCACAGGAGGAGGGAAGGAATATCACTTACAAATATCTACATCTTTTTAATCTTCTGTCTCTACTGTTCTGCAGATTGTTGAATCAGATTTCAAGTTAGTTCATGGAGAGACCTCTTAGTGCCACGGTTCACATAATTCTATCTGCTGCCACTTTATAACTGGTCACCATTTTATAGACTGCTTTTTCAAGTCAAATGGGTCAAGGATATTTGAGTTTTCTGACTGCAAACTCTTATTCTGTGCCTGTACGTCAGGATGACAGCTGAAGAACTGTGTGCTTTCTTCTACTGCTGCTGATCCTGTGCCTTGTAAAGCCTTACTATTAAATTCTCCCTGTAGCAGTGCTGGGGGAAAGCATAATTTGCTGGAAGATGAACTAAAACATGTAACTGATCTGGGGTAATGTAGAAATCACATTAGACTTGTGGTTAGTATTTGTAAGACTTTTTTACAAGCACTTAAAAAAAAAAATCCGTTGATAACAAGTTAATTATGTCATCTGCATTGAGCAAAGTGGATGTTGGTCGCATTCACTTTACAGCCTTTAATTTCTTATGTGTCTATATAGGTAAATTATTAAAGTCTCTCTGGCTGTATGACTGAAAGTAACAACCTTGTGTTATGTTGATTAGAGCTTGATGGAAGTCTTCTGAAAAAAAGCCACAGGAACGCAGGGTGCAGCAAAACTTCTAGTGACAGTGATCTTCAGAAGATCAGGTTTTCTTTTTCTAGAATCTTAAAAGAGCAGCAAAAATTATTTACCTTGAAATAGCGTGACTTTTTACTGCTAGGAACACTGGTCTGTGTCTTAGTATACAAGTTATTTACTCTGAAGAGCATACAAAAAATGATGTCATGGGTTCTTTGAAGTTTTGATGGATGTTTTCATAAAAACAGTTGCTTACATTTTTGCCTAGACAAGTACCCACAAGAAGAGTTGAGAAGAAAGCCTCTGTAGTCTTTTTATGCTAGATTCTGTGCTTAATAACTGTAATTAATATAAAAGACAAGATTTTTTTGTTCTCTCTGTTTTTTAAACCCAGATATTTGATATTTCACTGTTATGCTCATCCTTGCTTACGTCTTCCTCCCAACTGCTTCTTCCACCTAGCTGAATTCAGCCTTAAATGAGATTGTAGAATCCTTGGGCCTAGGACTGTTGTGTAGAGAATGTGACTGAGCCACCTTGGAGGACTTACAGCACACATCGTGGTATAGCTGTAACTAATGAAGGGTAGTACAAAAATGAGAAATACAGGACTGGATTTACACATGCCCATCTCTTATGCTAAAAGTCCATGAAGACGTCTTTTTGACCAGTCACGGTGCTCGTTTTTCAGAATCCAGCTTTCTTGAAGAGGATCATGCCTTTTTTGAGCAGGAGACTTAAAAGTTTCAGTACAGGACATGGTAACAGTATAGTTTGTAATAAAGGAATGTTTCTCTTGTATATGTGCATATCTTAGAGCTACAGTACATTAACTAACTTCACAGTGAGATTATGACTGTGTAATGGTTTAACTCTGTCGTGGGTTTAAGACTGTGCTGGTTTGAGGCACATTGAAATATTTTAGTGAGAGAAGTTAGATCATTGGTTGTAAAAGAAAAAAAAAAAAAGTTGAAGTCTATACCATACATTGGTTTGCTAAAAAGAGATAAAAGCCAAAGCATGAACAATTTGTCCCTCTTTGCTTCAGAGTGCTTGCTTCCCTCACTTCTCCTTTGCTCCGCTCTAGTATCCTCCACTAACAGAGAACACATAAACCTTGCTGGTTGTTTTATTTCTGGGGGAGAGAGAGGCTGACATTGGCAGCCTCTATCCAATACATTGGATTTCAGTATTATTTCTAAGTTGTATATAATTGTAAATACATATAAATATATTGTGTATATATGCTTCTAAATTTAGCTTTGCTGTATATATAGCTTTATCTTACTTCCAAGCCATCTGATCTGGTTTGGTACATTTTCAAATGGTCGTGGTGGTGGGGGGGTGGTGTTCCCAACCCATTATAAAAGACTAGATGTCTTTAAGAACCACAGAGTTCTTGAGGTCCTCCAGAAAGGGTCGAGATAGGTCCAGGGACTAGGCATCAGAAATAGTAATCTTTTGTTATTCCATCCCGTTGTGCCTGCATCTTGTCTATATAAACTAACTGCAAAGTCAGTTATGCCCTTTTGCTCTCTCTGCCCCCTTCCTGGTGGCACAGACTTCCTTGTTTCTGGGTTGCAGTAGAGTTGGGGCTTTTGGCCTTATGTTGCCTGGAGTTGGCAAGATGAATTTGTGTCTGCATCACTTGGGTTTTGTATGGGTGGGAGGGGAGTGGGGAGGGATTTGAGGCCTGGGATTTTGGCCTGGTTTGGAGGGAGATTGTGGAAAGCTTTGGCCTAAGGAGGTTTTCTGGAGAAGGATGACCGAGGTGGAATATGGAATTTTGTATTTTATGTGCTTCTGTACCATTTTAAGTAGTTGTGAATAGTACTTCCATTTAAATTTCCAATTCTTTCCAATCCCCTGTGGACTGTTTCCTTTACTCTTCTTGAAAGGCGTAATGAGTATCTGTTTTAGCTCCCTAAACCCGAGACATACCCATGCTTTTTGTTTCAACCTTTTCTCCCCCTCTCCGACACTTGACAGGAGAGAAAAAACCCAAAAAATACCCGGAAAGTGGAGAGCTTTAGCTAAGTTACATAAAATGATTTACTACTCTAGNAACAAAACTGGAAAGAGAGTGAGTTCAGCTCCCACCACCCTTGACTACAGCATCTCAAGAGTGTTACAAATTTCAACCAGCATTGCTGGAGTAGTGTAGGGATATGCATGATGCAGCTCAAACCATTACATTCTGCAGTTCTGTTTTTCCTGTTGCTCTGTTACTGGCTCGTCTGTCAGACTGGTGTTTGTGTGCCGATCGCCCTTAGCCTGAGGATGTACATGTGCAAAGACTGGAGTCTGAATCGCGTCACTCAGTGGCACATTAAAGTTATAGGCTGCTGTGAGGATGGTGCTAAATGCAACTTCAGCCTTCTACCGTGCCATTCCCATAGACAGGTGTAGAAACTGGAGAGTGAAAACTGGGAAAAAAGCAGTGTTCAGAATGAGATGAGCACAGCTTGTTGAGTTCAGGCTTGGTGGGCACACATAGTATTTTGTACTCTGGATACTTTTAAGGTCACAACATAACGCTTTGGCCAAAGTTTGAAGGAACACTTTTTTGATTGGCTGTTGGAGAGAGAAGATAGACCTTTTTAGTAGATGTAAACATTATTCAGGCATTATTACATAGAAGCTGGCTTACTTTTTTAACCTAAATATAACTAATAAAGTTGTCTGGAATGATGTCTTACGTATGTAGTCATGGTTAGGCTTTACTTTTTCTAGGAAGTCTTATCCATAGTTTTCTTTTGCAAAATCCCAATGGGAATATTGTTATATGATAGAGTAGGAATTAATAATGTGCTTTCAATTCCCAGTTTCATAACTGTTACTAGATAGTACCTTTTCTCTTTTTTCTTCTCCTTCTGAGGGCATGTAAATGTGGGGTTTTTTGAATGATACTGAATCTGTAGTAAGGTTAAAAGGGAGGAATTGTAACATCATGCAGTATTGGAAATTAGTCTTCTTAAAACATTTAATATTAATAGTATTGGTTTTACTGGCTGAAATACTCTTGTTACTGTAGTGTTTTAAACCAAAATAAAATAAGCTTTCTGCTTTTGTTTTTCTTTTGTATAGTTATTATTGTCATTGTGCTCTCGCATCTCGGTCAGAATTTAGAATGGAATTGGGGAGGGGTAGGTTGTTGGTGGTGGGGTGGTGGTGTAAGAGCACTAATAACTATAATTCATGATTATTTGCTTAATAACAGATGGAATTACCATTTCATTGTCCATTTGAATTTGCTCCTGAGCTTTTAAGCATATCCAAATATGTGTTAAAATACTTCAGTATTTATTGTGCTAGCATATGAAAACATAGAGAAATCAAAGACCCAGGCATGTACACCTTATAGTTGTCAGATGTCAAAACTTTGATGAGGTATTGAATTTTCAAATCTGCTACATCAAAAGAAGTATTTGTTCATCTGCATGTGTACATTTTTCTGATATTTGCCATAGTGCTAGGTATTAAATTAATTTTGTAAGCCTCATTATTTTGGTGACATTAAATATAAGATTTTTTTATGAAGGTGATGGTTGGCCACATGATAAGCACTGATTGAAGTTACATCTATGTCAGGCTTTCAAGGAAAATTCATTTAAATGAATTATTGAAGAAATAAGAGATGTAATAATTCTATAGCTGATCAGTTATTTTCTTTAACCCTAAGGTCCTTAAATAAAGAAGTTAGTGTGGAAATGCACACAAAAGTTGTGAAAACTGTAGCTATATAATTAAAATACCATTGCATACCAGAGACAGAATAATTCAGCTATCCAGTTTTCTGTATGTGTTTATTTGGGCACTGTGATACAGATTGCTTCGTGGAAACTCAGTTTTGTACTCGTGTACATCTTATATTGGTCTATAAATTGTAGTCCTGAGCTCATTCACCTCTTTGTAATGAGAATGAAATTTATAGTTGTGCAGCATGGCAAAGGAAACAGAAAATGCAACATTTTGAAAGGTTTGTAAGAGTAGGAGATGTGACAGATGAAAGTTTATTCGCAACAAAATCACTTATCTCTTGCATTTGGAATTTTTTTGTCTTTTATTTTCCTTGTCATCATGATGTAGAACTCTTATTTTGTTTAGTAAGAACATTTGTTACAACACAGCTGTTAAATTAGGAAGACAATATTGCAGATATGGTTGCAAATAGACCCAAGAAGCAATGAATGTAAATTCTCCTCAGTCCTCTTACCAGAAAATTGTGATTCAAATGGAAGTTCAATCTGGAAAATAAGTTACTGTGCCTAAACAACTTACACTCAGGAAAATATAAAGCCAGTGTCTTGCTCTTTCTTTTTAAATCTGTAGAAAATATTTATTGGTAAAACTCAGAGGTCATAGAAATTGCTTGGCTTCTTGCTTGCTGCGTCAGGTGCCTCCCTGCTTGGCCTTTGAACAGGTTGTGACCCTTAGCAGGAGAGATCATGAATGCAGTTTAATACAGACTCACAGTCAGCTTTCTGGCAATAACTTTTGGACATTGCTAACCCAAATAGATTTCAGTCAATATCCTACAAAAAGCTTTGTATTAAAACCAAATATTGATCTTTTTGAAGGTCTAGAGAGGCTCTCCTCTCCATCTACTGTTCCCTGGTGAGACCACACCTGGAATACTTTGTCCAGCTTTGGACTCCTCAGTTTAAGAGAAACAGGGATTTGCTGGAGAAAGTCTAATGCAGATCTATGAGGATGGTTTCCTGACTTAAATATCTCTTGCATGAAGAAAGGCTGAGATATCTGGGACTGTTTAGTCTTAAGAAGGCTGAGAGGAAACCTTATAAATGTCTATAAATATCTGAGGAGTGGGTCTTAAGATGACAGTGCCAGTCTCTTATCGGTGGTGCCTAGTGATAGGACAAGGAACAATGGGTACAAGCTAGAACACAGAAGGTTCCGCCTCAACACAAGGAGACACTTCTTTATGGTGAGGGTGACAAAGCATTGGGACAGGCTGCCCAGAGAAGTTGTGGAGTCTCCTTCTCTGGAGACCTTAAAAATCTGCCTGGATGCATTTCTGTGCAGCCCACCCTAGGTAACCGTGCTTTGCTAGGGGGGACGGACCTTTCAACCCCTGACATTCTGTGATTTGCAGAAGCAGTAAACACCACAGCTCAAAAAAAGGTTCTGTGTTTGTAACTCTACTGCTGAACCTGTGTATGTATGTGTGTGTGTCTGTGTATGTCCCGCAGTCATTAGTCTGTCATTTTTTAACCCCAGTGCTTGGTGGGAGACCTACTGTCTATCAAGGAATGACTGTTTCTGAGACTGCAGAGAGAGGCAGATGGACTGTGGGTTCAGGTTTAAAAACATGGGCTCTCAATTCCATTGCAGTAGCAGAGTGGCCCCTCCAACACTGCTGACTTCAGTTTTTTGGAAGTACTTGAGTCACATACTCAATCCTAAAAATTGCTGAGGCAGACATCTGAACTGTGGCCAGCAAACTATTTTTCCATGGGTCTCCCTTGGATCTTCCCCACCTCTGTTAGGCTGTACATACCTAGCTACACTTGAAGAACAAGACTTTGTTTTGTTTCACTTATGTCTGTTGCTTATTGTGTAGCCACATACTTTAGAATGGAGGAAAATAAAACCCCACCTTTCTTTAGTTGTGTTAATTTCAGTTTGTAATTGTGTGGTTGTTGGTGTTGACTGTAAAAACCTTACAACTGGGAAAAATGTAGAAATGTCTCTTTCTTTATGAGTTTATACTCCCAAATGTTTATTGTTTCAAAACCAAGTAAGGATTTTTCTTAAATCTCCTTTTCATCTTTGCTTCCTTCTTGTTTCCTTACGTACTTGATATCTTCCTTTAACTAGTTCTTTTACTACTAGACTGTAAACGCTGTGTAGTGTGATGTATTTTACAGTCACAGCCAGGAATGATGGCTTGGGAATTTTACCACAGCCTTATCAGCTGCTGGAGTCTGCAGATGAATTTGACTCTGAAGCTTACTTTCACTGTAGTTTGTTATGATGGGGTTGTTAGGAGTTTTACTGGCTCCTGTGAGTAAGTACAATAGATATTTTGTCCTCATTTTGTCCATGTCAGTGCATAAAATTAACATTGTGGGTGCAGCAGTGCATTTTAATTTAGATGCTGTGGCAGAGAATGTTTTTAAACAAGATAGTTATCAGCAGAAGTATGTTTAAAATATACAACACCCTATGGAGTAAGGAATTCATCTACATTTTGGACCTGATTTTGTGACGTCTATCAACGTTACACTTGGGTACATGCAATGTAATGGGTGTACTTAATTTTAGTTATATATATATTTTACTGTGGTGACATGTACTGTGGTGAAATATACATGGTCCAGAGGAGGGCCATCAGGATGCTCAGAGGGCTGCAGCAGCTCTGCTATGAGGACAGGCTGAGAGAGTTGGGGCTCTGCAGCCTGGAGAAGAGAAGGCTTCGAGGACACCATAAGGTCTCCTATAAAGTAACCTTCCAGTATCAGAAGGGGGCCTACAGGAAGGCTGGGGAGGGACTACTGACAAAGTATTGCAGTGACAGGACAAGGGGCAATGAGTTTAAACTGGCAGAGGGGAGGTTGAAACTGGATGTTAGGAGGAAACTCTTTCCAGTGAGGGTGGTGAGACACTGGCACAGGTTGCCCAGAGAGGTTGCAGCTGCTCCCTCCCTGGAGGTGTCCAAGGCCAGGTTGGAGGAGGCCTTGAGTGACCTGTACTAGTGGGAGGTGTCCCTGCCTATGGCAGGGGGTTGGAACTAGATGATCCTTGAGGTCCCTTCCAACCTTACCATTCTATGATTCTATGATTAGGAATTTAACACAGCAAAAATATTAACTGTGCCTCAATTCTTCTAAGAGTAGAAGGGGAACCTATTTTGTAAAAATTACCCTCAATGCAGAATCACTTTTAACAAAACTTTAAAAGCTGACTTGAAAAATCCAAGTGTGTGTAAATCCACAAAATAGATACTACCTTAAATGATTTTCTATATCTTTCAAACGAGAGGAGACAATTCCTAGCAATTTGTAGAGCGCTATTTCAGCATTGAAAATCTTCTGTAATTAAAGGCAAATCTCTTTGTTAGTCATCCCACTTTTTAATCAGTGTCTCATGCATGCATAGAATAGGAAAACAGAGTTTAAAATATTTGACTTTCAGTTTTGTTTTTTTTTTTTACATCTTTTTTCTCTTCATACAATTTAGCCTGTATCCATACCTGGGGATATCATCTTCCCATTAGTTTCAATGTTAGGGCCTGCACAACTGATATGTATGTCTGTTGAGAGTCAAGTTTTCTGTCTGTCACAGCAAAAAGTGATTTTAATTCTGTATTCTCCCATGGGTGTTTGCCTGCAATCCCTGGAGAGTTAACATTAATTAGAAATTAAGAGGGAATAGCTGTACTTCCCTTGGAGGATTGTTTTCAGCACAAATTCAAGATTAAAAAAAAAAATGCAAAACTGTGTTACTGCCACTTGTTTGGTTACTTCCTTTCTTCTTTAGGATAGTAAATGATCATCAAATACTTGGTAAACTCCTGAACTAAACTCTTAGGAGATTTGTTGGTGTTTTGGCTTTGTGTTAATACCTCTCAGGATATGTAATCTAAACAGAATATTGGTTAAACCTTGCTGTTTGTTTTTCCATATTTTTTGTCTGTTTTAATAATCTAGACAGTTTAAATACAAGGTGGTTTACAAGCAGGATTGTTCCTCTGTTTAGTACATACCTAATTCAGCCCATCAACTCTAAATGCGGTATCAGGTCATACCAGCAATGTCTTATCAACTTCTCTGTGTATTAATTTCAAACTTGAAGCAGAGTGACTATATATCAATAATAAGGCATTAAAAAAATTTGAGCTGTGGGCATGAAAACAATTCATACCAGTTGAAACAGTTCCCAAACTATGGATGCACAATAAAATTCAGAAATACAGATATAAAGAAAACATTACATATAATGAAGAGTTTTATATCTGTGGCTTAATTCAAAATCCTGTAGGCACAGCAAACAAAATTCATGTTGAATAATGTCATTTTACCATTATTAATTAAATTTCTATGCATTTGCCTCTCCAAATCACTCTAGATTTGTGACATAGCTTACCAACTCCTCACTGGCAGAACAAGGGAATGGGAATTGAGAGTTGTGGTCAGTTAATAACACATTGTTTCTACCACTCTTTCCTCCTCCAAAGGAGAACACCTCACACTATTCCCTTTCTCCAGCATGGGGTCCTTTCCATGGGAGACAGTCCACCACGAACTTCTCCAACATGAGTTCTTCCCATGGGCTGCAGTTCTTCACAAACTGCCTCAGCAAAACTCCTTTCCATGTGGTGCAGTCCTTCACAGATGGACTGCTCCAATATCTCTTCCAGGGTCACAGACCCTGCCAGCAAACATGTGTGGGCTCCTCCCTCCATGAGTCTACAGGTTGTTCGGGAGTTTACTCCAGTTCAGTCTTCCAGTAGGTTCACAACCTCTTTTGGGCACATCCACCTGCTCTAGTGTGGGATCCCCTGTGGACTGCAGATGAATACCTACTCCACTGTTAAGCTGAATATGCTGCAGGCAAGCAGCTTGCCTCATCATGGTCTTTACCACAGGTGCAAGAGTATCTCTATTCCAGTATTTGTCCTTCCTCTGCTTCTTCACTAACCTTGGTGTCTTCAAAGTTGTTTGTGTCACGTATTCTCAGTCCTTTCTCTGGCTGCAGCAGCTGTTGTGCAGGGTTTTCTTCCCCCGCTACTTAAATATGTTGTCACAGAGGTGCTACCACTTCTGATGTTCTCAACCTTGGCCAGCAGTGAGTTGGAGTGGGCTGAGATTGGCTTTATCAGACATAGGGGAAGCTTCTATTGGCATTTTATGGAACCACCCTAACTGCCACAACTTTGTCACGCAAGCCAAATACCCTCGTACGTGAAAAGAAAGTCCTTACTGTCATTTATTGTTACCTATTTTGGTGAACAGAATAGTTAGAGTATTCCTGAGTGGAATGTCTGAGCTGTCTGGGTTTTATCTTCAAAAATGTTGAAGTTGAATATACAATTGGATGTGATGGTGTTAAGATTTGTGTTCCCGATTGGTTTATGACTTCAACATTCTATACAATTACATGACAGAAAGACAGAAGATGATTCTGCGATCTTGACAGTCTAAGATTACTTAGTCATACTTTTTACAGAATGCTAAATTACTTGAGGTATTTTGAGGGCTTTCATGATTAAGAGACTAGCAGAAGCTGAGCTCTGTCTTTTAACATATGTTTTCACAAAATACAGCTTTTACTTGACAGTATTAAAATGAAGCACAGTAATTATCACATTAAGTGAGATAATCTTCTCATGTTTTCATTAATAATGCAAATAAACTCTTAATTTCTTTTCCTGATGAAAGTGTTCAGATAATTCTTTAGAACAAAAAATTTGCTTCATTGATTGAACTAAATGTGGGTTCAAACTGCTATTATGTTTATGAATCAATAGTACCTGGAGATTGTTTTATTCTTTTTTGTAATGTGACACGTGTAGGGGACATGCTGCAAGGCTCTCATCTCTTGTGTAGAGTTTGCACAGGAGTTAATTATTCGTCCAGTGTGGCTTCTGGTTAGGTTAGAGCATTTTACTTTCACTCATTAAGTCTGTCACAAAACCTTGTTTCTCATTCACTTTAAATCCTCTTCTAATTCATTTGATTAATCCTTTTTATTAGTTTACCCTTTTGTTTTTGAAGTCCTATACTGAGGTTTGTCTTCTGACATGCTGGGATTTTTTTTCCCTCAAAACAAGAATGGAATTTCTGACCTGGTTTAGGTTTGACTTTTTTTGTTTTCCTCAAAGTGGTGGTTTTTGGTTTGTTTTTTTGTTTGGTTTGGTTTTTTTAAGTTTTCTGGTGGACTTTCCTTCATAAATAAATAAATAAACAAACTGCCTTTGCTTTCTGACAGGAAGTCACACTGCATCTAAATATCCCATCTTTCTGATAATTGAGCCCTAAACCAGAATCTTGAAAGGACATTGCCAGAGTATTTTCTTCCTAAATTCAGTGGGTTTGGAGCATCTTGTCACATCGCAGTTCAAGTTCTCAATTACTCCAATAACCTTTACCACAGAAAGATGAATATTTAGGTTTCGCACCCCAAGATGAAATATTAACGTTTAAGCCTGTTTTTAGGCTGAAAACAGAGGTAAGTCCTACAAGAAAACATAAGTGCCCTAGTGTGACAGGTAAATGGGTTAACCTGCCTGTTTCCTCGCAACACAGAAGTGAATGAAAGTAACACAGAAGTGAATGAAAGTAACACAGAAAAACTCTGGGTTGAGAAAAAAGAGTTTAATATAAAATTGCATAGCATGATGGTAATGCACAATTACCTTAGCTTAACCTACTTGCAGAAACAGCACAGTGAAATGTAGGAAAGTTAAAAATCCAGCATAAAACAGAAAACCAAAACCAGCAGCTACCCAGCTCCCACCCATGTCACCACCATCCCTGGGGAAAAGAACCAACAGCCAAACCCTGGAACCCAAAACCAGTAACCCAAATAAGGAAACCTCTCATGTTACAATCTGAACTTCAAACCCCATAATACTTTGCTCCAACCAGCACTTTTCATTTTGAAGCTGGCATGAGGCAGGATGGTTTTGAATAACAACAGCAAATTTAAATACAATCCATGACACTTAGAAATTGAGAAGTGTAAAATTTCAAAAGGTGTTCTTTTCTGTTAAGATAAAACTCTTTGAAAACCTTAAGGGAGATGCTCAACTACTCTGTCCTGTACTCATCTGGAAACCGAAACTACTGAAATCCTTGGCCCTGAAAATGGGGGGAGGGAGATGTAAATTATAAAGACTTACAAGAGATCACAGAGGATTAAACATTTTTCGTTAGTGGACTCAGATAATTTCTAAAGATACATAGGTTTTCTTCTTCTTACTTACAATATGTGTGTCACACCTCCATGCCATAAGGTTTTTCAGAATGCCGGTACATAGATGGCAGCTCTGCATTAGTTGCTCAATATTCTGTATGTACAAAATGAGCTTAAGCTGTCTGAGTTACCTCTTGTCAGGTCCTCAATTATCCTAATTTGGCAGTTCTTTTAACCTCTTTTTATACCACATCTTCTATTTTCCTCTGAGGTGAAAACCTGTGTCTATGCTAGCCCCACCAAGTGATAACCCAGACACCTGGTTTCGTCTTGGGAATTTACAGAGTTTGCACCAATGCTATTCTACCCTGGTGAGACCTCACCTGGAATATTGCATTCAATTTTGCGCTCTCCAGCTCAAGAGGGACAGGGATCTTGAAAGCCCCCAACAGAGGGCAATGAAGCTGATTAGGGGACTGGAGCACTGCCTTGTGTGGAGAGGCTGAGTGACCTGGGGCTTTTTGGTCTGGTGAAGAGAAGATTTAGAGGGGATCTAATCAATGTTTATAAATATATGATGGCTGGATATCAAGAAGGAAGGGACAGTCTCTTCTCAGTTGTGCCCTATGATAGGACAAGGGGTAAAGGGTATAAACTACAGCAGAGGAAGTTCTACCTCAACATGAGGCATAACTTCTTTACTGTAAGGGTCATAGAGCACTGGAGCAGATTCCCCAGATAGGTTGTGAAGCTCCTTCTCTGGAGACTTTCATGACCCATCTGGCTGTGTTCCTGTGTGACCTGCACTAGATTCTATGGTCCTGCCCTGGCAGGGGAGTTGGACTTGGTGATCTATGGAGGTCCCTTCCAAACCCTAACATCCAGCGATCCTGTGATCATCCTGCTTGATTTTCTAGTTGTAGGAATCTGAGTCACTGGATTCTGTCACTGCATGTACTACATCCTTCTGACTTGCTGTTTCAAGATACAAGGCAGTCTATTTCCCTTAATCTTCAGATGTTGCTTCTGTGCTTGGTTAGCCCAGCTGATAGCAGTCTTCTCTTTTATGTAATTATATACAGTCATATATGAAAAAACACATTATTCTTCTCCACTACATCTTTATTCTTCTTCCTCTGCTGTTAAATTTACCTGAAATCTTTTTTCCAAAATAAAGTTTTCACACATCATCTATTCCGATCTTAATGGCTTAGTGATGCCAGAGAGCTTTGTTGCCGTAGTTAAAATGCTGTGGTATGTTTGATTTCTTCATAAAATACTGTTTTCAATTTATCTTTGATGTTTCTTCAGTGATAACACTATGTTGTTGATTTTGTGCTAATTCTCTTTAACCTTCGATTGCAGTCAAGTGAAAGAGTCAACTGCTCACAGTGTCAGATTTCTTTAATAATTACTTCCCCACAATATGATTTTGTTAACTTCAAAAGATGTCTTTTCCGCCTATTTTACTTCTTTAAAAGGTGGAAACACGTTTACATTGGGTTTGCTCCACTGCATAATGAGAAAAATCTGAGTTACAAACCAAAAATATTTCAGGTACCACCTTCCAGTCATCTGCTTAAATAGCTACTAACCTGGTTTGATTTATCTTTCCTAAATTTCTAAATTTTATTTGGGCTTTAGATTTACTTTTTGAGGGGCATAAAAAGATAGAGGACTGGTTTTCATAAATCATAAAATGGCAAGGTTGGAAGGGACCTCAAAGATCATCTAGCTCCAACCCCCTGCCATAGGCAGGGACACTTCCAACTGGTACAGGTCACTCAAGACCTTGTCCAACCTGACCTTGAACACCTCCAGGGAGGGAGCAGCCACAACCTCCCTGGGCAACCTGTTCCAGTGTCTCACCACCCTCACTGGTGGGGATGGTGAGACATATTTCCCCATATTGATGTGCACTGTTGTTCTAAAGTTTGTCTGAAATCTTTTTGGTTGCCATATTTAAGGCACTATAATCCACTACCTGTTATGCAGTGAAGTGGTTGTCTCATTTAAGGAGTCTACCGTTGTGCAGGGAAGCTACTGCTCTAATGACTTTGGGAGTTGAGGCTGCATACAACCTACCAGTGCCCTTCAAAGAAAGGCACCTTGAGCTGGTATGTGTTTAGCAATCCTTTGTTGTATTCAAACTTTTTGAATGTGACAAAATAAACTGTTGTCCTGCTGACGACATTGTAAACCATGGTAGCTGTGATTGTTAAGGCATTTACAACTTAGTGACACATCGAAAGTGAAATCGTTCACTGAACTGAACAGAGAAAATGATAAAAGCATCCCTGAGGCAGCAACATCTGTTAAATGTATATTGTTTTGTCACTGGCAAACTAATGGCCTACATTTAAATATACTCTTTTTTTCTCTTCCTGATTTTCTGTTTATATGTTTGCATCTGAGCATTCTTCTTCAAAACTTTTGGAGTAATGCATATATTAATCACTTCCATTAAGCCCAAAGTGCTAAACTGATTTTGACATTTACAAAGAAATGTGCTTAAATTGCTGATAATCCTAGACAAAGAAAACTGTTCTCAAAGTGCCTGAGAGCCCAGTTAGTTTGGGCTATCTTTCTGAAAGGAGTCCTGGGAGATTTTAGAGTTGTTTTCCTGGTGATTTGGCTTTTTTTGGTGAGTGACCCCAAGAGCATAGGAGAGTAATGACTAGGAGAGTGGGCTGGTTCTGTGGATTTAAGGCAGCCTTTTATACTTTGAACTCAACTGCTGTTTGAATGTACCTGAGAGCAAAACAGATGCTTCTCAGTCATTCCACAGCCTTGCAGTTAGGCTGAGTGAATTGTGCTTGCTTGTAATGATTGATACTGTTTCTGCTGTGATTTCTTTAAACTCAGGTTGCTAGCAGAACATGAACAAGAATGGACACAGTGATCTACAAGGCAATATTTGCTGTTTGATATCACTCCAGTGATGTCCAGCACCTTCTGTACCCTGTTCTAATTATTTTTTTACACAAACATTCTTTATGCACACTAGTTTTGGAGAATTGATGATTCCTCTCAGAGGAACAGGACCACAAAAAATATCCACCCAAATTGTTCATACAGCTTACAATGTGAGAGAATTGCATCTCTTTTAAAACTACCAGTGACTGGGGGGCAATTGTCATGAGCTGAGAATGTTATCCTCAAAATCTGCTTTGTCTTAATTACTGTCTTGCCAGGAGTCATTCTCTCTTTCTCTCTGCTGTAGAAATTCTTAATGTATGTGATCCTGAACCAAAATCTTGGAACAAAACATCTGGCCCAATAACAGTTTTAGTTGACTCCAAGGAGACCTTAAAGCTGCCTTCCAATACCTGAAGTAATTCTACAGGAAGGCTAGAGAGAGACTTTTCCGTAAGGGTTTCTAGCAACAGGACAAGAGGAAATGGTTTTAAGCTGATGGAGGGTGGGTTTAGAATGGATCTTAGGAAGATGTTCTTCAGTACAAGTGTGGTGAGACTCTGCAATAGGTTGCCCAGGGAGCTTGTGGATGCCTCCTTCCTGGGAACATTCAAGGCCAGGCTGGATGAGACCTTGAGCAACTGAGTCTAGTTGAGAAACATCACTGTCCATGGCAGGGAGGTTAAAGTAGATGATCTCTAAGGTTCCTTACAACCAAAGCCATTCTATGATGCTTGATCCATTCTTGGTTCTGCTTCAGATAAGAAATCTTAAAGTCTCTGGAAATGTCTTCCAGCTTGTCGTACTACTACACTTTTGACAGCTTCTTCTATTCCCCCCTATACTTAATTTGCTGTCTATGACCAGTCTTTGAAACATACTTGGCCTTGTTTTTGTTACCAGTTCTAATTTATGTGTTTTCTAAAGCTTCACTTAGCCAGTGAGTCTCTGCAACAAGTCATACACTTCCATCAGCTTCATATCTTAAGGGGAATTAATTTAATAAGAAGAGGACCATTGCTCCCCAACTATTTAATATCCACCTGAAGTCAGTTGCAAAGTCCTTAACATTTACAGATGGGTCTCTGCTCAGCTTTGTTTTTTCAGATGGCATATTAGTTGTTTGGTCTAATGACAGCTATGCTTTTCTGAATTTCTCTTCAGTAACAGCTCAGAAAGAAGCAGAGGCTGATATCAATATGCTGGTAATTCCAGGCTTCTCCTATGAAGTGGGACTCAGCATAGTGCTTTTATCTCTATGGAGGAGAGAATTTCTTTTCTTCATCTTTTATTTGTCAGTTTCTGTTTTCCCATTACAGAGGAAAGCAGTAGTACGAGTCCTCTTTTCCTGCATTTAACAGTGGTCACAAGGGATTTTCACCAGTTTCCTGTCCTTGTGCAGCCTGTTCTCAAAACAGATAGCTGTCTTAAAGGTAGTGTGTTGTAATAGTTTTGGAGTATCACATTTCTCTAGGTGTAGAAAGTTTACCAATACTGTATCTGCGTTTTCATACAAATAAATATCATTGCCATTTGTCTCTCCTGTGTAAGGTCCATCACATTTTGGTTCCTGCTTACTGGAAAACAAATGAACCCAAACCTGCAGAAAAAACAAAAACAATTCTGTAAATACTTTAAAATATTTTAATCTTATGCCTGTATTGTAAAGTGCCTTCAAAACCCCTCTCAGAAAAGACGTCTTGAAATGGTAAAAGTACTGCAAAGTCTAACAGAGATTGTCAGAGGTATGTCAGTTCCTCACACAAAGGAAATTAGGGACTTTCAGTCTGGAAAACTACTAATTGAGAGGCACTAGAACAGAGGTCAATAAAATCGTGAAGAGTACTGAGAAGGTGAATGGAGTCGTTACTGGTCTCTCCTAGGATAACAATTAGGGATGTCAAATGGAATTAGCAAGTGTCAGGCTCAGAAGTTGGTTTTTTCCTTCCTACTGATTATGATATGGAGGAGTTTGGAGTCAAGGGGAAACTGGACAAGTTAATGGAGAAGTATATCACAGGCTACTGGTAACAAAAATACCTCTCTGACAAAATGCAGTTGTTGAAATAAGAAAGAAGTTCTGGGACTCTGCACCTTAAATCCTTCCCTGGGCTTTTGCTGCTGTCCCTTGCTAGTAGTAGAGTACTGAACTTAGATGGACCTGTGATCGGATCTTTGAAGATGTGTCCTATCTTCAAAGTCCCTGAAACGTTACAGGATTGTAGATTGCAGAGAGTGAAAAACACAAGTTCAGAAAGATGATTTTTTTTTTTTTAAATTAACATTTGTTAATGGAGCACTGCTTGAGTTTTTTTCACTTGGTTTCATCATGCCAAAAAGGCATGTTAATTATTTTGTTTTATATGCCTGCTTTCTGTGTCAGAGTGAAGAGCTAAATGACTGTCACTGAAACAGACATGGATGGGTCCTCAGAGCCCAAGATGTTCAGTATTGATAATAAGCATCATGTCAGACTGAGAAAAAGTATATCACATTCTCAGCTACTCATGGCTGACATCCTATTATTTCTGACCAACCTGACAGCTCTGATGCTAAACAGCAAAGGGTCATAGAAAATTAGTGTACTTTCATGGCTCCTTTAGTGCAGCAAACATTAAGTCAGTTCCCAAGAACAGTTCTCTAACTCAACCCTTAATAAATTCAAACTTTATTTTTAGTGATGACCTTTAGTAATGCAAGCCTTGATCCACTGAGATGCCATTCACTTGTGATGCATCTCCAAATCCCTTTTTTATGCATTTTAAATCAACACACGCTTACTCTGAATTTATGCGTGTGGATAGACGGAGAGATGTAATTTAAACACATCTGTTCAAATATGCATTTCAGATCAACTTGGTGCCGGTTCTCATAATATGCCTGAGTTTTTGACGGGTATTATATCCCTAAAGTACACAGCAGATGGTATTTATTAGAGATTGAATGGAAATGAAGTTTAAGGATGTTGAGCTTTTTGTCTTAAATCACTCATTTTTTAATCATAAAACAATGATGATCTGAAGTTAGTTCTGTAAAATGTTTAATTTTTATGGGAAGAGTAGAACACCTTATATTTGAATAAAGTTAATCGAAGCCTTAACTGTTTGTCCTTTTAAGAAAATTAATAATAACAAGTATTATAATGTTTCTTATAAAACATTTGCACTGCATCTACTAAGAGCTCTAGCAACCGTCACTGTAATTGTTTGAAGAGAGTAAAACTGGTTGTACTCTTTCATCCTCAGGCAGTGAGCCATGCTAATTATGAACTACACTTTTTATCTAGGTCACTATTCACCAGTAAGAAGATCAGACCCAGTTCCTTCTTGCACAGAGCCCTCCCTAACTATGCCTTCTCAAGTTCAGTTCTGGAAATCAGGTCTCCTAGCTGCCTTCAGGTGTCATTCAGCCCAGTTTCTAAAAAAGCTCTTTTGGGTGCCAGAGGTAGGCTTGGAAAAGAGCAGTCATGAAAAATAACCCATCGTCACTCTCAGTTAAAGCAAGAGCTTTTAGACTGTGCATCTTGATCACTGCTGCTGTTCTGCAGCCTTCCTAAGGTTACTTGCAGCAAACCCAATAATGACTTCAAAGTCTGAAACCAATACCAGAAACTGCACTTACAAATCAGTCACAAGGCTTTGCAGATCACAGTGCTTGGGTGTAATGTATTCCCTGTGGGAATCACCACTGTGAGCACCCATCAGTGCTCTGTAAAGTATGGAATGTGGAACAGCAGAATGCCCATAGCAACTGTATCTCTCAGGCTAGGCTAACTACCTACTTTCTGCTACCCTTGAAATCTGAAGTGTTTCCCTGTGAACCACCTCCAGGATTTATAGTCTTAACAATTATTATCCCATGTGTGTATCTGCATACACTCTTCTTCAGGGAGATCTGCAAGGATATTCTGAAGTCATGCCCTGGAGGTTTCTCTGTTTGTTTGTCTGGTTGGGTCATTTTTTGACAAAGCCCCAGTGTATAAAAAATGTGGCATTACAATTTCTTTGTCTAGTTTGTTGTGTTTTAGGCATCAGTTTCACAGAGATAGGATCCAAGCGATGAAAACAAATTTTTTTTTAAGTCTTAAAATTATACATTTTACACACATAAACAAAATATTACTTACTTAAACATCTGCTAGTGTTCAGTGTTTCAGCAGATCAGTCAGATGAAACACATGACACAACTTACAAATAAAGCCATTATAGAATTTTACAAGCAGTAGCAACAAAGTTATCTTCACTTTGATGGAGAACTGATTAGTGAGGCAACCTGGAGCTCTGTTATACAGTGATAAAGTACATTTTAAATATTTGAAATAATACAGTTACTTTGCAGTGGGAACACGTACGTGAATAAAAGATGTTAGCAGGTATCCTACCAGAGTGGAATCTCATGCTGTTGAACTTGATAGGAATATGGGCACCATAAACAGACCTAAATTTGCTAAAAGTAATCAAAACATAAGGTCTGAGTAACTAATATTAAAAAAGGCTTAAAAATAATATATACAAATATTTATAACAAAAATAATACCTCCCAAAATATTTAATTTATTGCACTGAGTACTAGCAACTTTCTTTTTTAAAGGGTGAGGCCACAGCTTTCTCTTTTTCTCTTGGCTTGTGATTGTATCTGATGCTACAGGATGTATTTTTTTTCCAATACAGTTTATTACAACTTTAACAGAAGTTCAATCACAACACAGTAAATTCATCTTTGAAATTGGCTCAATCTAATGGATACTTTGATAGAAACAGACATAAGGTCTCTCAGGCTTAAACAAAGCTTGAAGTCAAATATATTAAGAATAACTATAGAAGAGTGAAAATGGATACTACTTTTACATTATTTCTCTTATTGAGGTGTGACTCCCTGGCTGTGCTCTCTCCAATATCCTGTCATCTCTCTGTTCTTTTAGATTCTATTGCAGTCTATGAAATGTCTGTTCTGTCTTGCTATTTATACTTCATGGAATTACAGAACATTAAGAGTTAGAAGGGACCTCAAAAGGTCAACTAGTCCAACCCCCATGCCAGAGCAAAATCACCTAGAGTAGACATATTACATGGATGGTCATCCTTCTATCTATGAGCACCCCCGGTTCCTCTTCCCCAGCACTGCTCTCCAGCAGGTTAGTCCCCAACCTATACTGGTACATGTGGTTGTTCTTTCCCAGCTGCAAGACTCTACACTTGCCCTTGTTCAATTTCATTAAATCTCTAGCACCCTCCCAACTCTCTGACTGGTCTGGGTCTCACTGAATGGCAGCACAGCTTTCAGGTGTGTCAGGCATATATGCCAGTTTGGTGTCATCAGCAAACTTGCTGACAGTGCACTCTGTTCCCTCATCTAGGTCATTGATGAATATATTGAACAGAAGTGGTCCCAGTACTGACCCCTGAAGGACTTCTATATCTACAGGCCTCCAACTAGACTCTGTCCCATTGACCACAGCTCTCTGACTCCTTTCATTCCACCAGTTCCCAATCCACCCCGCTATCCAACCATCCAGACCACATTTCCTCAGTTTAGCTGTGAGTATTCTATGGGACATAATTTACTTAAATTAAGATAAACTACATCCACTGCACTGCCATCATCTATCCACCTGGTTATGTCCTCATAAAAGACTATCAGGTTGGTCGGACATTTCTTCCCCTTTAAAAACCATGTTGACTGCTCCCAGTGACCTGCTTGGCCTTGTGATATGCCTAGAGACAGCACCAAAGATAAGTTGTTCCATGACTTTCCAGGGGTGGATGTGAGGCTACCTGGTCTATTGTTACGCAGGTCCTTCTTCTTCCACTTTCTGAAGACTGCAGTGACATTTACCTTCCTCCAGTCCTCAGGCACCTCTTCTGTTCCCCACAACTTACCAAAGGTGATGGAGAGTGGCCTAGCAATGACTTCCACCTACTTCCTTGGCACCCACAGGTGCATCCCATCGGGCCCCACGGATTTATGGATGTCCATATTGCTTAATTGATCCCTAACCCAGTCTTCATCATCCAAGACAAACTCATCCTTTATCCTGACTTGCTTTGAGGCCTCAGGGGTCTGAAACTTCTGAGGACGGTCTCTAGCAGTTCTTCTATTGCTAAATTTTATAGCGGCATTTTAAATGTCTTTCTTGAGAAGTTGTGGTTGGATCTTCTGTGTTTATCTTATATTTAGCTGCAAAATCTCCTGCTATTTGTCCTGATAAGTTCAATAGCAATGTCTAGAGCAACCAAACACTGGAAAAGGAAATGGCAGCATTAAATAGAATTTCCCATGAGAATTAATGACAGAAGTTCTGTGGTGGAGGTGATAGCACTGCTTGTTTTCTTACATCCATTTGTTAACTATAACTGTTCATGATGTATCGAGCTGCGTTTGGACAAGCAGCGTTACCAAATGATAGTTTATGTCTTGTCGTAAGGCTTGCCCTGTTCTAATTTAAAAGGCTTCAGACATAAATGTTCATGAAATGTCTATTGTTGTTGAACTGAGGTACTTTTCAGTTCCACTCCACGTGTAAATCAGTTGAGCAAATGATAGGAAGGTTTAAAAGAGCTCTTTTTTCTACCACAGAGGTTTTGAACTTGTACATCCTGGACTTCTTTTAAACACATCTGGAAAAGATTGCTAAGAAAAACATTGTCAGTGGATATCCATTTATTAGTCTGCACATCCATTGCATAATTTAGGGTAAAGGATAACCTGAAAAAGATGGGAAACCCCCTGCTTCAGAAATTATGTTCAGGTTTGCTCCCCTAATTCCAGACACTTAAATCAGAAGTATATTGTGCTGTGCTCCAGTCATAATCCAGAGAGAGAAGTTCAGGAGGGTTTCAGATCTGAAGGAGGCTGAATCCCTCCCTGAAAGTGTGGGGACCTGTGCATGGCTTTATTCTCAGGTTAATCTCCGTATAGTCAAGAGAGGAATGGTGTGAAGTTTCATGTTATTACTAACCTTTGAAGGAGGTAGTGCTTCCAGCTGAGCAGTCTGTTTCTCTTGTGCTAGCTCCAGTTCCTGCAACTCCTCAGTGAGCAATTCAAATTTGAGTCAGAAATCCCACAAGACTAGACCTTGCAGAGTAAAAAGAGGGAAGGAATGGGGCTTCTGAACAACTGCCCATGTATGTGGTCATGGGGAAGATACAGACATCACCAATGCAAAATGGCATGTGAGATGCCTGTTAGGTTCTATAAATATGCTTAAGGACCTGCTCTTACATACCTTCAAATTATTTCATCCATTGACTTCATTGCATTTGCAGCTCCCCTAAATGGGCATATACTACAGAAAGGTTCTAAAATGTAAAATAACATATGAGGCTGGAATAACATTTGAGAGAAGACTGGCTTTATTTTTGTAAGAATTCCGCTTCACACACACACCCTTCACACACCCCACACACACCCCCCAAATATTTTCAATGCACATTTAGAATTTAGGAATCAAGAAATTACTAGATCATCACAATTTTTGTTTTGATCGTAGTTACTCTATAGTTCCAGGCAGTTCTTGTACTCTCCTGTAAGAACATAAGTGTGTTTAAATGTTATTCATAAAGGTACTTACTCTAATCCACTGTTTCCTTCTATTGGGAGGGGTGGATGTGGGAGATCTCGGTTAAGAGCGAATTGGTGTCTTTAAGTCACTGCTGGATTTACATGTTAATTGCTGAAAGGGAAGTGGGAAGAATATATGATCATGCAGAAGAATTTCAAGTGGTCACATGAGTATGTGAAGCTGCTCATGAATTTTAGCTCCTTTACATAATTTCTTCCTTGAGCATGGATTTGGTTTTTAATGATTATTGCTAGAGGAAATGTTTTCTGTAACTAAAGCCACATGAAATGATCCATGTAACCTCTGAATCCTAGCAAGTTTCATGGGCTTGCTACTGGTTTTCTCAGACGAAATAGAAGGCTTTTTACCCTTTTATTTTTGGCTTCTTGACACCTTTTTTCCTCTTTTCTAAATCAGATGGCCAAGAATTTTGACTTTCTTTCCTGATTTACCTTTCATCAAGAGTTCTCTCGCTTCCTTCTGTTGGTGAATTGGTGGTAACTCTCTCTTTGATATCTGCTGTATTTCTCTGTTACTGCTAGTCAAAATTCTGTTTTCTTTGACATCAGTAACTGTCCGTGGGCAGAAAAGAACAGGAAACTTGTCACCTCGAGGACACACCTGCACTGCTTTCTAGTTGGTAATATGCAACAGACATACCTGAGTAAACAGCTCCAGGAACTAGTTGTAGTAGCACAGAGCTTATCTCAGACTGATTTATTCTTCTGGACTTGTTTAGACCTTGTTCAGATAGCTGCGAGGAGGCAATTCTTAGGGCTACAGTTGCTCGCACCATGTTCTTTATTTACCCTCAACTTTACTTCCAGGCATCATCCACTTCTTAGGAAGGTGGAACATGTTTGTTTGTTTGTTTGTTTTTCCTCTGACCCAAGAGGCTTAGTTGGTTCTTCTTCAGATAAGGCATAAGATGGTGCATTTCTTCTGTGTCCTTTGAAGCATGTTTTTGCCTCGTTTCTGTGAGGTTTTGTCTATTTCTCTTCTCAGTACTTGTTCACAGTCGTGCCAAGGTGTGCTTGTCCTTACTGCATCACACCCAAATGGACACCTTACTGTAAGGTGAAGCAGTTGCTGCTTTTTGTATGGTCAGAACAGCCTAGGGCAACGATGATGACTGTACTGCTTGTTTGGTTCAGGAAAACAGAGAATGAATCTGTTCAAGAAAGGTGGCAGAGATTTATTTATACAGAGGGAGTTAAAGGAGAGAACATTGAGGAACCCTAATGTTAGACCTGTATTATCTTATACATGGCATTGATTATTCCTCAATTATTCATCTTTTCTGAAATTCCACAGTTTTGTTGTAAAATGTTCCAACTGAGCGTCCACTTGGGACTCTGCTTTTTCTTGGTTTCTAAAGTTAACTGAATGGAGACAATAGTATGTCTTCAGAGAAAAAATCTTGCAAGATTTATGCACACAACCTTCCTTGATGTTTGTCAGGATTATGAAGGTTTGGAATGGCTTGCAAATTTTAATTCATTTTATGCTCAGAAGTATTGAAACAGACTGACCACCTCAGTTAGCTGGGCTATAGGGAGCATCAAGACATGTGCATGTTTGAAGCAACTTCCTGCTTTTAAAAAATACTTCTGTCTTTCCTGAGGACCACTGTGTGTTTGTTCTTGGTTCACTGAACAATGTCTCATGGAGCTTCTCTACTGACCCTAGAAAACATTTGCTGCAATTGAATTTTCAGGCTTACCGTAAGTGCACTTATGTAATAAATGTTACAAAATGCTTGCTGAGGCTGTTTAGCAGTTGTTTTCCTTTGTTTACTTCAGAACAGATAAAACTGCATTTCGTGTTAAAAAGCATTTTAATATTGGCTGATGCACAAGAAATTGGTCTTGTGTAATTTTGCATCATGTTTCATAGCGGGACAATTTTTAAAACATCATCTGAATCTACGCAATAAGGAATTTTGTGCTGCTTTCTTTCAGACTGTCAGAGCAAAGGTCTCTAATTTTCAGCTGTATATGTGGTTTATATTTTTCCACAATTACATCTTTTTTCCTGTCTTTTTTCATTAAGAAATTATGTTTCACATCTGGAAGTAATTGTAGTTATTTTCGTTCATCAGTGGTTTGAGAAAGGCTGAGATCTTGATGTTTGTCAGTAACTGGATTTTATTGAGTGAAATCTCTTGCTTTTCTCCCCTTTCTAAAACTACTTTTTAAGCAATATAATCAACAGTAGTAAAAAAATGCACTGTGCAATGTCATACTGGATTGAACCATAATTAATTGCTATTGCTGAATACACCGTCGTCCTTACTCTCTTTTCATACTCTAGCTTTTTTTCTTTGTGTCTAATAATTCCATACAGGAAGAAATCTAATTACTAAGATAATTAACACCTTATCACCAAATGGAGTTCAGACATTTTTAGAGATTATGAATTTTTAAAATATGTAATTTCCTTTTAACTGAGTGACAACTGGTGTTATGGAGAAAAAGGGCATATTTTATTGTATCTAGCTTGATTGGACCTTATCATTCATGTTGCTATAGAAACCACCAAACCTTTATAAAGGATGGTATTACTGCTACTATTGGTAATAAATGCTTTGACTATTGCCAATAGTGTCATTAAAATGGATAAAATAACTTCATTATAATGGTTTTGTCAAAAGCAATGAATGTTCTGTTCATGTTCTGAGAAATAGCAGCTGACGTTATGTGATATTGGTTTATAAAGTGATGTATGTTTTCTCTCCATAAGCTTACCGTTACTGCGCAAGATACCTGTGATACAAACAAAGTCACAGTGCAGAATGCAGTGCTCCTCTCTTCACTGGGTCCTTAAAGCTGAAAAAAAATTTGTGTTTCAAGCACAGCTTCCTATCTTGCAATTTGTCAGTCTTAAGAAAGCATTGGTAACTGAGGCTGCTTGGTCAACAGCTCTGGGGATTTTTGCGCTTCTCTGTGGTATTCTGCTTCTGCTTCCTACCTACAGTTATTGAACTGTGGATTTACCAAGGAGAGATCTTGCTTGACTAACCTGATAGCCTTCTATGATACCATGACCAAATGGGTAGACAAAGGAAGAGCTGTGGGTCATATACCTTGACTTCAGGAAGGTTTTTGATACTGTCTCCCACAACATCCTCATAGATAGGCTCAGGAGATGCGGTGTAGATGGTTGGTCTGTAAGGTGGTCAAGTGGATAGGACCAATCTCTTTTTGCTGGTCAGCAGCAATAAGGCAAGGAACAACAGCTACAAACTGGAAGACAGAAGGTTTTACCTCAACCTGAGGAGAAACTTCTTTAAAGTGAGGGTGATGGAGCACTGGAACAGGCTGCCCAGAGTAGTTGTGGAGTCTCCTTTTCTGGAGACTTTCAAAACCCGCCTGGATGTGTTCCTGTGTGAACTACCCTAGGGGATCCTGCCTTGGCAGGGAGGTTGGACTTGATGATCTCTGGAGGTCCCTTCCAACCTCTAAAGTTCTGTGATTCTGTAATTAATCAAGTCCTTGAAAACGTTCAGTTTTGTGCAAGTTTTCGTTTGTCACTCAGATACTGTGTTTTAACTTAATCTCGAATGATGGAGTCTGAATTCAAGAACTTAAAAATAAACTGAAATAATTTGTTGGAACTTTTTTTTGGTTAGAATTGTTGTGGTGGTGGTGTTTTTGTTGTTGTTGTTTTTTGGTTGTTGGTTTGTTTGGGTTTTTTTGGTAAGGATTTTTCATAAGGAAAAGGTGAAAGACTATTTTAATAATATAATGTCTAATAAATTCCAGTGCACGTAACTATGTGGGGAAACACATGGGAAAAGGAGGCCAAGACATTTACTTTAATATAAGCTCATTGGCAATAATAAAATAAAGAATTAATTTAATTTAAAAAGAAAGTCACAAAAAATATTGACTACCAGATACTGTTTATATGAAGGCTGCTATGGTGAGTATAAGCTCTGCCTGCTCTAAGATTGCATTTAATCAAATTACTAACTAAGAACCATATTCTCTGCTTCCCCTTTCTTGGGCCTTTTGCTGTCAGATTCCCCTGTTCTAGTAAAGCTCATTGTTGCAGGAAGCTTTTCTTTTAGCTGTTCAAACTCAAGTTCTTCACCCACTGTAGCACAGCATTATTTTTGCTGTGGTAATGTACTGTCTAATAATAAATAATAGTTCTCTTTGGCCATTCAAATTCTTTGTAAATGTCATTTGGCTTACATGCATTTGTAGTTATAGTCTTGACAGGGGAAGGGAAGCCTTCCAGACATTTCTTTAGGGTGGATACAGACTTAGAGAATCCCTTCTTAAGCTCAGGTGTGAGCTTTGCTTGTGGCAGTGGTCTTTGTACCATTCATCCCTAAAAGGATATGTCCCAGCTACTTAAAATCTGTAGAATTATTTGGGTCAAAAGGGACCTCTGGAAATCATCTCATCTATTCCCCCCATTTGAAACAGGGACAGCTTTAAGTCAGATACCACCAATATCTCTATATGGTTCTTACTTTTCCTCATAAATCATATTTTCTCCAGTTCATCATTGTTACTGGTAGCATAGAATCAACCCAGTGTTTTTAGAAGCAGTCTCATCTGTGTCAGTAGGAAGCATAGAGTTCTTTTCAGCACTTTTAGATTTTGCCCCTCTGCAGAAGAGGTTTGGCATTATTCCCACTTCACACAAACAGGCTGAATATAAAACAGTGCTGTGGTTTCAGAGTTTCTCACAGGGCAGTGGTCATCCAGCTGGCTAGTGTCAGGTTTATAAAAGTGAGTTCATATCTCCTGAGTCCCATAGAGTGCTCTGTCAATACTGTGCAGTAATCTCTTGGTTGACAACTAGGACTCATTTTCCTGGGCCACATCATAGAATCACAGAAGGGTTGAGGTTAGAAAGGCTCCCTGGAGGTCATTTTCTCCAAACCCTCACCCTGCTCAAGCAGGGCCACCTAGAAGCAATTGCCCAGGACCATGTCCAGACAGCATTTGAGTATCTCCAAGGAAGGAAACTCCACAACATCCCTGGGCAACATGTGCCCGTGCTCAATCACCCTCAGTAAAAAAGTGTTTCCTGTTGAGGAGCACACCACCTGAGCCCTCATGTGTTTTTGACTACTGCCCCTCTGAACTCTGTAGTCACTTATAATACTGTTCAGGTTTGCCCCCCCAGTATCATTTGTGCCCACATGAGACAACAGCAGGGAATAGTAGTTAGAAGGCCAGATGAACCCTACCACATCCTGGATCCTGGCCCTTGGCAGACAGCAAATATCTCTAGATGTTTGGTCAGGTTGACAGATAGGTGTCTGTGTCCCCCATGGCAGTGTGATGACAATGATTCTCATCTTCTTCCTGGCAGTCTTACATGGTGTAGGGCTTAGGTGGACCAGATGCTTTGCTTGTCAGCACACCTTGCTCCTCTCCCAACTTTCAGGGAGTTTAACCTGTTTTGCAATAGTAAGTCCTTAGGTGGGAATTCTTTTGATGTCAGAAGCCACCATCTTCCATCCTTCCCCTTCTCCAGAGGTTTCACTTCCCTTGGTAGTGGGAGTTCACACCAACTGCTTCTCTACTGCAGATGGGAGCTGAGATTCTTCAAGCTGTTCAGTTGCAGAGAAAATGCTATCTATCTTCCTTTCATCTTCTCTGATGATGCACAGTTCAGCGCCTGTGCCTTTGGAAACTTAGGTATTTTGTTTGCCTTTTAGAACAATCGCAGGCTGATTTTATGGAGTACTGAGTTAGAGATTAACTTGTGACTAAGAGATGTCTTACAGGCTCCGAAGCCAATTTTGTTCAAAATTGCTGGCTTATATGGCATGCCAGTCCCCTCTTTTGGACATCCTGTTCTGCTTTAATAGCAGCATTATAAAACGTGAGATAGTTTACAAATTCTAGTTTTAAATTTTGTGGATTAAGCAATCAGAACTGAAGAAAATTACAAACTCTGCTGATTATCTAGAATTTCACATGAAGGAAGAGTTGATCCAGATGTCTTCACTCTTCTGTTGCAATCCTATACCATATATATGTATATATAATCCAATATTTGCTGCAATAGCTTTCTTCTATTCCATGTGTTCTTGGCTGAGAACCAAGTGCATTTTTCATTACCAAGCAATGGTGTTAAAATCTTAATAATTTTTTTTAGGTGTCTTGTTTCTGTGGATAAAGTCAAAAACTTGTAAGTCTGTGTGCACTAGCTTTTAAGGGAGCAAGACTTTTACATGTCCTTAGTTCAGTGTTTCTCTCTACTTTCTTTACAGAGTGCCTGGAATAACAATTGCTACAGACATCATCTGTGGTTTTCCAGGAGAGACAGATGAAGATTTTCAAGAAACAGTGAAACTTGTAGAACAGTACAGGTTTCCCAGCTTGTTCATTAATCAATTTTACCCACGCCCGGGAACTCCAGCTGCAAAAATGCATCAAGTTCCAGCTGCAGTGGTAAGATCCATTTTCTTGTGCCTCTGTATACAGTGTACAGTCTTAAAAAGCATAAAACACGTGCATGGAAGTGTAGATTTTTTTGCAGAACTTTGCTGCTGTTAAAGGTGGGTTTTTTTCAGTCCAGTAAGTGAAATAATTGTCGAATTGCCTTCACAGCTTAGTCAGATAACCAAACACATTTTCATATATAAATTACTGTTCAGATTGATAGAAAGGGTAAAATAGTGGTTTTGCTAAAGCCAGGTCTTCTTTCCGTCAGTTTGTGGCTGATTGAGTACCAAGAGTTGGTTGATTACACTTTATTTTCCCTTTTCCCCCATTTTAAGACCTTTTTTATTCTAGCAATCTCAAGCTTACTGTGAATAATTATGCTGAGTATTAATATCGGAACAGCAGAAATCTCTGATTTATTTGTCGGATATCAAACTTGCAGGCAACTTCTTCTCAGCACTCTTCTTATACACTGCTTATAAACTCTGCTTCCTTCAACCTGCATGTTAAAGTCTGTTTTCGTTTAAATTGGGACAGATTTACCTCTTCCAACAGGGGCAAAAGAAAACAGGATTGGAGAATTGGAAAGTTTAAATGGCAATTTATGTACTACAATGCTACAGTGGTATAGTGCAAAGCATATAAAATACAAAGAAATCCATAGTCTGGGGTTAACACAGAGGCTCATTAAACCAGAACTTCACAAAAAACTTCCCCCTAGCCAGGCCTCAATTCCCCAGACCTCAAGTGCCTCCCTCCCCCCCCTTCTCCTATACCTCCCTATGCAGTAAAAATTAGCTCTGCCAAGGCCAGGCCAGGCTGCGAGCCTCCTGCATACCAAACCTGAGATAAGGGAGTCTGTGCTGCCAGGAAAAAAAAAAAGGGCAGGAGAAAGGAAGATGCTGACTCTGCAACCAGGTTTTATAGGGATGCAGGATTTATGGGAAGAAATACACTTTCCGGTACACTTCCTGGACACTCTAGCTCCTGGAGGTCTATAACTTCATGGTCTTTCTTAAAGGCACCTAGTCTCAAACAACTACAAAGACCATTGTCAAAACTAGCATTTAATCATTCCATTTTCAGATTTTTTTCTTTATTCTTGAGTAGAGTAACTCTTTGTAACTACCAACATCCCCAACTCAAATTTCCATTAAAAAAAGAGCCTGTGAGTGCCTATTTATTTATACCAAGCGAAACAGAGTCAAACGCTAATAGCGGCAATCACATCTGAAGGCATGGTGTGGGGTTTGGGTTTTGCTGGTTTTTTTAAGTGGACTTTGTAATATTTTGTAATCTGAATCTCAAGACAATAAAGTACACAACGCTGATGACTGTACAGTAATTCAACTTGTTATTATCGTAGTAAATTCCGTTTCCACATCCTTTCAGTGTAAGAATGAAAATCAACTGCCAATGGAAATCCATTTAAATAAAATAAAAATTTCTTTCTGTTTATGTATCCTGGTACACTAACACAAAGTCAAAAATACATGTCAGCACTTGTATCACTTCACTTCTATAGGAGGGCCATAAGATTATCAGGGGGCTAGAGCACCTCTCCTATGAAGACAGACTGAGAGAGTTAGGATCATCCAACCTAAAGAAGGAAAGGCTCCAGGCAGACCGTGTAGCCGCTTTCCAGTATTTGAAGGGGGTGTACAGATAGCAGAGAAGTTGTGAAGGTTTCAAGCCTGGAAACATTCAGAGTTGGGGTGGATGGGGCCTTGAGCAACCTGGACTATTAAGACGTGTGCCTGCCCACGGCAGAGAAGTTGAAACTAAATGATTTTTAAGGTCTCCTCCAACCAAAACAGTTCTGTAATTCTATGACCTGAAAGCTAAGCAAAGCATTTCTACTTACTCTCAGTATGTACCCAAATTTCATAGCGTCATGGGTTGAGTTGAAATCTGCTGCTGTTACTCAAAACCATTCTGCCTCACGTCAGCTTTAGAATGAAAGTGCTGGCTGGAGCAAAGTATTATGTGGCTTGAGGTTCAGATTGTAACATGAGAGGTTTCCTGTGCCAGTTTGTCGGGATCACCATATGCTGTGGAATCACATGACGTCGGGGATCGCTAGGTGGGGGGGGATAGACGATGCGAGGAGGGACGACCAGACACCAATTTGGTGTATCCAAGATCACCCCTTTATTGCAGCAAGTCAGCATGTACTTGTACAGGATAGACTACCTGGTCGCACACTATGCTGGTTACAGGCAGCTCTTCATGAGCTGTTCACACACTGATAAGGACCAATATGGTCACCGTCAGGCACCCTGTTTTGCTATGCTACAGCCTTGTTTAACATAACTACCTTCTACATAGCTACTTTCTTATCTTGAATGACTCATAGCAGGAGGAACAGTTGCACTAGCAACTCTCTTGTTAGTAGGATGCAACACTGGTTGCTGGTTTCAGGTTCCAGGTTTGGGTGTTTCTTTCTTGTGCGGGAATGGTGGGGATGACAGGGAGGGATGTGGGGGTAGCTCACTGGCTCGAGGTTTGGTTCATTGACTTCTGCTACTGTTTTCTGCATTTTACTATACTTTTTCTGCAGTAGGCTAAGGTGCATTGTATTGTCTTGTTTATATTAAACTTTTTTTTTAATCTCAACTCTTTATGCCAAGCTGGAGTTGCTTTTTTTCCTTTCTTTTGTGTATTACTTTTCCTCACCTCTGTCTTGAAGCAAAACAGGCTGTATAACCCGTTACACACAGAGAATGTGTCAGCTGCCGAAGGCATAAAATGATTTCTTCAGTTCATTGTTTAGAGAAGTACAGCTTGAGCAATGACTGCTCATGTCTTGTAGGCTATCTCATGATGGGACATTCTGAGTTTTTTCTGACTTAAGTAACTGCTGTTGAAATAGCCTACTTAGTGTAACCAGCTCACATAGTTGAAATATTTTTATTAGTTTCAAATGCTTTTCACAACCCTTTGTAAATTAAAAAATCATAGAGATGCAATTTTTGGAAGCTGGGAAGCTTAGAAACCATGTTTCTGTTTTGCATTCTTTCATCCACACATTTTTAAGCACAACATTTTCACAGGAGGTGCCAGTAGCTTAGGTTAATTTACCCTCTTCTGTTTAACTGAGTGCCTTATGCAGACAATGTGATGAACTGAATTATTAAAAGAACATTAGCTGTTCTGTGGTTAGGAGTGTTACTTGGAAAACGATGATGTCATTTTAACCCAGTTTTAGATTCTTCCTTACTTGTTGCACTAGTACTTACTGGTTTCAGTCAATTCAATTAGAACCTCCAAAGAAGCTGAGGCCATCTAATCCAGTGCTGTTGAAAATTTGTGATTAATAAGAGTTTGAATCTCTTTTTTTTTTCCCACTCTCCCTGTAGTCCTTCTAAAATCCTGTGTTATGAGATCAGTTGTTCTTTTTTCTTGTTGTAGAAATAGAGAGTAACTTGTCAAACAGAGCAAGAAGAGGTCGTTCTTGTCTGTTATGTTTTGTATTCACCTTACTCCCAGACAGATGATGATGTTTTTTCCTGCATTACCATGAATGTACAGGCAGATTATTTCTCATTCCTTGCCTAGAATAACTTGCGTATTTGAGTAGGGAGGTGATTGTCCCCTTGTACTCAGTTTTGGTGAGGCCACACACCTAGCATTGTGTTCAGTTTTGGGCACCTCAATAGAAGAGGGATGTTGAGGTACTGGAGCAAGTGCAGAGGAGGGTAACCAAGCTGGTGAAGGGGCTGGAGAATAAATCTTATGAAGAGTCACTGAGAGAGCTGGGACTGTTTAGTTTGAAGAAGAGGAGGCTGTGGGGAGTCCTTATTGCTACCTACACCTACCTGAAAGGATGTTGTGGGGAGCTTGGTGCTGGTCTCTTCTCACAGGTTGTTAGTGATAGAACAAGAGGGAATGGCCTCAAGCTGTGACTGGTAGGTTTAGACTAGATATTAGGAAAAATGTTTTCACAGAAAATGGTCAGGCATTAGAATGGGCTGTCCAAGGAGGTGGGGAAGTCACAAACCCTGGGTGTGTTTAAAAGGCATTTGAATGTGGTGCCTGGGGATATGGTTTAGGGTGCACCTTGTAGAGTAGGGATATTGATTGGACTTGATGATCCTGAGTATCTTTTCCAACCTGAGTGTTTCTGTGATTCTGTAATATCTTTCTCTGACTGGAGAGAAAATTAGCATGTTACTGTCCACATTATGTACCCTTACCCCTTCATCTATTGATAAGATATTATTTGTGTCATTTTACTGACTGTTTTATTGCATTTGCATAGCAAAAGAAGTAATACATAAAATGACAGACAACCATTATGTGCAAGCATCTGAGTGCACATGTGCTATATTGTATTGCCAGACTGAATTTGAGAGTTAGTGCTTTTGCAGGATGTCTATGACTGCACTGGATCTGTTGGTAGGATTTCCTTCTCTGAAAAGAATTCTGGCTATATTATTTAACTACAGATGCTGAACCAGTGAACAAGTCATTTAGCAGTTGTTGGGTTTTTTTAGTAAAGACTGGATGTATTTGCTATGCTACCTCAGCTTTGCAGTGCTTCTGCAATGGACAGATTGCTATTTGCAAACTGCTCCAGTTCAGTGAGGTCCAGTTCTCTTAACTCTGGTTCAAGACAGACTCAGTGATTCTGCAAAATACCACCACAACTGCAACACCTGTATTTGCCTTGTCAGTTCCTTTTAGGTTAGCCTGGTTTTTTTTAAAGACCTTATGACTTTTAGAAATAGACTGTAGTGTATTAAGTGTAGTTACATTTACTGCATTCAAATTTTTAATGAATAGTTTTGATGGAAGTTGTAAATATAATTGCCTTTTTGGAGAAAACCCCCATTTAAGTTTCTCTTAATAGAAAAAGAATCACTAGATCAACCTGGAATCTTCCCTTTACATAGATAATTTATCTTTGAAAGCCTTATAGGCGCTGATATTTTTCTAAAAGGGCAGATGACACTAATCCAGATGGACATTTCTGCCACCATAAATTCATAAAAGACAGTTAGGGCTGCAGGCCTTTCTCATTTCTCCTGGAAAAAAAAAGTCCATGGAGAATCAGATGTCTGTGTAAATGGTCTCATCATTTCATAACCATCAGTTAGATTATGCTTAACAGAAATGTTGTCTCCAGTGTAGAGAAAAGTTAAAGCACAGTTAAGCAAAACTGGACATGACTTTTGTTTTTTGTTGTTTTTTTTTAAAGAAGCAACTGCAATGACTCTGAGTTATCTACATGAAAAACAATTCAAGATGTTGTTCAGAATTTAAATGCTTCCCCCCAAAAAATCTGATTTTCTTGACTTTCACCCTAATTTTATGTACCAATTTTGTGCTTGTTATTTCCAATAGGCGGTCCATAGAAAATTCTCACTCTAAAGTGTGTTAAATATGAAATGCTATTTTAGGTTTGTTAGTGTTTATTATTGTTGTTGGCTATTATTAATAGCAATAACAATAATCTGAATTTCTCAGTTCCCATATTGAATTCAATCTTTATCGTACTGAAACTTGCATAACTGAAATTACAGATTCTAGTCTATTTTAAAGCAATGTAAGAGAACTTGATTTAGACACATCTGTTAGGGATTTTATCTTTAGCTGCATTGCAAAGGATCAGAATGCTTTAATTCCAAGTGTAAAAATTTACTCTTTCTAAAATTCAGGATCACTTTGTGTTCTTGATAATTTTAATTTCCATTAAATTTATATTGTCAAGGTAACTATTCCTTGTCTGGGGACTTGAGAGATTTCTCTCTCCACCCTTTGAGATTTGGTCCATCACAAATGCTTGAAAGCATTAGGGGACATCATCGTTTTAGGTTCAGTTTTATTTCCATCACATGGAAACAAGAGAAAATAACCACTTCAAAAATAAGGATTGTAGTAAGGTACAACTAGGTTCATCTCTGCTGAGAATAGAAGATAGCAAGTGTTTTAAGAGCATCAATGTGGCAGCAGTTTCTTGACTACACTGCCCTCAACTGCAGTGTGGATTCCAACCTTTATGTATTTTCAATAGTGTTAGCAATTCCACTTTCAGTTAGTGGTGTCATTAGATGTTTTTTGTTCATGTAAAAAATTGGGATGTCTAGATAAAAGATTATATATTCACTTCCTCTTACAACCTCTTTCCTTCTCTATATATCATCAAATAATTACCTCGCTCCCAGCTAGAAAATTTTATCTCTGTCAATTACTGAACCTTTCCTTTAATTCCTCTGAAGAGTCCTAAAGTTTTTCTCTTTGTATTAGTTGTATTAAGAACTGTGCACTCCATACAAAAGTGAATTACCAAGTTATAAACTTCATAACTGAACTACTATTTGATTTCTATAATGATTTGCTTCAGAAATGTACAGGTACAGGATATTTTCTCTTAGGTGTATAGCAGTTAGTTATTAACGCCTTTCAGTACATGAAGGTTATGGTGGATGTGCCATGTCTGTGGTGGACCTTATCTCACATCCAAAAGCACCTACCTGTGTCTCTCAAAGCTCAACTTTCAGCAACCTTCATCCCAAGAAGTACTTGCTGTAGGCTAGCAGTTGCTTTTGGTTCAAGGATGGCCAGACCTATATTCTGTTTCTTCACTACAGGAATGTACCATGTTTATCCAACTGTATTGCAGACGATTTACTCCTCTGTCATCCATCCACCCTCAAATATTGTGTCCAGGCAAGCCTCCTGCTGAATCTAAAACCTAAGCAATCTGTATACCGGACTTGTTACCTGTTAAATGTACCTATCACTGGTAGGAAATAAAAATCTGCCCTCAGCCATTGTTACCTCCCCACCCCCCAGCCATTTAATCAAACCGTCACTTAGACCTGTCCCTATATTTACCAGCTGTCAGAGCTGTACGTAATGCACTAAGCGGTTTGGGATTTTTTTTCCTGTAAGGGCAGCATAATGTCATGTGCAGCTTTCTTGGTGTTTTCTGCTGGACAAGTTATACTTGATCATTTCTGTGGGAGCAAACCATCTTGTATTTTATGCTTTTATCTTATTTTACTTAGACTGCTTTGCTTTTGCTGCCCTCTAAACTATCTCCGAGAATTCCCTGACTCCTTTTCATGACTGAGTGGCTGCAAACCCCCCATACCTTTGTTCTCCAATTAAAATTTGGCAAGACGCTACATATAGGTATTCTTAAGTACCAGTAGAAACAGTATGATGTTTATCCATCCTTTGTTGGATGGATATAGGTTTTGCAGTTCTGAATCTCCATGCAGAAACAGCTGAGTCTTCTGTGTAGCTTGTGTGTGCTTTTACCTATTCAGAATAAATAGTTGTCTATGTGTGACCAAACTATCCCTGTCTGATTGAGAAATAGCCACGTTCTTGTGGCAGTATTAGCTGATCTCTCCTTCAGCACTTTTTAACCCCAAGCAGCAGGACAGCAACTGGAATAGCATTGCTTATGCAAAGGACGCTTCTTGACTCTAAAGGAAAAGAGGGCAGAGCTGAACCTTGCAGTTGTACCATCAAAGAAAAGAGTGGTAAGCTTCCCCGTTGAGCAGACAGTAAGGAAAGGTGACAACTGAGGACTACTTCTGCCTTGGAGCATGTGCTTCAGGCTTTACTGGGTAGTGGTGTGACACAACGTGCCTACAGAAGCCAGGGTTAGAGTTAAGGCAGGTAAAAAATTCACCTGCTGTCAAGGATGGATTTAGAAATAACTTTATAGAGTTTTGTGTATTCCGTGTTCTGTGGGAGAACCAATTGCACTTTAAGCACTTTCTAGTAGAAATGTGTAACTTTGGATGGTGTTTGATAAGTTAATGTGATTTAAATGTGCAGAAAGGAAGAGATCATGTCCCTTGTTTCTAATAGAGGCATAGCAGAATCAGTAATACTTCTTACCTTAGCTTAATTGTAGCCAATCCAAAGATCATTCAGTAGGAATATGTAGGGATAGTCTTCTAAAATTAAAAAAAGAGAGCTAGGGAAGTCAGAAAGTGGGAGAAAACAAAAAGGAAAACAAGTAGGAGAAGGAGCAATGCCGCTTTCTTCATCAGTACTGCTACTCTGATCTGCCATCACTGCCTTTGAGCTCTCTTGCTAAGTGGTTTGACTAAGTGTCATTACATGCCGCAGGAACTAGATGCAGCTGTGATAACTGCTTCTGGTGTATCAATAATGCTTGGCCCCGGCCATCCCCTCCAACATATTCAATAATGCATGGTGGCACATGCAGGATGTACTTTATGTATAAGAACAGCCAAGACTGATTAAAGTCTGAGTTTGACTGCTGCCACTGTACTACACTTTTGTTTTTTCAGTAGTACACTTCTATTTACTGCTTGCAGCTCTGCCAGAATAAAGACCTGAGTGAAGATTTTTTATGGCAAATTTGAGACTAAAGAGTTAGAAACGTGAAGGCTGGAGGGCAAGACAGACCATGAAGGAAAAGTCAGTGCATAATCCTTCATATTTGTTTCTGAACAATTGAAGTATTCCGAGTTAACATTTTCAAGCAAGTTTTGTACTTTCTCAGTAGTAATTATACTTACACCACAATTCCATGTCTTTTTTTATGAGAACAGCATGTGAGGTACTGCAGAAAGCCTTACAAAGCATCAAGATAGCTATGATTTCTCTTCTCTACAAACCCAGTTAGTCTCTGATGGGATTCATTTTGGTTGATGCAGCCGTCGGCTAGTGACAAATCAGGGTTGAGTCTTTGTCTTACTATCTGGATCCTTAGGAGTAGTTTTGCATATTTTTCTCCCTATTTTTTTCTAGAAATACATGAACTGACTGACCTGTGAAAGCAGAAAACCCGAATCCTCCTTTTTTTCCTTTGTTTTAAAGGTAGTCAAAACAGCTGACTGTTTTCATGCTATACCTTTAAATCTACCTCAGTGTTCACCATTTGGTGGGTGTGCAGACAGAACTGCAAGTCTGTCTGATGCGTTCAAAGGAAGGTGGATGGGGATGGTGGTGGTGGTTTTGTGGTTAGATAAACCTACTAAACAGAGGTTTACAAAAGTTTAAAGACAGTTTTATTTTAGAGCTAGAGTCAACTCTGTTGCAAACCACTTTAAGTTATTTAACCAGATGCTGAAATGTAAATCTGGTTTTGTTGTTGTGGGAGACAGTTGAACTAGCAGGTTTTAAAATAGGTTGTACTCTTTTGGAAAGCTATAAATGGTCTGCCTCTGGAACTGCTGAGAATTCACTTCATAGCTGAATCTGGGAAATGAGTTAAATTGCACAGTCACAACTGGGCTGTGCAGAATCAGACCCCTGAGAAAGGACAAAAATATTTTGACTCAAGCCCGGAGCTGTGGTTCTTTAATCTTGCGCTGGTGTACTTCAGGCATCTTGTCTTATGCTTTCAAGGAGCATGACTGTCTTGCTGGAAGAAACCAAGTCAAAGTTCAAACTCAATTGATAGTACACTTGGGAAACCAAGTTGAGGTTCTCCTTTTATAATTCTGTGTTGGTTCTACAGAAGAAACAGATTGGAATGAAAACTGCCAACAGCTTCCTCATAAACTTTATACAAATTGAATACGAAAATTCAAGCATCTTGAAGTAACTTTACAGCTTTGAATTCAAGCTAAACCATGTCGTTAAGAAAAAGAATTAATGGAGACTGGAAATATTTAACTGTGTTAAATATGCAAGTGGAGGAAAAGGGAGAGTTCTTTCTGAACTTGACTCTCAAGCCAGAAATAGTTACAGAATATGCAAGGATTCTGAAGACCTCACTAGAATCATTGTTTTGTGAGTTGCTAATTGTAGCAAAGTGCAGTCCTGTAAGATCTGTAGTTGCCATGAGCACTTACTACCTATCCTCCTTTCCCTGTAAGTCTGTCTGGAAACCCTGATGGAGTTCTGAGATTTTAGTTGCAAGAAAACTGAGATAGTATCAGGTGTTTTGTGTTTCACATACTCCTGCACTGAATAGAAGGGAAGGAAGGTACTCTGCAGAAAAGGTGGAATAGTTTTCAATTTTAAGAGAGAAAATATTTTTTATCTCCACTATAAATACACACGTGATCAGCATGTCAGATGAATTTCTCCTTTCACTGCTTATGAGTTTAGTGAAAGGAGTTTAGTGGTGTCATGGACCTTTCTTCTTTCTGGTAGGCTTTTATGGTTTAATATCCATTGCAGTCGCTTATAAAAATGCAGAAGAGTGTACCCTTCTGTATTTCCTACCTAAACATAGTTCCTTAAAGTTTTTCAAGGCTATAATATTGCTTGAGTTGAGAAAAAATAGCATCAGGATAAACTAACTTTTCTTATATTTGAGTCGCAGAAACATTCAGGTTGCAAAAGACCCTGAGGATCACCAAGTCCAACTGATAATCTTGCTCTCTAAGGTGCACCCTAAACCATATCCCCAAGCACCACATCCAGATGACTTTTAAACACATCCAAGATTTGTGTCTCCACCACCTCCCTGGGCAATCCATTCCAATACCTGACCACTGTTCCTGTGAAAAAAATTTTCCTAATATCTAGTCTAAACCTAACAGTGACAGTTTAAGGCCATTCTCTCTTGTTCTATCACTAATTACTTGTGAGAAGAGACCAGCACCAAACTCTCCACAATGTCATTTCAGGTAGCTGTAGACAGTGCTGAGGTCTCCCCTCAGCAGCATCCTCTTTTTACAAACTACAAACTATATGAGTATGCAACTACAAGGAGTATATTGGAAACCTGCACCTTGTGGTTTCTGTCTTGGTAAGACAGATGTCATGAGGACAGTAAAAGAGGATAATTGTTAATCTTTTTCCTTTACCAGTCATTATGAATTATGTGCTCTGATCTAAGGCTTTAAGTTAGAATGTTACAGGAAGTCTAAGGACTGTTTTGTAAATTCCCTCTTTCATGATCAGGAATTGAAGTGAGGCAGAGAGAAACAAAAAAAATCTTCAAACACCTTTTATTCATGAAGATGTTGTTATTAGTAGAATCAAGCCATTGTTGTTAAAAGCAGGTAACTGTTTGCACAACACATTCATGTAGTTCCTGGCATTCACTTGCATGCTCACCTGTCATTGTGGGTAGAGCAGCAGCTAGGAGGCTAGTCCCAGGTATGTGCTTAACAGGTCAACCTGGGGCTTCAAGGTGGATGCCCCAAAAGTCCCTCACAGGGATCTTTGTTCCTTTAAGATGTAAATATCATCCTGCAGTCTTCATCTACATATAGAAGTCCTCTTGGATATGGTGTGAGTCTCTTTGTCTTTTGTTGATCGTAATGGCCTTGGGCAGATTGAACAGACCATTGTCCTGAGTATGTGAAGTTACTGCAGGTTGTATGATTCAGTATCAGTACTAGTTTTCAGAGCTTACTGATCCCTGGAAAATTTCCATATGCTACATTTTCAGCAGGTAACATTACTGGTTTTGGCCTGTTTTCTGTTACAACTCTATTGAAATCCATCCATGGCTAAAGAACCCATTCACAGAAGCTCGTAGAGAAAGGGCCTCTATAGCAACTAGGTGTGACATTTATGTATTATTTGCCCTTCTGTCCTCTTCACTGACTCATAATGAAGTGGAATAGCTATGGAAGAAGTTTTAACTGTGTCTTTTTGTAACTTTTACTTGAATTACAGTTGGGTAGCTTATATAACAGTGGAATTTTTTCTCATTTTTTTCATTCAGAATTTTAGTACACTTTATGAACCAGTCTGCTCAGAGCTGGAAATGGTGTTAGCAGTTGCAGGCATAAGGTGATATTGCCCGTAACTTAATCCCTGAAATGTGATGTATGCAGCAGAACAGAAAAAAATCTATCTATTTTGAACAAAAACCCTCCTGGCTTTGGCAATTCCAGTTTCTCTCAAACGAGAACACGGTTTGGATTTAAAAAATTGTGACTTAATGATCTGTGACTTAACACAGGTAGCAAAATAAGAACCTATGATTTGTGACTTAACATAGATAGCAAATTAAGAACCTATCCGTGTCAGATATTAATTATGTTACTGAAATAGTTTAAGCTTTACTACTTCACTGTCTTTAATGCCTGGCATAAATAGGCTCTGGTTGAGTATATTCGTTTTGTGGCTGTTATTTTAGACTCTAGGAACAAAATTTGCCAGTGCTGTACATCTGTGGGTTTATTTTTTTAAACTCACAGTTTCTGTTTAAATTACCAAAGAATATTACAGAATATCAGGGGCTGGAAGGGACCTTGAAAGATCATCCAGCCCAACCCCCTGCTAGAGCAGGATTACCTATACCAGATCACACAGGAACAGACCCAGGTGGGTTTTGAATATCTCCATGGAGGGAGACTCCACAACGCCCAATGTTCTGTTCCCCTCACAGGGAAAACATTCCTCATCGTGTTTCCATGAAACTCCCTGTGCCTCAACTTACACTCATTGCCCCTTGATGATGTCCTGTCATTGGGCATCACTGAGCAGAGCCTGGCTCCATCCTACTGGCACTCACCCTTTACATATTTATAAACATTAATGAAGTCACCTCTCAGTCTCCTCTTCTCCAAGCTAAAGAACCCCAGCTCCCTCAGTCTCTCTTCATAAGGAAGATGTGCCACTCCCTTAATCAGTTTTCTGGCTCTGCATTGAACTCTTTCAAGCAGTTGCCTGAGGTCCTTCTTGAACCAATAGGCCCAGAACTGGACAGAATATTCCAGACGCGGCCTCCAGCAGGGTAGAGCAGAGGGGGAGGAGAACGTCTCTCGGCCTACTAACCGCACCCTTTCTAATGCACCCCAGAATGGCATGGGTCTTCTTGGGTGCAAGAGCATGTTGCTGGCTCATGGTCAAGTTATTTTAATGTACATTTGATTTAATTAATTTCTTTGCATCATGGAGCTCACTAAGCTTGTCTGTCATTTGCAAATCATGTGACATTTCTGATGGTCCATAAAACATGCTTTGGAAGAAAAGGACACTAAAATATCCCGAGCTCAGTCCCTGGTGACCCTTTCCTGAACTTCATCCATCTTTGATAATCCAGGTACACTCCAAACCATCACAGCCAATCAGGTCATTGAGTGCTTTGGAACTCTTCTGCCATTCTCATTGCTGCACTTCTCCAGTGACTGGGCTAAAAATTGACATGGAACTTGGAATTGCTGAAAAACTGTAAATAGAGTGGAGGACTGAATAACAGATTATGGTAAAGCGAGGGGAATTTGTGTGTGTCTAATGAATTTGTCTGTTGTGGCTACACAAGTGGTATCTCCCACACAGCAAGCACTTGAGCGCTGTTTATCACTCACTGTTTGTACACATTGTACCTTCTGAAGCACTTCTCTGCTGTTTTTGTTGTTTCTGGGATGCTGCAAAACCTGGTACTTCCAAGGCTGCTGCAGTGCAATAGAGCACACAGATATATCAGCAGATTAAGAAAAGGGAAAAGTGCACTGCAGGCAGACAAGCCATTAGGGTATATATATAGAGGCCCATTATATATATATATATATATATATATGAAAATTGAATTTCATTACTAAAACATACATTGCAGTTCATACTGGTTTATATTATTGCATAACTGGGTGCAATAACTATATATATTCAAACTTACTCTGTCCTTTCTAACCAATCATTTTATTTCTGATTTGGTATCTGTCTTAATTTGGAATATGACTGATACCCAGACCAAGTTTCTGGTGCATACATTTGTTCTACAAAATCTTTTTGCGCTAAACAGTCTTCCTCATCAGTTACAATGGCATCATTAGAAAATACCTGCCTCAGTTTATGAAATTTGTGTAAGAATTTCAGACATTAAAATCTGTCAGAAGTGAGACAGTATTTACAAACAATATAAGGACCCTCAAGATGAATGAGTGTTGAAGGCCTTTTCTGAAATGAAGGATGTGTTTGTGAAAGTCTTAAGAATATTTTTTTCATAATCTGTTCTTTGCTATGGGTGAGATTTTGTTATAGGATCATAGAATGGTAAGGTTGGAAGGGACCTCAAGGATCATCTAGTTCCAACCCCCTGCCATAGGCAGGGACACCTCCCACTAGTACAGCTCACTCAAGGCCTCATCCAATCTGGCCTTGAACACATCCAGGGAGGGAGCAGCCACAACCTCCCTGGGCAACCTGTGCCAGTGCCTCACCACCCTCACTGTAAAGAACTTCCTCCTAACATCCAGTCTAAATCTCCCCTCTACCAGTTTAAACCCATTGCCCCTTGTCCTGTCATTGCAAGACCTTGTCAATAGTCCCTCCCCAGCCTTCCTGTAGGCCCCCTTCAGATACTGGAAGGCTACTATCAGGTCCCTTTGAAGCCTTTTCTTCTCCAGGCTGCAGAACTCCAACTCTCAGCCTGTCCTCATAGGAGAGCTGCTCCAGCCCTCTGATCATCTTCGTGGCCTCCTCTGGACCTGCTCCAACACTTCCATGTCCTTCCTGTGCTGAGGGTTCTAGAACTGCACACAGTACTCCAGGTGGGGTCTGACAAGAGCGGAGTAAAGTGGCAGAATCACCTCCCTTGCCCTGATGCCCACACTGCTCTTGATGCAGCCTAGGACTGGGTTGGCTGTCTGGGCTGCATGTGCACACTGCAGGCTCATGTTGAGCTTTTCATCAACCCAGACTCCAAGGTCCTTTTCCTCAGGGCTACTCTCCAACCATTCACCACCCAGCCTGTATTTGTGCTTGGGATTGTGCCTGCTTATGAAGGATGACCGGAATAACAAACATTAGTGCTAAACTAATTTCAAGTACTCAAAATACCAGAGGGAATAGAATTTGTAAAATATGTAGGTTTGAAGACTCTCTATGAGATAGCTGCATTTATATGGGAGGTTAAGAAGGGAGACATTGCAATGTCTGTGACTTAATTGAAGATGGACCCTTCAAGAAATTGTTTTTAAATAGGTTGAGAGGTGATGTTACGAAGACCCGATGCTGGTTTTGTATTTTCCCATAAATAAGTATCTCTACTTAAAATATAAAACAGTCTAAACTGGACTGTTTATGTTACCCTAATCCTCAAGGCAGGATCACTGCAATGCTTGTCACAATTTTTGAGATTATTGCTGTTAGTAAAGATGTGCAAAGCTTTGTACATTTTCCTTTTTTTAGACAAAAAAAAAAAAACCCAAGTATACAAAAGACCAAAAAGTATATAAAATGTGACCTACAAATGTGAAGTTTTATTGTTAACTGGAGTTGGAAAAAATGTCCACCAGCCTGGAGCACTGAGGAAAACTGCTGAATGTAGCACTTTGTACTCCAAGTGACTTTTTCAATGTATGGATCAAAAGTGATTAAAAAGTAATTTCTTGATCCGAGCTAAATAATGCAACACATATGTGCTGATAGTTACAGTAGAAGCAGTGAGTCTATTTCAACATAATAGTTCAAATAGGTCAGATCAGAAGGCTTAGCTAATCCCCACATGATTTTGTATGCTTCATTATAGATGTGATCAGAAAGACAGGAATAATATCAGTAGAGGCGAGCTAGCTATAGAAAGTAGAAAACTAGTTAGGCCTGTATTGTCACTTCTGCCCTTTCAGACCTTACAGGGCACAAACACAAGAGCCTGATGAACACCAGTTACGATTTTATCAAGAAATCTGGCTGGGGCACAGCATTTTTTTTCTGGGATCATTTCTAAGAAGGTGATACACTGAATAACTCAAGGTCAAAGAGATGGTTCACTGGTTTCTGATCACTGTTTTTTGTTGGTTTTTTTTTCCCCCTTCCCAAATTATCCTGCAGAACAAAAAAGCAATCTGTAAGCTTTGATAATGTGGCAGTTTCAGTGACTTGGCTCATGTCTGTATTGTGGTTATAGGTACATAAATTTAAGGCTGTATGGATTGACTGTCCAAGCAAGGGGTTTAAATGTATCTTGAGTTGGAGTGGTTGCTACATCTCTCTCTGGTGTTCTGCCAAGTTACTCTTTGGAGATTAAAGTTAGGCTAGCTGATGTCTTTACATAGGGTGCTCCCAACTCCATTTTGTTCTATAAAATTTAAAGTTTAGAACTACCCAAGGCCTTTGTAGCACCACAGATGTAATATGGAGAAAAAGACAGACACAACTTTGTTATTGCTTAGAAAATACATGTTACTGAAGACAGAGAATGCCATAACACAAAATGTGTTAGACGAGCTGCTTCAGAAACAAAAGCTCCGATCTTATGGGTTTTGCTCATGTGTTCTGATGGAGCCTTTGTGCTTCTGATAATACTGGGGAAGAAAACTGTGAAAATAGTGGCAAAGCTGCTTCATTCTTCTCCTGAAGTCTATCAAACTTGTATGTAAATTCTCCCTTGGATCACAAAACTTAATGTAGTTTAAATTCTATATGATGTAATCCATTAAATACTACATAAGCAGGTAATGTGATTTTCCCGTGTTTGAAAGAGAAGCAGTGTTGCTGTTGCTTGTTAGCACGGTGGAGTGTGTGAAATGCATTATAAACTCTATATTAAATAAGGTTCCTGCAGCAGAAGAAAACTGTGGTTTAATTCTGATCAACAGCATGTGAAAGATAAATTGGGGAGAGTATGTTAGGTGAGGGAGGAGAACTGAAATAGATTCATTGGGTTACCTTGACAAATGTTGCTATTAACTGTGATCATGAAGGAAAAGAAGGGTGTTTGGAAAGAAACAGGTATGTGTTCCTGTTCCTGAAGGCAGCTGGAGAGATTTTAAATGACAGAAGCAGGAAAACTAAAGCAAGAGAGCCTTCCTGGCAATATATTGAGGCTTACACCTTCAACGGAACTGGTTGAATCTGTAATGGTATTAGAAATGGAATTATTAAGAACCTTGAGGGTGAAAATAGACTATTTATAATGGGAAGTGAAGTCTAAAGGAGACCAGTGATACCTTCATATTGGGGAGTAATTTGTGTCCTTTTTATTTCTAGATGAAAAACAGAATATTCCATTCAAGCTGCTTCTAGCTAATCTTTAATAAAAATAGCTTGGTGGTATTGTAATTCTCCTTCACATTAAAGATCATAGAGCAATACCATGCTTGAAAGGAAGACACACACATTTTAGGCTTTATTAATATAATCTGAAAGGCAGGTAATTATCACTTGAGTATGAAAAGCGCATCGCTAGAGAAGTGTAATATACATGTGTGAACCTACACAGTTTAGTATTTGGTATAGTTACTTCTCAAGCATTTTCTGTTTATAAAAAATATATTGTGAAGATACCTTTGCCCTGTTTGCACACCATTGCTTGCAAAAAGAATAGGTATTTTAAGTCCAGCTTTATTTTTTTGGAAGCAGTCATCACAAAATTCTGTGCTGATTAATTTGTGCAGATAATATTTTAAACTTTTTTGAGATGCTCATCTGTATTTTGTTTAGTTGTGGTTGTTTGGTTGTTTTGGGTTTGTTTGGTTTTTTTTTACATTCTACTTATTTTTCTTTAAGTGATGTTTCCTGATCAATAGTAGGATAATAATCCACTGTATAAGTCCACTTAAAGCATTAGAAGTGATCACTAGTTCTTGGCTTTATTGGTTTATCATTCCAGATGTGTGCTAAAAGGATCCTTTATTGCTACTATACTTTAAGGATACAATAAGACAGGGGGATTGAAAATATTTTTATATTGCTTAAAAGAGTACTTGAAAGGGATGTTAGACTAAGCCAGACAAAGAGAAACAGGAGTATGAAGCTGCATTAAAGGGAAGAAATTCTCGGGAAATGTATGTAGATAGGCAGTTTGGGGACTGAAACAGATCTCTGGAGGCAATAAAAGAGAAGACGCTTTTGGGCTCTGTATTTCCCTCTGTCACGTCTAGACATGCTTTACTCTGTGCTTTACACTAGTTACAAGGGAATTGTGCCTTTTCTTCATGTAAAAAAAAAAAAAAGAATTATTAATATCATATGGGTGATGCTTGCTGTAGGAGTTGGAGGTATCACTACAGCAGAATGAATTCCTTGTCCTTTTCTTAGTCTCTGTTTCTAAATGGTTTATATTTCTGTTTTTTCAAGACCTGAGTTGAGCTGAAATTGGTGTTCCAGAAAGACACAAAATATCACTAAGCGACCTGAATTCTGTGCTGAAGACTTTTTTGCCTGTGGGTGTTCAGAGTTCCTGCAAAGTAGCCGATGCTGTGTAGTTTTAGATGAGCTAAGCATAAGAGGGCCAACATTTTCTCACATGCATTGCCAGAAGTTTAATTCCAAGCTCCAAGTGATCATGAAGTTCCAACATTTCCCCAGTTAGTAGCATTTTGGTTTTGTACAAAAAGCAAAATCTCTACCTTTTGTGGAAAGGTAGGAAAGAAACTGTAATTGCCTATAAGAAAAGGTGGAAAACTACATCAGTGTGTTGTGTGAGAGAAGCCATCTTCTTTCTCCATGTTGTTTAGCTAAGTGCATAAATAACATTTTGGCCAGAGTCTGAGGGTGAAGGATAAGAGTGTTTCTGTCATACAGTTGTATCAAGTGTCATTAAAGCTATTGCAGTAAAAGTACTCAAAAGCACTTTGTGTGCATTCAGAATGGGTAGAAGAGAAATGGTCTCAGTAATAAAAAACAAGAATTAGAATTTTTCTGGATTTTGTGGTGAGATTTTTTCCTGGAAAGATTAGTGAAGGTCTCCAGATTTCAAGCTAAAATGCTTTTGCCAACCTCTTGCATGGTTCTGCATGAAATTAGGTTTTGAAGTAATTGTTTAATAATAATTTTGATATTTCTATTAAATTTATTCTCACATTACTCAAAATCCTTTTTATAGTGTTTTAAACATTTCCACTGTGCATAAATATACTACTAGGAAATAAGTCATGGCAGTGGTGATGGAATTTGGTTTGTGCTACCTGATGCTGTCTTTTGAGTGTGTTTCTTCACATTAGAATCACAAGAGGTCTTAGTGGGGGTTAGAGGACGAAGGTTCCTCTGCTAAGAGGAATCTTTCCTTGGGCAAAGGCATTTTCATTGCTGAGGAAGTCTGTACTAACAGAAATACCTTTTATAATATAATCCTATAGGGTTTAAAAGCCTCTTAGTAAGCTCAGAAAGCAAGTCCTGTCAGGTATTATGCTAATTTAATAGAATTGTCTATGGTAGAAGTAACCTTTTCATACTGGGAAAAAAAAAATAAAAATTACTGTTATGTTTGGAGAGGGACAGGGATTAAAAAAGAAAAAATTCTTGACACTTTAGCAGTGATAGCTAAAACATAGGCAGGGACCTCAGCAGAAGTAGTAATGTTAATCTGATACCATTAATGACCCAGCAATATGCAGCTGTCATAAATTTTTGCTACTAACTAAATTTATAGCTCTGATGGCAGAGTTGCTGCATCTGAACATTTCACCAAAAGTTAAAAGCAAGTAAAGAAAGGAAATATATGGCTCACTTTGCATTATCAGAAATTCCTGATTTGTCCTATAGTTTCCAGAAGTTAAAATACTGTGGTCTTGCAGCTGTCTATTTAGTTCCTAGCATGCTGGAAATACCAACTGATTCTGCCATCTACTTTCATGGAACCAATGGCTAAAATAAAACAATGGTACAAACTACAGACAAGGAGTTCTTGTAGTTGTCTCCCCTGTACACAGTTTTCAACATGTAATTCTTTACCTTCCCAAGCTGAGATAAGTTAACATTAATTTTGATGTAATAAAAACTTTGGGGATTTTTGTGGCTCATCCCTGCATTACAAGATGGTGTTTTTCTCCTCTCCCTGCCCCACTTCCATAGAATGCAGCTGAGAGATTCTATTTAACATCTGCTGAAACCACTGAAAGCTCTTTCATTGATTTCAGAAGAAGCTGGATTAAGCAGTTTTTGTCTTTGAACTTTGCTCTTTACAAAAGGAGAGGGGTTTTTTTTTCCCTTTGCCTTGGTATTAAATGGCACACCACCTATTAATTTTCCACAATCAAGGCAATGAGAATATTAGCATCAAAAGAAATAAAAAAAATAATAAATTACTCTTCTCTAAAATGACTTCCTTTAAACCTAATCTGCTTTAAAGCAGGACTGCATGTACGTACTAGAATAGCAGACAAGTCTTTGCAAGATTGGAGCCTAATCTTCAAATTTCGTTATCTGTATTCTATTTATGATTTATTGTGCAGAAATTAAAGCAAATCTGAATTGTTTACTCATTCCACTGATGATTCATAGATTAGTGTTTATTATTTATTAAGGATATGTTCTTAACATTCTTAATATATATGCTAATTATTTCCTGTGCTGTTTAATAGCCTTAATCTGCATATACCGCTCTTCGTACCTAAAGTTCCATTAACAAAGTAGGGAGAGAATATGTTTGTACCTGAATACAGCTTTTTAAATCAGTAGTCCCTTTAACTTCTAACTTTTCTAATGTGATTTATTTATTGATATTACTTTTCAGAAAAAACAGAGAACAAAGGATCTGTCCCAGCTGTTTCATTCATACAGTCCATACGATCATAAGGTAAGAAAAAACCATGCTGCCTACATTTGCTGTTAAGAATGATTCCAAACATTTGTGATCACAGTATTTCATGTTTCATGCAAAAACAAGAAGAGGTTATAAAATGGAAAGTGCTGGGGTCTTCATGTTACTTCAGCTCTGCTATCATATAAATGTTTCTTTGTTTCTATAAGCCAAGCTTGAAAAGCTTCATTTTCTGGTTTGTGAAACCAATGACTCGCATTAACCTCATAGGAGTATAATTTATAGACTGACACTAAATCCTGAAAAGTGACCATATGTGGTATTGGATTCCCCTCTGTTTTCCTCACTATTTAGAAACTGTACTACTCCTGAGTATGTTGCTTAGCCTGTTGTGTCAGTTAGGCCCTGAGATACATGATACTAATGAATTACTTATTGGTTCTGGAGGCATCATTGGAAGGGGCTGCTTTGCATTAACAGCCCGATGGTTGTCTGGGGGAAGAAGAAACACACATCGTCATTATAAGCTGATCCTTATTTCTTGTTTGTAAAGCCTGGGAAGGTTAAAACCAAAACAAAACCTTAATTCCAACCTTGTTTTCTTCCCCTGTAGTGTGGGATATAATAAATGTCACTCTTGTAATGACATTGCAATGTGAAATAAAAAATTAAAGCTGTTACACAAAGATTTTGGAGAACCAAGAGGCAGAGATCACCTCATTTCTGTGCTACAGCTTTGTCATTGGCTTTTTATGCAAATGAGAGCATTAAGGAGCAGATTGAATGAGAGTTAAATAGGTTTGTAAATATCTTGGGGAAGTTCCTCCTATCCTGGATGTATCCATGTGCACATGGAGTGTGCCAAATCTTTCAGCAGTTTGTCAGCAGTTCGACTACCTTTGCTACTTCCGTTTTCAAAGGGTGTGTGACTTTGCAGGTATTCATTTCAAAAAAGATTTGAAACAATTTTTTTGTTTAAAGATTTCAAAGGATACCTCTAAACTGTACCCTTTTTTTTTTTTTTTTTTTTGACCACATATCAAATAGTTCTGCCAAATAGGTTTTATATGTGGGGGAAGAAGGTGGTAGATGTGTGCATGTACATGCACCTATCTGTGTGTGAACACACGCGTGTATGTGTGTAGCTATGCATATGCCTGTGAGAAGCAAATACGTTGTGCAGATACAAATGGATTACATTTATCAGGTAAGTTGTTGGTATGAGAGTTCCATAGTTACCAGCAGCCTAGCAATTTGCTGTTTTCTCAAACATTGTCAAACATGAGGTGGATTGTATAATTTTAGCGGCAATATATCGTTTCAAGTTATATCCATCACTTTGAAGTGGTTTTTTTTTTTTATAGATAGACTTGCATTATTTACAAGGATTGGTAAATCAGATATTAAGAACCTGTTAAAACTGAGAAGTATGAAGAGTAAGGGAAATTATTGTGACAAGATTGAATGGGAGCAATGCATTTTTGAGCTGAAGCATTTTAAGGTGAACGTAATAGTAAATCAATTAAGATCTAATAAGGAGAAGCAACTGATGAGCCAGAAGCTTTGATATTTCTCTGCGTGTCTAAATTCTTCTGTACCAAACACTTTTTATTCATAGTATGAGGAAATTCCATTATTCTTTTATTAGCACTTTTAATGGAGCTTGGCCATTTGTAACTCCTGCTGCCTTCCTGCTCATATCCTTTGTGGCATTATATCAAAGTATCCTCAAATGATTTTGGCTTCAGTTGTGAAGACTTGTGCACTCTTTACAAATTAGTCATCAGGCAATGTGGAATTGAATGTAAATGCTTAGATACATTCCCTTTTGATCTTTGGTTTAGGACCTTCAATAAATTATTAAAAGTAGCACAATTGTTTGATGAGTGATTTTTGAAGCTCCACTCTTTTCCTGCTTCCAAGCACATTCTGCATATATATGTGAGAATAAGAGGGTGTGGGGGAAGGGAAGTTTATTAAAAAGATGATCTTTCCTTAATTTCCATTTGACAGTGAAGGTTTTTCTTCTTCTAACTACTTTATTTGTAGTGGCTGCAGCAAATTCACTGCAGATTTCTTGCTCTGTTCTTTTAATTTCCACCTCAACTGCCAGCTTCTCAATTGTTGCAGCCCTCCAGGGGAGGGTGTTTAATTTTTATATTAAATCTAACAGTAATCAACATTAGTTGAAAATACAGTTCTTTCAAGTGGAGACCTGTATTAGTTTTACTCTATTTTGTTTGATTTACATGGCAGAGGGTTTGTGTTTGGGGGTGGTTGTTTGCTGTTATGTAGATTATTTTCAGTAAGCATAAAAATATTTTATGATGACTTCATGGAAGTGTTGGTGATGCAGGATTTTGGCATGTATGACTTGAATTAATGGCATACAGGATTCTTATTTGGTTGACTAGAAGATTTTCCTCTGAGAATCTTTCTAAACTAGAAAAGAGATAGCCTTAAAGGATAAATTGGAGCTTGATGGTAGTAGCCAAAGCAGAAGGTTTAAAACAGATGTAAAAAGAAGCTCATGAACCGCAGTGGCTAGAATAGGACTAATAGGAGTTCATTATTTTATGATGAGATATTAGATAGTAAAGAAAAAAAAAATCAATGAGAAAATGATCATTCTTCTAGGTTATGCTTCACTCAATAAACTAGAAGGTGAATTTTTGATGGGATAAGTACACAACCTTACTAAGTAATATTTATGCTTGGTCAGGAAACCAGTAACTATTACAATTAGGAGCTATTCTTGGATGGCCATTCATCCCAATACACATTGGCCTATCTAATGTAAGTTACTGCATCCTGAAAGACATTTTAAATGTTTATGGTTCTGCATTTCCAGCTCTTTTATAGAGAGGGAAGACAAGGATTTCCTTTTCCTTCCCCTTTCAGGTGTAGAGTCTTGTATCTACTGAGGCCTTCATTCAGCAGCAAAGAGGGTAGAGCTTTTGAAATCATCTATACAGAAAGTTTAGAAAAGTGGGAGGTACTGTACCGCCGTGGGTAGCAAAGGAGGAGAAATGAACCTTTATTCTTTAATGCTTAAATATGTATGGTTTACCATCTAGTTTCCCTTCTCGTTGTTGAGATTAAACCACACAACGTGAAACCTCAAAAATTGCCCTTTGGTTGTATTCTTATCCTATCCAAGGGGATTTGATCCTGTTCTCTTTCACCTTGTGTGACCTCAGTGCTTACAGCACTTCTGATGATGAAACCTGTGGGTCTCGTGTACCATGTGACAAAGATTAGTCTTGAGTGCCTGGGAGATATATTGAATCTTTGATGTCAGGTGGGGTTTTGGGTTGGTTTGTTTGTTTGCTTGTTTTGTCATCGTTGAAATAAATGCTTTCTAAAATTCACTCTTTCCAAAATATAATATTTAGGAAATCTTGAGCTGTATCTTGATTATGAAAAACTGTTCCAGGTGGGTGTTTGATTGTCATTTGTTTAAACTTTTTTCAGTTGGCGTGTGTGAAAATGCATAGAACTTGGATTGTAGATGAAACCATTCTTTGTTCTGAAATACTTGTGTTTTCCTGTGTTTATGTAGAGTAGGAGTATGTATAGTCTGGCTTTTTTTGAGAGTCAGGTCCTGCCTGCTTTGTGACTTTTCTCTCGTTAGCAATAGAACAACTGTTCCAATTGCAAGTCTGTCTTTTTCTAGGAACATCAGAAAGGTAAGGTAAAAAGCACATCCTCATAAAGCTGTACCATTGATAGTTTTAGTGATTTAAAATAAAAAAGAAGATAGTCTTAAGGTACCCTTAGCTGTAATCTGGCCAGTTTTCCACAAGCCCATTTACTGAAAGGTTGCTTGCACAGAAGTAATTTCTACTGAATCTTTTTTGTGCATACACTGTGAGGTTCCACTCTGCACACGGCAAGAATTCTATTTTGTCCACAGTGGAGATTTGACTCCCTTAGTATCTTTCTCCCTGATGATGTTTGCCCTTTAAAACTTGTGACCCAGTTTTTTGAAGGCTATTAAGGCAGTTGTGATAGCAAGTTACCTGGTCAAAACCACAGGTTTCAAAAGCTTAATATATGCTCCGGGGTCCAATATGCAGCAAGTGTGCAAATTCAGCAGCACAGAGTCGTGGTTCCTTTTCTTCTTGTCAGATGAGTTAAGTGTTCAGTCTAGCCCTGGAGCAGTTGTTTAAAACTATAATCCTCAATTTATCCTCTGCAAAAGAATGTTTTTACATATAGTAAACACAGTATAACAGAACTACCATTCATTTTGTTGCTTTGCCTTCTTGAGAAGATAGCCAGAAAGAGAGACTTTAGGGCATGTCCATACATGCCTCTGGCAGCATTGTGCTGTTGCAGTGAGAAATCCTCTGAGACTTGTGCTTAAAACTCAGCTCTGGATTTGTTTCTGCCTTTTGCAACCTGGATTTTTTTTTTTGCTCAAGAATAGGGCTTGATTTGTGAAAAAATAAGACCATGTCTGATACTATAAGTGATTTAATTTAGTACGTCCTGTGTCCAGTCAAGTAAGAAATAAAGAAAAAAATGCATGCGATTTGAAAAGAGTTTTGGAGAGATTTTTCTCCTGGTCGAAATTTGTCAGGGTTAATAAAGACTAATTACTATCTCAAAATGTTGATGTAATACTGCTAAAATAGTTGTATATTCCCCTAGCCTTATGCTTCAAAATATTGTTTAGTAATGTGTTCTGGAAGTGTTAAAACACTCAAAGAAACTAAAACCCCATAGATAATGCCTGTATGATCGGTGAGTTGTTTGGACTGTTGCATTAAGGTACACAATTGTGGGTTTTTTTCTGCTAACTCTTAACCTTGTAAGCAATTCTGAGAGGTAGGAAGGTGCTGATCTTGTATTCCACTGGCTTTGATAAAGGTAGACATGCACATAACTGACTTAGGTTAATAAAAAGATTATGTATGTGTATGGCTATGCTTAAGGTGCAAACAGCTATTGTCACTTCCAGACTTAGCATGGTTTCAACCACTTATTTCCATAGTGCATGGACTCCTGCTCCATCCTTAAACTGTGGTTGTAGGGCACCTCTTTCTTCTGCTGCTTCTGAATAGTTTGAGGCATTTTTAAGACAGAAAATTTTTAAAACTATACTGTTACACATTGAAAGAGTCTGTAAGTAATGAGGGGATGAAACTGGGTTTTCACAATGAAACGGGCAGCAGCCAATATCAAACAGGTAGTGTCTCTTTTGGCACTGCCTATAGAGACATGTCTGTGTGGTCTAAGTGGTTTTCATTGACACTAACACAAGATTTTAATCATAGCAGTGCCCAAGACTGTGGCATTGTCTGTAGATTATCATGGACACCTGTGTAAAACAGGAAATACCCAAAAGCAAGGGGAAAGTCTCATGTAAGGGATGAAGAATTGGAATCCCTTGGTGTCTGGTAGCAGGATCAAGTCCTGCACTCCTCCTGTCCCCTGTTCTTTGAGTGGTGGTCTCAGGATCACAGACTGGCAGGGCAATGAAACGAGTTGGGCAGTGGCACTGAGAACCAGCACGTCTGTCTTCACCATGATGATGACTGCTTAGTTAAACAGCAAAACAAAATGAAGATGGAAAGTTAAGGGCTTCTCTTGGGACCAGGTTTCTGATTGGGACCAGGCTTCTCTTGGGACCAGGTGAGCTGTTTCTTTTTTTTTTCTCCTATGTTCAGGGAAGCTGAGCCTTCTGTACATCCTTCACAGATAAGTAAAATTGAACCAAAGAATCTACTGAAAGAACTCTAAAATGCTTGGTGTTGGCTAGCTTTCTGATGGCAGTCATCAGTGAATTAGATCCTGAAAGTTTTGGTTTTGAAGCTGTGTCTGCACTGTGGTATGATGTGATTGCATGAGAGGATGTGTAAGTGGAAATGTTGGGCCCTTGTAGAGTTGAAAGTGTTGCTAGGGGTGAGTTTTCTTGAAAGGTGCTAGCTAGTATATCACTGAAAGCATTAAACATATCTGGCAGGTGAGATTCACATGTTTCAGAAATCTGTGGTTGTACCTTTTTTGTAGTTCCTGACCTCCCAGACTTTGCCATCTTCTACTTCTGTGTTTGTTGCTGGCCATCTTTCATAGCCGCTGGCATTAGGAAGTGGTTGCTTTTACATATGAGGTGTGACAGCTAACATGTTTAAGTAAACCAGGTTTGGGTAGTTTTTGAGTCTGGAAATGGGAAATTCCAGACCTGCTGAAAACCACAAATCTTGTTTTTCCTACGGACAGTAATGTTTCCTAGCTCTTAACTGTTTCGTAATACATGCAAGTGCAGTAGAAATGCTGTGAAGGTGTAGGTTTTACTTTAGAGAGAAAAAAAGAAAGTTCTCTTGAGAGACTGTCACAACCTTTGGATTTTTTTTTTTTTTTAATAATGATTTGGATATAGGACTCTGGAAATAACAAACATCCTTTTAATCTGCGCTCCATTTATTCCAAGAAGAGTATTGTATGAAATCTTAAGGTGACTGTGAAGCTGCAGTGCTTGTGATGTAAGCTCTAGTCTGAATTTGCTGAAGCAGGTGCTTTGAGTTGTTGTTCTGGAAGATGAAAAGTATTTGTAGGTTATTGGTGAAAAGAGACAGAGCCTTTTGCTATGTCTTGCCTTAAAACAGATTTCAGGTTTAATTTAATAGCTCAGATTTCAGATACAACTGCATTTTACGGAAATAATCTTATTGTGACTTAAATTCATTCTTCTCTTTTTCCTTCCCTTATGTTCAGAACTGCTATGGGAGGAGGGTTACATAAAGCTTTTTGTGCTCTTGATATCATGTGAGGCTTGAAAGAAGGCTACTGAAAGAGAAAAGCAATTTCTATTTAGAATAGCAGTGCAGTGGCCTTGTGCTAATGGGACACTTGAACATTACATGATGATAGTGAAGAAAAATCTAATGGTCTGAAAAGCTTCTGCATTTTCTTGACTTAACTCTTAGCTGTGTTGAAGTTTGTCATCTGTAACACAGAGTGAGCTAATACACAGTTTAGAAATGGATGTTCAAATACCAGGAATTGTTTCAGGGCTTTGCAGAGAATAGGAAAACAGTCAAGAAAGGCAATGAAAGGAAAGGCCTTACTTTTTTCTTGAATATGCTACATAGGAAAATGTGTATCTGTTCTGTCTTAATTCTGTAGCAGAAATATTGGACTAAAAGACTCACAGTCTTATCTGAAGTGTATATTGCATCCAGAAAATGTAGAAGGGAAAAAAAAAGTTATTAAAAAAAACAGGCAAACAAACCCCACAAATCCTTATTTTATTTCTGTAAAGCAAATGGTTGGTTTGTTGTTTTTGTTCTAGGAAAACCTAAAATACATGCAAAACAAGTAGTTCAGATATGTTTAATCCTTTGCTTAAAACATTGGTCTATTTGGCTATTGAAAGCTGTCTGATGCTAACTGATTTGTTTGGTATTGTTACTCCGGTGATAAGCAGAAAGGGGTAGTGTTTCCTGGTTTAGGTTAAACAGATATCTTTTTCTGCCTTTTCAAACTGATCTTTTTGAAAAACAATTAAACATAGTCTGTCAAATCACATTTGCCTCTACTCACAAAGGTAATGTTGTGCACAAGGTAATGTTGTGGATGTTGAACAAGGTTTCACATGTATTCATCTGTTATTGAAATATCTTCGTTAATGATCTTGAGAACAGTTTTAAGAAATAAGCTGATGTAATCCACCTATACTCACATAGACACACAGACAACATATGAACATCTGTACAGTTCTGGGCCCCTCAATTCGAGAAGGGCATTGAGGTACTTGAACATGTCCAGAGAAGGGCAACGAGGCTGGTGAGAGGCCTCAAGCACAAGCCCTATGAAGACAGGATGAGGGAGTTGGGATTGTTTAGCCTGGAGGAGGCTCAGGGGAGACTTTCTTGCTGTCTACAACTACCTGAAGGGTGGTTGTAGCCAGGAGGAGGTTACTTTCTTCTCTCAGGCAAGCAGCACCAGAACAAGAGGACAGAGTCTCAAGCTGTGCCAGGGGAAGTTTAGGCTGGAGGTGAGGAGAAAAAGTTCTTGACTGAGAGAGTCATTGACTGCTGGAATGGGCTGCCCAGGGAGGTGGTGGAGTCAGCGTCCCTGGAGGTGTTCAAGGCGGGTTTGGACATGGCACTTGGTGCCATGGTCTAGTCTTGAGGTCTGTGGTATTGGGTTGGACTTGATGATCTTCGAGGTCTCTTCCAACCTTGGTGATACTGTAATACTGTGATACTGGGATACAGTTTTTCAGTAAAATACTCATTAAAATAATGGTTCTTTACCTCACAGTTTTTCTCATTGTTGCAGCATGCAAATGCTACCTGGTAGAGCAGATTGCCTCAAATAAGTACTTCTTATCTCAAAAATATACATGAATATAAAATGAGAGACAAGTTTTATGGTGACATTAAAATATCTGTCATGTGAACCAAAGTAAAACAAATTGTTTAAGGTGCATTAATTCTCAAGTTATTTTCTGGAGGAAGACATTACCTTTTGCTGCATATCTTTTATTGCTGGTTCATCATTACTGTAGTACTGACACAAAAGTATAACACAGAAAGGTATTGTAGGTTTTATGAAATCAATTACTGGAAAATCTTGACATCACAAAAAGTAAACAGGTCTGGCCCTAATAAAATATCTTTTAAGCTCTGTTTCATCTTATGTGACAGTGTGAAGGAGTATATGACTAACAGTTCTATGGTCATATCAAATATCAGGAATCTTTTTTCTTCCCTTCTCCCGTTTCTTAGCATTTCATTTGACCTGTATCTGTCTCTGGCTGTACAGTTCAGAGTCGAGTGGATTTCTCAGTTATCTTTCCCCTTCTTTCATTTTTTTTCCCCCTCACTCTTCATTTTATTGTTTTTTCTCCGTATAGTCTACTTTTTCTTTTCTTTTTTTTTCCCTGTTTCTTCCTGACTAATTATTGTTTGTTTAATATCTTCTTCAAATACTAACATTGCATTTTCTTTCCATTTACTTCAGTTTACCTGCCCTTCTGTTTTTCTTTGCTTTTCCTCTCTGTGGAGCCTCTTAGTTCTACAGCTGCACTTTAGCATAGCTTTATATGGCTGTGGGAGACTGTTGGTGTCAGTGCAGCAGGTGTAGCAGTGCCTGACAGCCCACCCATAGAAGCAGTAGTAGAATTCTTTGCTATTCAAGTATTTAAACTTTACTGTTGACCTAAGTGTTCATGTGACCAACCTCTTGAGCTTGCCTACTTTTAATTAATTACATATCCAGAGACCTCAGTTTTGGGAACTTCACTAATGGATGTAACTGTGTTGTGTTCCATGCCTTCTTACTGGAGAACAATAGTTGGGTTTGTCCATAAAATTGCTACAGTCTGTGTACTTTAATTGATTTGACATATTATTTAAAGTTCTAGATGTTAACCAAGCTGATATCAATGCTTTTATTATCAGAATATTTCAAGCAGTCTTCTGTTACCCAAAATCTTGGGTCATTACTAATAATCTTGGGTTTTATCTCATGTGGAGTGAACATATTCCATTTACTTTTCTTCTTTGTTATACCTGTTCAAAAGCTTGTTTTAATGATCCTTTGATGGAAAGCTGTGAAGGGGGTGTGTATTTTCTGGCCTTGAGTATGGAAACATTGATCACCTTACCCTTTTTGACATTCTTCTGCATGGTTTTATGTGTATGCACACACATACAAAAACAAAACCCATCATCAGAAAAACAAATGCTTTGAGGTTGTTTCTGGATGATATTTGGAATCAGCTAGGTGTATTTCAAGTAAGTCAGGAAAGGATAAGATCATGGATTTTTCCAGTTTGTATTGTCAGCACTGTCTGTGATTCCATCTTCTGCTGTTATTTCACATAATCACAAAAAACATCTGTTTGGAAGAGACCTCAAATATCATCCAGTCCAGCCTTCGACCAGTACTGAAGGGTCAACACTAAACTACATGCCCAAGTGCCAGATCCACACATTGCTTAAACACCTTCAGGGATAGCAACTCCAACACTGCCCTGGGCAGGCCATTCCAATGTTCGATAGCCTTCTCTGTGAAGAAGTATTTCCTAGCATCTACTCTGAACCTCCCCTGGTAAAGCTTGAAACTGTTTCCTCTAGTTCTGTTTCCTTGCCACTAAGGAGAAGAGGCTGGTACCCTCCTTCCTTCAACTTCTCTTGGAAATAGAAAATGCTCCTTTAATTTTTATTTTGCTATAATTTCCCTGCTGTCTTATATCCCACTTAAAAGAGTGAAGAAAAAGTTGGTTACTATGCAGTGCAAAATTCAAGACTGAGTGAAGTCACTGTATAAAAAAACTACATTGAGAATTTGGGCATTAGATAGTTCTATGCAGGAAACTGGTTCCACTGTGTGCCAGCACAGTGGAGTGAGACCACTCTCAGCATGAGCTTATGCTCTACTTTGAAGGGCAACTGGAGGAGGAGTCTCAGAATCTTCAAGCAAACCATATGGATTTTGCATAGTTAATCTAGGTGATTGTCACCTGCAGCAAAGCATCTGTTTTAGCTGCCTGTGAAATTTTGAGTTCTTACAAATGTGCTCTCTCAGTGGTCTTGTGCTCAATCTGCCTGTGTCTGTGAGAAAGGCTCATGGTCTTAGGGGAGAGAGATGTGTTCAGATGTAACTAGAAAATCATCCTATGGTTTTTACCAGCTGCTTATCCTTTCTGAGAATTGGAAGATAAGCACTGAAGGATGTCAGTGCTCGGGTGATTTAGTAGGTGGGCTTGCAGTAAAGCTAGTAAATTTAGTTACATTACCCACATACTAACATAGACTCTACTTGTGTCAATTAAAGTTGACTTGAAATACTTTAAATAAATATAATACAAGCCTAGTTCAAGGGCGAAGGCTCAGAGTCAGTAGACACTGAACTGGTGTAGATACTGTGTAGGTTTAGAATCATAGAATCATAGAATGATAAGGTTGGAAGGGACCTCAATGATCATCTAGTTCCAGCCCCCTGCCATAGGCAGGGACACCTCCCACTAGTACAGGTTACTCAAGGTCTCCTCCAACCTGGCCTTGAACACCTCCAGGGAGGGAGCAGCCACAACCTCCCTGGGCAACCTGTGCCAGTGCCTCAACACCCTCACTGTAAAGAACTTCCTCCTAACATCCAGTCTAAATCTCCCCTCTGCCAGTTTAAACCCATTGCCCCTTGTCCTGTCATTACAAGACCTTGTCAATAGTCCCTCCCCAGCCTTCCTGTAGGCCCCCTTCAGATACTGGAAGGCTACTATCAGGTCCCTTTGAAGCCTTCTCTTTTGCAGGCTGAAGAGCCCCAACACTCTCAACCTGTCCTCATAGGAGAGCTGCTCCAGCCCTCTGATCATCTTTGTGGCCCTCCTCTGGATCCGCTCCAACATTTCCTGTGCTTAGGGTTCCAGAACTGCACACAGTACTCCAGGTGGGGTCTGACAAGAGCAGAGTAAAGTGGCAGAATCACCTCCCTTACCCTGCAGACCACGCTTCTCTTGATGCAGCCTAGGACTCAGTTGGCTGTCTGAGTTGCATGTTTAGTTTCAGCTGTATGTAGGATTTGGTATATCAGAAGGAAGGAGTAGTGCTATCAATAGGAAAAGAGGTACAAAACTGGATTTTGTTACAAATAGACATTAACAAAACATATATCATTCCTCCAGTATGACATGTTCTTCATACTATTTTTCCTCTGTATTCTGATATTTTATGAACATAAAATAGTTTTCATCCAAAAAACTATCCATCCAAAGATGAATAAAATAAATTATCCATCGTTCCGTGGGTTTTTTGGGGGGAAAGATTGCAGCTTGAGAGGTTTGTATGGCAGCCATCTTCTGTGGAATATACTTCATCATTTCAAATTTTGTCAAAGTGCCAGCATTACAAAAAAAAAAAATAAAAAATCATCTTTCCAAGAAACTGTAACTTCTTCTGTAATACCAGAGACTGCCTCTATTTGATCTGCAGTACCTGAATTACACAAGGCTTGTGGGGCCAGTGGCAAATTTAACACTTGGTATTTCATGATCTGTCAGGATAATAACGGGAGGTTTATATCTTTTTAAAGGAAAAGGAACATTACAGTTTCTTTGTGAAGAATGTGGCATTTTCTAATATCACTGAAAGCAGCTAAGAGGTTGATCTTTAAAGATGACATTTTAGTTCATATAAATGCTACTATAGGTCATGTTCAATTTTTCTTCCACCCATTCCTCATACAATCAGGGTAGGCATAGCTAGTCATTTAGCCTCACAGGGAAGTAAGACGGATGTGCAAGTAGTCCACAAAAGTCTTTGAAACATATCATGAGATTTATTTTTTTTTTCTAAGATATTTTTCTGTGAAATTTGATATCTGTAGCACACATAAGAGAGATGTTGTGATAAAACGCTTCAGGCTGCAAATACAAGCAGTCACACTGACAAATCCTTTATTTCTTACTGTCATGTTTTTTCCAGGAAAAAACACCTATGTGTTCTTACTGCTGCTCCTTTTTGCATCTGCGTTAATGTTGCTAGCATGCTTTACGAGACATGCGCATGGCAAATCAGGCCCCTTCATGCCTTTGTTTTTAATAAGCTTATTTTTTATTCAAAAGGCCTACTTGCTCACACAACATAAGCCATCACTGGTTTACATTGCAAACCCCAGCCTTGTTTTCCATAGAACATTTGCAGAAAATGTGTAATGTATAACTAAAAATATCAACCATTTGTAAGTCCTGTGCAGGAACAGACATTAAGTACCAATTCACGTGTCAGACAGACAGTGACAGATGCTTTGTTAATGTATGGCACAATCCCATATTAAATCAAATGGCAAGTGCACATTTTGACAGATACTGTCATCAGTGCAAACATTATTAAACTCATTAAAGAGCTTGCTTTTAATTTTTTATTTAAAGTACATACATTTGGTTGGCAGAGGCTTTCTCAGTTGGAGCCTGCAGCAAGTTCTACTTCTGCAGATTTTTAGCCTAACAAAGCCTGATGTGTTTCTGGCCATTCCTCAGGGGCAGTGCCACGATGTTTATGGCTTCCCCTGCACGGTGCGTGTTAGGGTCTGTGACCAGAAATTCCATTTGAGAGCACATCGCTCTGGATAGCACTCAGTGGTCTTTTCACTTTGATTGATGGCTCTGGTTTTGCACCATCTGGCTTCTGATAGGCTGCATTAATCATATTCCAAACTAAGAAAATGTAGACAGGTTTTTTTAATAAGTAAATGTATGTGGAAAAAGAGAAGTGCGTGTATGTATGTGCTGGCATATTTAATTCCTGTAGGTTCCAACCATAGAAAAGAGAGCAACAGTCCTGCCATACAGTTTGTGTTTGGCTAGATGGGTCTCTAAATAGTAATCTCTACTTTTAAAAATGCCCATATTTGGATTTCACTACTGGTTTATTTTATTTTGCTTTCCATCATCAGTTTATAGTCATTGCCTTTTGCTGACATTGTTTTCTGTTAGAAACAATGCATTTGAGTTGCATCTCAGCTGGTTTAAGTAAATCTTAACATTTCTCTTTCTGCTGCTTTGACGATACGCTGAAGTTCCTTGCTTCTTTGTCAATGTAACTTGAGACAATGGTTTCTCAAACAGAGCATCCTCAGTTTTTAAGTTCTCTGTGTGAACAACATCTTTAAATCATTGTATTTAAATTCACATCTTGTGGAAAATGTAAGAATCTTAATTGTACCATACAGTGTACAAAAGTCAGTAATCAGCCATATCGAAGGCCTCTGATAGACGACAGTGTATGTAAGGTATTGTATTGTTGGATTAACAAAATTACTAGTCTGCCTGTACACAAGAATTAACCAGACAACATGCAGTTATTAAGCTTTTCAGATTTTATTTGATTTTCTAATTTACAACTAAGCAGTTATCTGTACTCCTCCTCAGTAGCTTACTTTCACTCTGTGGTATTTTACGACTTAGCTTAAGGAAAAATCTGTCCTGTGGTATGTGTTATCACACTGAAACCATGAGCTGGATGTCAGGATTCAGAATCTGCTTAATCTTCAGCATGGGATAAGAAGCTACCATGGATTTCCTTCCACCTGTACTGCTATGGATGTAACACACCATGAAATGGGCACACAGCAATACTTTATACTCTCAATAACAAGTCCAGTGAGCACATTTGCTGTATCCCCAAGTCCAGCATTTACTGGTCAGAGCAGGAGTGCTTTCTTAGGTGTTTCTCACCAATCAAACAGTGTGGAAGTATCACAGCCACTGCATTTTCATTGGCAACTTTAAGTCATGTTATTGTTGGGGTTTTTTTCCAGTGGAGTTTTATTTCTTAGTTTGTTTTTAAGTTTTTGCCTCATTTTCACTCACCTTTTCTGAATAGACTCATTAGTAAAGCTTGCAAGTACTTTGGAATTTTTTTTTTTAAATTTTTTTTTTTTTTTAAATATTTATTATTCCCTCTGCTTTACTTGTGAAAGTATCTTAAGAATACGATGCAGAATTCCAGTTATAACTTATCAGGAAGTGGAGTAATGTTTGTCCATAACCCCACCAACTAAAGCAAAACTTCCTGTTCTAATGTTTTTTTTTCTGCCAGGCTTGATGATGTCCCTCCACAGAGTAGATGAGGTTTATTTTAAGACATCTGGCATGAATTCTTTATAATGGAAAGCTGTACTTAGAGTTCAAAACTAATGGCGTGTTAGAAAGCACTTTGACATACTACAGCAGAAACAACTTTTGAGGAAGATTTTAGAAAATTCAGTCACTGTGCTTAATAAAGATATAAAGCTCCCTAAGGACTTAATGCTCCTTAAACTCCTAGCAGTATCCAGGTGCTTAGAACACCGTTTCACATATATTTGCTTCCACCGTTTTGTCCAAAACTGCTTGTTCTGTTTTCTTGCTCTAACACATTGGTATTTTCTTGTACTTTTATTTTAAAGACAGGGCTTGTTTGTTTGTTTACAGTCTCACAGATTTTTAAGATGGACAACTGTGATTGAGAGAATCATAATTTACCAATAATCTGTGTTAAATTATTGTAGATGCTGAAAATTAGGATAAACAAAACCTGCTTAATGATTATTACAAAAGCACCATCTTCAATGTGTGTGCCAAGGAAAAATTAAAAACGTTAATATCCATGGCCACATCACTGAACAAACTGTGTGCAGTGTTGAATTACAGTTCTCTAGTAAATCAGCAACTGATCTTGAGTAATTTTGCTTTGCACTTCCCATATACAGAATTCCCACCTTACTTTGCCTAAATCATTGCAACTACAGTTTACCTCAAAGACATTGTGGAATTAAAAAAAAAAAAAAAAGTTTTGCCAACATGCATTATCAGTATCTTCTCCTAAGGTCCTTGCTGGCTATTAACAAAAACTTGGATCTTCAAGACTGGCAGAAGCCTTCAGCATGCATACTGCTCCCCAGTGCTCCCATTATGCACCCTCAGTAAAAGCTGGGTGCCCATGTCAATCTGCTAGAGGCTAGGGAGGCTTTGCAGCGAGACCTGGACAGGTTAGACCAATGGGCCAAGGCTAACTGCATGAAGTTTAGCAAGGACAAGTGCCAGGTCCTCCACCTGGGTCACAACAACCCCATGGTAAGCTACAGACTTGGGGATGCGTGGTTGGAAGGCCGCGACTTAGAGAGGGACCTGGGGGTATTAGTTGGCAAATGATTAAATATGAGTCAGCAGTGTGCCCAGGTGGCCCAAAAAGGCGATGGCATCCTGGCTTGTATTAGAAACATGGTAACCAGCAGGAACAAGGAGGTGATCATCCCCCTGTACTAGGAACTGGTGAGGCTACATGCAAATACTGTGTTCAGTTCTGGACCCCTCACTAAGAGAAGGACATTAAGGTTCTGGAATGTGTCTAGAGAAGGGCAACAGTGCTCATGAAGGGCCTACAGCACCTGGCCTATGAGGAGCATCTGAGGGAGCTGGGGTTGTTCAGTCTGGAGAAGAGGAGGCTGAGGGTAGACCTCATTGCTCTCTACAGCTACCTGAAGGGAGGTTGGAGCAAGGAGAGGACAGCCTGTTCTCCTTGGTGTCAAGCGACAGGACAGAGAAAATGGTTAGAAGCTCCACCAGGGAGGTTCAGGCTGGATATTAGGAAATATTTCTTCACGGAGAGGGTTATCGAATATCAGAATGGTCTGCCCAAGTCAGTGGTGGAGTTGCTGTGCCTGGAGGTGTTTAAGCAGTGTGTGGACCTGACACTTTAGGGACATGATTTAGGATTGAACCTAAACTTTGAAGGTTGGTTTGAAGGTTGGACTGAATGTTCTTTGTGGTCTCTTCCAACCATATGTTTTCTGTGATTCTGATTCTGTGATTATTCAACTTCCAACCTGGAATAGCAGCATCACCATAACAGGCTTGTGGAAGCTGGAGAAGTCCAATACTGTGTTGGTAGCAAAGACCTACAGTGAAAACAGCAGTTGTGTGTAGTAGCAAAGACCTACAGTGAAAACAGCAGTTGTGTGTAGTAGTGTCCTGCAAAGGATCCTCTGCATTTTATGAGACATGAAGGAGATACATTCACTCCTGTACTGCACTTCAAAACATAGAGAAAAAGGTAAAATATATTTGCAAGTGTCTTTCTGAGAACTGAAATCTCATTGATACTGTAATTTAAACACTGGGATGCAGTGTCAAAGTGTGATGGTTAATAGAAATCTTTAAAATGTGAAACACTGGAACTGTGAATGTCCTTTGCAAAGTTCTATGTGCCAGCTTAAGAAAATTACCTGCAACACCTTGTCGTGAGTATGTGCAGGCTGATGGTGTTTTCATCTGATGTCTTTCAGCAAGTAGCTCAAAGTGAAAAAACTTTTTATTACCATATTTTCTGAAATGGAAGGCCTACCTGTGCGTTTCAGCTGAACAGCTCAGTCAGTCTTATCTTAGTCCATGCAGATTTAATGACAGTTTCTTGAAGGCAATACCAACCGATTAATTCTGTAGAAATATATATACCCTGGTTGCTGGAGCGGTTTATGGTTAGGTTGAATATGGAGAATAGAAGGAGTTGACTTCTGGATTGTATTTTTGGGTTAAATTTTTGTTGCTTTCTTTTGAAAAAAAAAATATATTATCACTCTGTGTTAAAAGAAATTTAATGAGGAAATACCCGTAAAATTGTTGAGGTTTGCTATCTTTTGTATGCGTATTCTATTCCTTGTGAAGCTTTCTAGTAAAAAATCAGCAAAGAAGATGACCAGACTTTGTAACAGACTCATTTCCAGAGTTTCTTAATACACTTGTGTCTGGTTTTTTCTGTTATACTGATTATTAGTAACATTGTATCAAATTATAATGCCAATTTGTTGTAGAAAGTATGAGTTTTAGAAAAAGATACCATTGGTAGTTGTTTGGGGTTTGTTTCGTTGGTTTGTTTTGGTTTTTTTTTTCATTCTACTTGTTTACATTTAAAATTCTACAGCATTTCATACACATCTTTCAAAGGATTCTTACATAAAAATTTTTGATAGTCTTAAATTCCTTAATAAGTAGTACCTTTGAGTAATTATTTTTCTTGTAATGCATGTAGTTTTAAGGGGAGGGAGAGCACTTTATTGATTGTGTTCTGTGGATACGTAGCATACATTCCTCCATTAGTGGTTGACAAGTGTGTAGACTGTGCAAGCTCTGTAGTTCTGGCTAAGAAGTTGGGCCTGTACCTCAAACATTTCATGGAAGTAGGAAAAGTGGGAATACTTAAGTATGAAACCTTTGTAATGGCTTACATCTGAATCAAAGTAATACAATTATTCATGTTGACAATAGGGTAATGTTATTGCCAAGAAAAGTCTTTTATCTTTAATGGTAGATAATGGACCATTATATCACATTATATATGTATGTGTTTGTGTAACCTAAACTATATATGTGTGTGTGTGTGTGTGTGTGTGTATATGTATGTGTGTGTGTATATATATATATATATATATATGTATACAATTTCTGTTGAGAATGCTTGCAAAATTCCCTTTAGAAAGAGATTGGCTGTGCTTTGGTGCATCTTTTTCCTTCACTATAGCTCTGTGCTATAGCATCTTTTCTTCACTATATAGTTCTGAGAACACAATTCCATGAGAATAAAAGCCTATATCCAATGAGAATAGAAAGGTAATTACCAATGAGTATCTGCATTTGTGTACTGTGGTTCTGATTTTTGAGAAGCAGTCGCCTTTTTCAGAAGCTTACCAAAATTCTGATTCTGCTGAAATACTTAAAGTGTCAGCCTATTTTCTTCTGGAAATAAGATAGCTTTCAGTTTCTAAACTGAAGCCTATAAATGATCCAGAATTAAAAATCACTAACAGCTTATTGTTGAGGGGGGAAAAGAATTTGCATTCCACAGGGAAAATACTAGGCATGTGGGGATGTATGAATGTATGGAAAAGCCTTGGCTGACATGTATTTGTGTGTCTATGTCAAATACCAGTCAGAAGTTATTGTTCTGCTGTATTTCCTCAGCAGTGAACAGCGAACTGACAACTGCCGTGGTACTCAGGCACCATCTGTCTTGTGAACCCTGCCACTCTGTTCTTGCCTGAATATGATAGATTTTACCTTATTTCTCCAAGAAAATAAAAATAGTACTTAATCTGCAGTTCTAAAGCTGGATAAATTCCAAGTGAGGCTCTGTTAGTAGTGATATCCTTGTCTCCGGAGGTGTAAATTTGGGCTTACACCTAAGTGTGTGTATATAAATATTACCGATTTATTGCTGTGTGTTCCGTGCTATGCCACAAATACAAGTCTGTATACAAACATGCTATATAGCAAAAAATATTTTTAACAGCATGGTAATTTGTATCCACAGTAATTATTTTTAATTTACGTATCTACAATTGAAGACTTTAAAAGATATTCTAATGTTGGAAGGATTAAGGAGAGATCAGAGTCGAGTTTTATTTGTTTCAATATTTTGAACTCTTTGCTGGTGGTATGTTGTGGACAGTGTCTAGGTTGTTTGTTGGGTTTTGTTTGTTTATTTGTTTGTTTCTAATTTCAGCATAGTGAGATTGGAATTACTGGATAATTTTTCAAATGCAACCTTCTAGCTTTCTTTCGTGTAAACAAAATTAATTTAGGGTAGATTGCTTTTTTTTTTTCCCCAGAGTGTTTGGTGAAGAAGTATTTTTCTAGCTGTCTTACTGCTATTCTTTCACTTTTGAGACTTTTCCTTATCTCCAGTTTTGTTATTGTTTAATTGTTATTGTTTAAGTGTTCTGATGGTCTCAGCCTCTGAATTACTATGCTGCACCACTTTCACAGCTTAATACATTGGACAGCAGCAAAAGTACCTGAATGCCAACTGACTCTGTGCACAGCTTTGTCTTATGAAGAGTCTAATGAATAGGCACTTAAAAATTGGAACCAAAAGGTCTGCACGTGTCTCTGCAGAAACTTGAAGCACCTGCTTCTCTTTTTAATGTTAGGATTTTTATAAAGTCTGCACATTATTAGTGTTTCTGTCAGAGATACAGGATTTCCAGCATTAATTAAAGATCACATTGTGCCTCAAGAAAAAGTGACCTCGCATAAAAGACTTAATTATTTTTAAACACTTTATTTTAAGAGGATGATAGCCTCACTGAAATGGTTTGCAGCTAGCATGCATAATGAAAGCAGTGTGTGAAGCCATGAATCCCAATTATATGTTGCTTGGATTTGTGTACCAAATGACAGCAAACTGTATCTAAGAATGGAACACAAACTGTATGATGAAATTAGATACCCCATATGTAAAGCAAAGAAAGCTTTTTTTTAGTACCACAAGCATACAAGATAGGACATCACTGTCTTCCTTACCTTTTTCATTCACGTGAAATTTTTAACTAAAGATATTGTGGATCTTTGTTTAATTTTGAAAGTGTCCATTTAGAATAATTAAGTCTTTTTCTTACACAAGTGAAGGAGTCCTTTGCTGTTCCTAAAAATTTTTAAATGTGTTTTAAGAATCTCATGCAGCGGTTGCTGGGGGAATCAGATTGTTTTAAAGGATAAGAAGGTATGTTCTAAAATGTGATTTTCATGCTCTACATGCTCAGTTGTGTATCTAGAATAGGTGCTGTTCCCAGTGGAGCAGGGAGGGTGAGAGGAGGAGAGGATATAGGGCTCTCTTAGGGTCTCCATGAAAAGACCTGACAAGAATTGGCTAAATAAAATAACCGATTTAGTAGGGTAGAATAAAAAGAGGGGAAGAGATAGTGAGTAAGTATTATGTCACTTCAAATGCTGAGAACTGCACAATCATGCAGGACTGGGCAAAACCTGGGTGGGTTTTCCCCCTGTGTGCTGCTCACATCCCAACCAGGAAGAGGCTACCATTGGGGTCCAGGAAGGAGCAAAAATTGCTGCATTAATACACTTAGAACTCCTGTTTTAAAAAAGCTCAGAAGACTTTTGCACCTTTTACTCCTTCTTCTTAAAGCGTTCTAAACAGTAGAGCTTGTACCTGTATATTTTATGTACTGTCCTTGTTCTCAATTCTATATGCCACATATAGGGACCCTAGAAAAAGTGCTACTGATGAAAGGAGCAGTGTTGCAAATGCAGTCAGTTAAAACAAAACAAAACAAAAAGGAAAAAAATATTTAAAAAGACATTAACCACTTGTAGCGAAAAATAAACACATATTACTTTTTTTAATGTCTACACCTTCTCCTCAAAAAGTGGTGTGAATGGGGAAATGCCCTTGCAGATGGTGTGACTCATCTAAACATTGTTTACGAATGCCAAGGTGAATGTACTTTCAGATATACCTCAAGAGACTCACATATGAGAAAACCAGCAAGTGAAGAAACAAACACTAGAAAAAAACCCCACAGTCCTACCAGACTCAGTGTCTGCTTCGCTTGGAGGAGAGACATAAATATTGTTTGCTACACAACACTGAAAAATGTGTGATGAATGTAGCAACTGTAAAACCTTCATTGTTCCTTCAGCTAAAACAAACAGAATGTGTAATTAGTTGGCTACTTCTGCTTAATCCTAAATCCCAAGAAGATTATGTGCTATTTGAATCATCATCTACCTGGTTTTTACAGGAATATTTCCATTGTTCCAAATCATCTCCATGTTTGCATGCAACAAACCTCTGCAAAGCAACAGAAAACAGTTAACACTGCCCTGACATTTAAATAGTTAAAGGGGAGCTTCCTACTGTTGCTTTTATTTTATTGACTTAAAACCATACCAGTGATTTCCAGATGTTTATAAAATTTTTGTCATAGCCTTCAACTTTTGTTTTAAAGTTGAATCTTAGTACGGATTTTCAAGGGGTTTTTATTCCTGTTTGATCATCCGCTGTAATTTGTATCTTCTGAAGTAAAGTAAAATTCAAAAGTAAAACTGCAGCATATGAGGTCTTTACCTTATGTTGTTTTGGCTTTATATTTGCAAGGTGAAATGAAATACAAAGTCATTTCGTACATGCACAGTAAATTACTGTTTCTATTTCTGTGCCACAATGAGAGAAAGATTGTGTTAAGAGTTAATGTAATGTGATATCCTGAGGCTGTTGACACACTGGGACAGGTTGCCCAGAGGAGTTGTGGACTTCTCATCCCTGGAAGTGTTTAAGGCCTGGCTGGATAAGGCTTTGAGCAGCCTGGTCTACAGGGAGGTGTCCATGACCACACCTGGGGGGTTGGAACTAGATGATCTTTAAGATCTGAGGTACTTGAACATGTCCAGAGAAGGGCAACGAGGCTGGGGAGAGACCTCAAGCACAAACCCTATGAAGAGAGGCTGAGGGAGCTGGGATTGTTTAGCCTGGAGAAGAGGAGGCTCAGGGGAGACTTTCTTGCTGCCTACAACTACCTGAAGGGTGGTTGTAGCCAGGAGGAGGTTACTTTCTTCTCTCAGGCAAGCAGCACCAGAACAAGAGGACAGAGTCTCAAGCTGTGCCAGGGGAAGTTTAGGCTGGAGGTGAGGAGAAAAAGTTCTTGACTGAGAGAGTCATTGACTGCTGGAATGGGCTGCCCAGGGAGGTGGTGGAGTCAGCGTCCCTGGAGGTGTTCAAGGCGGGTTTGGACATGGCACTTGGTGCCATGGTCTAGTCTTGAGGTCTGTGGTATTGGGTTGGACTTGATGATCTTCGAGGTCTCTTCCAACCTTGGTGATACTGTGATCTCTTCCAATTTAAACCATTCTATGATTCTTGAATAAGAAAATATTTTAAAGGTAGTGCTTGAGGGGTGTTGTCTTTTTATGTAAAACTTTGAAAGCCAATTTTCCTCTTCTGCACCATTTTGTCCAAGTTTAACTGTTGGACATTTTAATGAGTAGTCAGATGTCTACTGCCTCAGAAAAGCCCAGGGTAGTTCACTGGCCTTTCGTAAACTGCAGGCAAAGAGCATATGAACACAACACTGCTCTGATTGTTTTCACAAACGCACTGTCATGGAAGAGGAAGTTTGTTAAAGTCATATATCTAGTGTCAAATATACGGGTCAGAGCAATAGCTCTGGGTTTGGTCTGAAAACCTCAGCTAAATGCCACTATGGAATTGCAAATCCCTGTGCAGGACACAAGCAGTAGTCCTACAATTTCCACATATTTCTACAGGATAGGAAAGTCTGTCAAAGCCAGCAAGGTTCATATCTGAAGAATCTGTGTTAAATAAGCCCCATTCCTAGTCAGGCCATATGCTGGAAGGCTCTCTGACAACTTCACAGTTTGTAGAGACAGTCTGCAGAAATACTCTCTTTCATTAGGGACTTTCATTGCTATTATTAGAAAAAAATGGACAAATTCTGAGGCTATGAAAAGCTCCTTTGTTTCTCCCAATTATAGAAGAGTATACTTTGGTACTTCCTAAGAAAGAAGGAAGAGAGGAATCAGAGAATCCTCTTTGTTTCTCTAAAAACTCAGTTTTGTCCCCTTAAGCTGTAGTATAGATCAGGAAATCCAACATCACAGAATCATAGAATGGTTTGGGTTGGAAGTGACCTCTAGTCCAACCACCCTGCAGTGAGTACAGACATCTTCCACTAGACAGCTTGGAATGTCTAAATAAATGAAATGGGTAGCGACACCTTATCCTTCTGGAAAGATAAAAATAGTGGTGCGTGTAACCACAATGTTCTAAAGATACAAGAAAGGCAAAGTTCATAGAGTGAAAGTTTTCTTTTCTTTTATTTACACCCAAATTACATTGGTTGAAAGACATTGAACTGTTTGAGCGGATCCAGAGGAGGGCCACAAAGATGCTCGGAGGGCTGGAGCAGCTCTCCTATGAGGACAGGCTGAGAGAGTTGGGGCTCTGCAGCCTGCAGAAGAGAAGGCTTCCAGGAGACCATATAGTAGCCTTCCAGTATCTGAAGGGGGCCTACAGGAAGGCTGGGGAGGGACTACTGACAAGGTCTTGCAATGACAGGACAGGGGGCAATGGGTTTAAACTGGCAGAGGGGAGATTTAGACTGGATGTTAGGAGGAAGTTCTTTCCAGTGAGGGTGGTGAGGCACTGGAACAGGTTGCCCAGGAGGCCTGTGGCTACTCCCTCCCTGGAGAGGTTTAAGGCCAGGCTGGACGAGGCCTTGAATGACCTGTAGTAGTGGGAGGTGTCCCTGCCTATGGCAGGGGGTTGGAACTAGATGGTCCTTGAGGTCCCTTCCAACCTTACCATTCTACGATTCTATGATGTTGGATTTCCTGAGCTATACTACAACTTAAGGGGACAAAACTGAGTTTTTAGAGAAACAAAGAGGATTCTCTGATTCCTCTCTTCCTTCTATCTTAGGAAGTACCACAGTACAGCATATACCATGAACTTCAGAATGGTTTTGGAGCTTTTTTGTTTCCTTTTCGTTTTCTAGTAGTTAAAGGAAGAACTGTTGCTCTTCTGGCTGGCAAGGAGGAAGAGCATAGCGCATAAGTTGTGCAAGGCCGAGGTTGGACAGTGGGTCAGACAGTTAAGAAGAAAGTGGCATAACCAGAGGAAAACATTTAGAAGCAAGTGGAAATAGAAACACTAACCAGAGAAAACATGTTAATTTGGTATTCTCTCAGAGGGGCATTTGGATTATATTTATTTTATTAGTATTGTGATTTATAGGTGTAACTGGCCCTTTTTTCCTGAACAGAAGCAACTGTATCACTTGTCATACATAAAATCTCCTACAATCAAGTGCAATTAAGCTGCTCTCAAATTTGCATATTATGAAGTTGTATGAGCTTATTCGAGCCAACAAAAAGAGGTCTCTCTTGCTAGGCTAGAGCATTATTTGAGCTAATCTGCCTGCTTGAGTACGTTAATGTTTTGCATATGGTTCTAAGAGATATGTGCAGCTGGGTGGCATAGCTTTGAATTATTGGAATGATTCATGGCACTGGTTTCCATGCAGTCACCTTTTCCTTCTTTAATGTGAATTCAGCCTCCACTCAGTAATAATCCAGGTTTTCTTTGCACTACAGCACAAGTATTGTTTGTATTTTATAGCAAAGATCAAAAGATACAAAATTTTTTTTTTTTTTAAATAACAGCAGGAACCACAGATCATAACTCATTCAAATGACTTCCCTCCCTTTTATATCTTAGAACTATCCTATTGTGGAGTATTTACTGGTTTGTTGTAGAATATAGATGTTATGTTGATTCAGTATTGCCTTTTGTATATGTTTTTTAGAACTACAAATGATTGCATTTAATTAAAACCCACACATTAGACCAGATGCTCGTTTAAATGAAGAAACTCATAATATGGGCAAGGAAGCCTCCTCATGTTTCTGTGCAGGAAATTTTCCTCCCAGTAAAATATTTAAAATGAGAAGGAGTGGTATAAACACACAGGTGGTGTTCTGAAGCTAGAAGGTACCTAAAAAAACTTTCTTTGGTTTTACAGCCTCCTTACAGAATTCTGTAAAAATGTCTCCTAACCTTGTGGAGAAGGATTTCACTGTGCCAAATTAAAATCCTGAGTGGTGTACTGGCAGCAGCTCTGTCTTGATGTCTGCTGGAGGAATAGAGGCAGGTAGTTAGAATGTGATACTATGGGAGATGCACACAGACTGTGAAGCATGAGATTCAGTATTACATGTGAACAGTTAGTAATCAGCTTCCATATTTCCTTGTTCTTTTTGCCACCATACCCTGCCTTTACCAGTTTCTTCTTGGGCATTAGTAGAAGGAAGCATGAACAGGTGAGCAAAATTATGAACTTTTTTCCCCTCTAGCTCAACTTGTCTTTTATCAACTGAAGGAAGATAGAGGAGTGAGTTCTTGTGATTGGACTTGTGGGACTGGATGTTAGGAGAAGTTCTTTCCAGTGAGGGTGGTGAGACACTGGCACAGGATGCCCAGGGAGGTTGTGGCTGCTCCCTCCCTGGAGATGTTCAAGACCAGGTTGGACAAGGCCTTGAGTGAGCTGTACTAGTGGGAGGTGTCCCTGCCTATGGCAGGGGGTTGGAACTAGACAGTCCTTGAGGTCCCTTCCAACCTAAACCATTCTGTGATTTATGACTGCTCACACATTTGTGGCTGGAGGGTCTGGAAAGTGTGTGTTTTCCAGGCAGAGTCATCACCCTGCTGGCTGTGCTCCATAGTTGTCATTCCCATACACCTACCACAGCCAACCATCTCAGTCCTCTTCACCATACACAGTATCACAGTATC